>PVHT021183530.1:4998046-5071220 GCA_004024745.2 Catagonus wagneri | reverse complement strand
GAGAAAGACACTTGCACACGCATGTTCACTGCAGCACTATTCACAATAGCCAAGACATGGAAACAACCCAAATGCCCATTGACAGATGACTGGATTAGGAAGATGTGGTATATATACACGATGGAATACTATTCAGCCATAAAAAAGGATAAAATAATGTCATTTGCAGCAACATGGATGGAATTAGAAACCCTCATACCGAGTTAAGCAAGTCAGAAGGAGAAAGACAGATGTCATATGAAATCTCTTATAACTGGAGTCTAAAACACTGCACAAATGAACATCTCAACAGAAAAGAAAATCACGAACTTGGGGAACAGACTTGTGGTTGCCAAGGGGGCGGGAGAGGGGTGAGGGAGGGGTGGGAGGGAATGGAGATAACTAGTGCTTTAATGATGGAATAGCAAGGAGCTTCAACTGTATTGCACGGGGAACTATATCTAATTACATGTGACAAATCCATATATGTACATGTAATCGGGTCACCACGCGGTGCAGTTGGAAAATCTGACAGAAATCTGTAAACCAGCTATAATGCAAAAGTAAAAAAATAAAAAAAAAGAAATGAATACTTTAAAATTGAACAGCTTGAGGACCTTCCTTGTACTTCTCCCTTGGCTTAACTGCACCCTAAACACAATCACCCATAAGCTAAAGATTAGGCACCCTGAGTACCTAGGATTATTAGCACACAATGTTTTTCAGGAAATTTCCTAGTCAGTTCTGACCTCTGATCAATATGCCCTTTTTGCAAGTACGATTATTCTAGGCAATAACCCAGAAGACCACCATCAGGATCATGCCGAGATCTCCTGATGACTTTGAGAATGACTAAACTTCCCTCAGAAAAGAATGCCCCAACCCTGATTCTTATCTGAAACTGTTTTTCTCCTTTTAGACTATAAAACTCTCTGAAATTCTTCCTCAACAGAGGGCACAGTTTTTAAGGCATTAGCCTGCTGTGGCCTCCTTTTCCTGTCAAAGCAATAAAAGCTACCTTTTTTTGCTTCTTCACTCAAAACTCTGTCTGCACATTTCTATTCAGCCCTGATGGACGGAGGCGGAGTTTTGGCAACAGAACTAAAGGAGACCATGGGTAAAAGATTAACCCAATAATATCTGAAGTTATTTTGTAACTTTGACTTAAGGTAAGTTCTCTAAGATTCTTTCCATTAAATGTAGCTAGAAATACATGGATCACTAGGGTGCTAAAATATTAAATGAGATTTTATATTCAATGGCCCAGCAATATATATGTGATATATATAGTAAGTTCTCAGTAAATGTTAGCTATTATAATAAACATTACACCAATAAAAATGAGCAAACAACCAGAAGTGTATGTTTAAGTCAATAAAATACAAATTAAAATCATCTTTTTTTACTTATCATTTAGGAAAATATTAAAAACAATAATGTACTGTTGGCTGTAAAAGGATCATGTTTATACACTGCAGGTGAGTGAGAATGTAAATTGATATAATTTTTCTAATGGACAATTTGGCAGTGTGTGAAAAAATAGACATTCTTTGAAAAAGCTATAAATTCATTTCTAGGAATTTACCCTATGCCATTTTTAAATATCTAACGATGTACATGCATGTGCATGTTTACTGTAGTCTTGGATATGTATCTAAAGATAAAAGTAAACTGATTTTTTAAAATAGATTATCTTTTAATTAAATTATGGTACAATCACCAAGTGACATTTATGCAAACCAAAAGTCATTATATGACTTTAAGTCCTAAACACAACAGTGCACATAATGTCAACACAGTGGTTACATCTTCCAAGGAAAGGAGGAAGCTTCCATCGTAATTTAGTATAGCCTTGGGGCTATACTACACTCACATATACAACACACACTCACATACACAACACACGCCTCACGGTTTCTATAAGAAATTTTTTTTTCTTTTTACGGCCACAACCATGGCATATGGAAGTTCCTGGGCTAGGGGTCAAATCAGAGCTGCAGCTGCAGACCTATGCCACAGCCACAGCAACACCAGATCTGAGCCATATCTGTGACCTATGCTGCAGCTTATGGCAATACTGGATCTTTAATCCATTGAACAAGGCCCGGGATCGAACCCATATCCTCAGGGATACTAAGTTGGGTTCTTAACCCACTGAGCCACAGTGGGAACTCCTTCTATAAGAATTTGTCCCAATATTTGTCTTCTTTCTGCAATTTAATTCAATTTTATATATAGCATTCAAGCGCACACAGTAAAAGACATAGCCAACTCACATTTGCATTTGCTTTCAGAATTCAGGGCTTCACTAATTTCAAAATAGCAAAATCATGTATCATAATGCTTGAATGTCTTGTGGTAGAGTGCTTTAGGTGGCTGAAATGTTTGTATCCTACTCAAAGAAACATAATTGCACTCTATGGATGTGAAATAGCTCATTCAAATGAGTCTCAGAAATTTTCCTTACACCAAACTTAGAAAGTTGTGTATCAGAGATCCTGTATTACATGGTTCCCAATGTGTCCTGAAAATGATGACATAAGACAACTTTTGAGGAGAATAATAACAATCATATGTGACTTCTTCTGTATCTGCCACTAATTCTTAAATATGCCTGTATATAACCTGGTATACAATGCTTAATTGAAGATGCTTCTCAGATCTCAGAGGCAAGGAAAGGTGGTACTCATTCTCATGGTTTGGTTCCTCTTAGAAAACAAAAGCTTTAAGAATCATCATTTTTTCCCTTTGATTGTTAGGAAGAATAGCTCCCAACAGTTGAGTCTTTCTCATCATAGATCTCTTCACATGCCCTCCTCACCCTTAAAGGATGGGGAAAGACTAATTGTCCTGAACATCTTAGCTAATTCCCAAGAGTAATGTGCTCTGCCTGAGACAATTTTTCCCCTGACGTGTGCAAACGTTTTAAAACGCTTGTGTGATAACTAGTATTATTTTTAGGTCCATTATTACAGTTTGCTTAGAGATTCAGAGAGGCTTAAGGGGTTGACCAGAATGAAGTAATTAGTAAGTGATGGTGCCAATTCACCCCCAGGCATTTTCCATTGTGCTCTGTTCACCTGATAACAAACATACTGTGGTATAAATTTATGTTTATCTGATGCAAAACATACCTTGGTGTGAATTCAGTCTTTACAGAGCTTTATAAGGAAGAAATCTTTTAATACAAATTACTTTTCTATCAGCTTACATTTTCACTAACTTATTTCCATTTCCCAAATTGTTCCTACACATTTTTATCTAAGACATCTTCCAGAATTACCAGTTACAAAAATAATTTCTTACTTCCTACTTCTATGCACTAATACAATGTCCTATAAAGTACAAATAATTCTACCCCCTCCTATCTCTAAGAATGATAATCCCTCCTTTATCAATAAGACAAAGAAAACAGCATGTACAGTCTGTAAAAATTAATTTGCTGTTGGTGGTGGTGGGAGTGGAAAATAGATGTTTCTGTGATTTTACTCAGCACACCTGTAAGAAAGGAATTAACTATAACAAAAGTGAGGTTGCTCTGCCTACTGCTAGTTGCCAACAGCCATGCTAATTCAACTATGAACTGCATGTAACAAATCCTGCCAGTCATTGTTCCTGATATTGACAGCACATCAGATCCAGCAACTGACAAATTTTAATAGGTATTTATTTACAGAAAAAATTCTATCAGCTATGGGGGGGGGTTAGTCAAATAATTTGTCTTTATAACATTCAGATAATTCAGATATAGTGTTGGACCAATATCATTCCACAGCATATTTAAATCAGACATAAACTGACATATTATTCTTGATTTTCAGCAGCATTCTTTTTCATAAAGCAACCAATGTCTATTCAGTTATACTTCTTAGAACAGTATATCATTTAAAAACCTTCAGATATGTTTTAGTACATCACACTTTACCCAGTATCTTACCTCTGCTCTTAACTCATAAATCACTCTGTCATTGCCATTCTGAGAGCTTGATCCTTCCTTTATATCTCCTGATAAGTCTTCCATTTCAGTTTTATGTTGATGATTAAGAACGTTAAACTAAAAAAGAAAGTTAAAGCTATAATCAACCTCTGTATGACATTACAAAGGCTGGTTCCAGGATAACTCAAATTAGTCTTTCATTTTGCTTTTATTTATCTGTTTATTTTCCTGAGTGGAGTCTGATAGGTTTGTTGTTGCTGTGTAATTAATATAATCAATCCTTTTTTTTTTGGCTTTTTCTTCTTTTTAGGACCACACCCGCGGCATATGGAGGTACCAGGCTAGGGGTCGAATAAGAGCTGTAGCCACCAGCCTATGCCAGAGCCACAGCAATGCCAGATTCAAGCCGCATCTGTGACCTACACCACAGCTCATGGCAATGCCGGATCCTTAACCTACTGAGTGAGGCCAGGTATCAAACCTGCAACCTCATGGTTCCTAGTCAGATTCATTTCCACTGCGCTACAACGGGAACTCCCCAAACTGTTTTTTTAATACTTGTATTTGAAAAATCTTATATTGTTAGAAAATAAATCAGCAAATTTCCACTAATCCAAATTCACCAATGGAAAACTGGACAAAGCTTTGTTACCTCTGCAGATTCCTGATAGTTGATGTATTGGAATCCAAACTGATTCAATGAATCTTGATCTTTCAGTCTTGAATATTAGTACCACAATACCTTTTGTAATCGTACTTATGTCTATTTTCTATGAAGTATAAATAATAAATTTATGAAGTAAAATCCATTTTGTGAAGTATAAATAATAAAAAGATTGTTATAGAGAAATATCAGGGCAATGGGAAAAAAAGTACATCTATATAATGTTAGCTGTGATAAAATGTAGTCAGAACATCCATAAAAGATGCCAATAAATTGCCATAGAAAACCACTGTAGGAAAACAGTATGAATAAACTCTGGGACATCCAGACAACAGATTATGTTCATAACTAATAAGAAATGACAACATAGTATTGGAAGTACTAGCCACAGTAATCAGACAAACAAAAGAAATAAAAAATGTTTCACATTTATGGGAAGAGAAGAGGTAAAATTGTCACTGTATGCAGATGACATGATACCATATATATAAAACTCCAAGGACTCAACCCAAAAACTGCTCAAATTGATCAACAAATTTGGCAAAGTATCAGGATATAAGATTAATATTCAGAAATCAGTTGCCTTTCATACAAAAACACAATCACTTTTAAAATTGTACCCCAAAAAGTTAAATACTTGGGAATAAACCTGACCAAGGAGGTGAAAGACTTATATGCTGAGAACTATAAAACATTAATTAAGTAAACTAAAGAGGATTCAAAGAAATGGAAAGCTATTCCATGCTCCTGGGTTGTAAAAGTTAATATTGTAAAAATGGCCATACTACCCAAAGCATTCTACAGATTCAATAAAATCCCTATGAAATTACCCATGTCATTCTTCACAGAACTAGAACAAACAATCCAAAAATGTATATGGAACCATAAAAGACCTAGAATTGCCAAAGCAATCCTGAGGAACAAAAACCAAGCAGGAGGCATAACCCTCCCAGACTTCAGGCAATATTACAGGGCCACAGTAATCAAGACACAGTGGAACTGGTACCAAAACAGACAGACAGATCAATAGAACAGAATAGAGAACCCGGAAATAAACCTAGACACCTACGGTCAATTAACCTTTGACAAAAGAGGCAAGGATATAAAATGGGGAAAAGACAATTTTTTCAGAAAGTGGTGCTGAGATAACTAGACAGCCACATGTAAATCAATGAAACTGGAACACACCCTCACGCCATGCACAAAAACAAACTCAAAATGGCTTAAAGACTTAAACATAAGACAAGACACCAGCAAACTCCTAGAAGAGAACATAAGCAAAACATTTTCTGACATCAGCCTTACAAATGTTTTCTCAGGTCAGCCTTCCAAGGCAATAGAAATAAAAACAAATAAACAAAGGGGACCTAACTGCCAAGCTTTTGCACAGTAAAGGAAACCATAAAAAAAAACAAAAAGACAACTTACAGAATTGGAGAAAACAGTTTCAAATGATGCACCTGACAAGTGCTTAATCTCTAAAATATACAAACTTATACAACTCAACAGCAAATAAGCCAAGAAACCAATTGAAAAATGGGCAAAAGACCTGAATAGTCATTTCTCCAAAGAAGATATACAGATTGCCAACAAGCACATGAAAAAATGCTCAACATCACTGATTATTAGAGAAATGCAAATCAAACCTACTATGAGGTACCACCTCACACCAGTCAGAATGGCCATCATTAATAATTCCACAAATAACAAATGCTGGAGAAAAAGGAACCCTCCTGCACTATTGGTGGGAATGTCAATTGGTATAACCACTATAGAAAACAGTATGAAGGTACTGTAGAAAATTATACATAGAACTACAATATGATCCAGAAATCCCACTCTTTGGCATATATCCAGACAAAACTTTCCTTGAAATAGACGTATGTACCCACATGTTCATTGCAGCACTATTCACAATAGACAAGACGTGGAAACAACCTAAATATCCATCAACAGAGGAATGGATTAAGTGATATATATACACAATGGAAAACTACTCAGCCATAGAAAAGAACAAAATAATGCCATATGCAGCATCATGGAGGGAATTAGAGATTATTATACTAAGTGAAGTAGGCCAGAAAGAGAAAGAGAAATACCATATGATTTCACTTATATCTGGAATCTAATGTATGGCACAAATGAACCTTTCCACAGAAAAGAAACACATGGACATGGAAAACAGACTTGTGGTTGCCAAAGGGGTGGAGGACGGAGTGGGATGGACTGGGAATTTGGTGTTAATAGATGCTAACTATTGCCTTTGGAATGGATAAGCAATGAGATCCTGCTGTACAGCACTGGGAACTACATCTAGTCACTTACGATGGTGCCTGATAATGTGAGAAAAAGGAATGTACATATGTATGTGTGACTGGGTCACCTTGCTGTATGGTAGAAAATTGACAGAACACTGTAAATCAGCTATAGTGGAAAAAAATAAAAATCATTGAAAAAATAAATGTTTGATAGAAATTACCTGCAAAAATTTTTAAAAAATAAAAATAAATGAGCTGTCAAACCAGGAAAAGACACGGAGAAAGTTTTACATATGACTAATTAAAAAAAGCCAGTCTACAAGTGCTCCATACTAGTATGATTCCAACTATATGACATTCTGGAAAAGGTAGAACTAGGGAGATGGTAAAAAGATCAGGGATTTCCAAGGTAAAAAGATCAGCGGTTTCCAGGGCTGAGTGGAGGCAGGGTTGAGTAGGTGGAGCACAGAGGATTTTTAGGGCATTGAAATTATTCTGTATGATACTTTAATGATTGATACAGATCATTATACATTTGTATGAACCAACAGGGTGCACACACCACTAAGAGTGAATCTTAAGGTAAACTATGGATTTAGGGGTGATTATGATGTATACTGCAGTTTTATAAATTGTAATTCATGTACTAGGGTGGTGAAGGAACTTGATAATGGGGGAAACCATGTATAAGTGGAGCACAGGCCATATGGGAGATCCAGTACATTCCATTCAATTTTTCTATAAACACAAAACTGCTACAAAAATTAAACTCTATAAAAAGAAATATAGGTATAAGAAAAGTCTTGTAAATACAAAGTGATCTTCCCCAAAACTGTTCTTAGACATTTTTAGTAGAACATTTATATAAAAACATAAGTTAATAAAACAAAATAGCATATATATGTATATTAATGTATATAATGTATACATACAATGTATTAATATACAATAGATGTATATTAATGTACATATGTATCTATTAATGTATATATGTATCTATTAATATATATTAATGTATATTAATAAGTTTTATTAACTTATGTTTTTCCCTAAACTATGTAAGTAAATGTTTTCAGAATTAAAATTACTTATAAGTAATCTTCCAATAAATTAGACTATAAAAGCTATCACGACACCTATTTAAAAATTTTAGGTAACATTACTCCTGTTATTATTGTTAGTAGTAACACTAAGTATGTACTAGTCTCCAGGAACTGGACTTGATATATATTTCCTTACTTAATGCTAACAGTAATTCTATGTGTTAGGTATTATTACTACCCATACCTAGAGAAAAATAAACCATATTTTCACTAAGCTTAAGTAACATTCCCAAATTCACAAAGCTGATAACTGGAGGAAGCAAATTTGAGAACATTCTTGCCAAATTCATTACCTGAGTTCTTAATCATAAACCAATACTCCATCTATAATTATAAAGCTATATGTCATAATAATTTTCTGAAAAGCAGTAAGCTCATAGAAATAGATAACACAGTGAGAAGAGAACATAACAGAAGATACTGTAGCCCCAATTTCAGAGAAACGGATCACAGTGGATGGAGGGCCTGATTTGCCAGCTACACAGAGGCAACATGTACAGAACTGGAACGTCAAAAATGTACCATGGAAAGTGAGAGTGAACAGGACATGGTTCAATGGAGCCATTGAACAGCCGTCTATGCATGTATCATTCCACATTCCTGTCAGTTAAATAGACACTGTGGTATTAATCTCTGGACAAAATGAAATAAAATAAAAGCTGCTTTGCTAAAGAAAATAATGAATTGGAAGGGTGAAATAAAAGCAACAGGTTTGGGGTTAGGCTCACCAAAGTAAAATCCAACTCACTCTGGTAATTAATGCCCCTAGCTTAACTTCTGAAATCTCTGTCATTATTTGTCAGGGAATTTGGTCAATCATAAACCCTTTCATTGTCAAAAGAACTTTCAATAAGCCTTACCATTCTAAGGAGAGAGAAGGTAGGAAAATTAACTTCCATTCAAAACTGTAGAGGGAATCCACATCAAGTACATAAAATAATTCCATTTTTATTCATCATCATGAGTGGAAATCAAGGATCTCTGGATAGAGGAAGAACCCCAAGAGTACAAAAAAATATGACCAAGAATAAGATACAGAATGTATGATAGAAAACAAAACAAAACAAAACAGGAAAGTGGTACAATTTAAGATATAAAAGAGGTTGTATTGTTTTAAAAAAATCTAATCATGATCTTCAGGAAAAAATGAATGCATTTTGCATTTATAAATTAAGGACAAAGCAATTTCAAAGTTTTAAAGCACAATAAGAAGATATTTTACAAATGTGTCTAGTCATCCTTCCTTTAGAAAAAATTTACTAGGAAAGTTAGAAGATAGAGTTGAATGTTGGAGTGTACCCATTCCCTTAAAGCAACCTACTCCCCTGAACAGCTTGAGCAGACTCATGGCTCTGCCACCAGTCAAAATTCTGAAAACATCCAGATGCCCATCGCCTTCCTGAAGGTCTCCTCTGAACTTTACTTTTCCCCCCTTTTTTTTTTTAGGGCTGCACCCGCAGCATATGGAGGTTCCCAGGCTAGGTGTTGAATCAGAGCTACAGCTGCCAGCTTGCACCACAACCACAGCAACATGAGATCCAAGCCGTGTCTGTGACCTGCACCACAGCCACAGCAATACAGGATCCCAGCCACATCTGCAACCTACACCATATAGCTCATGGCGATGCTGGATCCTTAACCCACTGAGCGAGGCCAGGGATCGAACCCGCAGCCTCATAGTTCTTAGTCAGATTCGTTTCTGCTACACTAGAATGGGAACTCCTCCTCTGAACTTCTGACCTACTTACCCAACTTCTTACATGTATCTTCTACAGGTATCCAAAACTTAACACATTGAAAAGACAAATATTTCTCCTTCAAATGTTTTTTTCCTAGTCTTGGCTATCTCAGCAAATATCAACAGCATCCTTTCCTTTGATCAGTCCACAAACGCTGGATTTATTCTTACATTTTGTCTTATTTGATATGAAACATCCAGACCAAAAAGAAATCAGTTGAACATAGCCTTCAGACTGTTGAACATATACCCAAACACTTTCTACCCATACCACTACTGCCCTGATCAACCACTGTGATCTCAGTTTTTTTTAATAACACCAACTCTCTTCTGCTTCCCATGTGTCTGTATTCCTTTTCTCAAAACAGCAGTCAAATAAATCTTTTTAAAAAGTAAACAAAATCACGTAAGTATGTTGCACAAAACTTCGCAGAGGCTTCCCAATCCATTCAGAAAATAAACTGAAGTTCCTGTTTGCCACTTAGTCCTATAACCCTTCGTCCTGAGCTCCTATTCCTACGGTTTATTCTGAGACAACCCCTCTGACTTCACAGTTCCTGAACAGGCCAGACAGTCAAGAGCAAAAAGGAAAATAAAAGTAATAAATGAATGTTGTACAGCTAAAGCAATTAAAACAATATAACAGAAAAACTCCATGAACAGATTAATGAAACTATACTCCCTTCTATAAAAATTGGGTCATTTTGATCACTTAAAATTACATTTTTGGGAGTTCCCGTCGTGGCGCAGCGGTTAACGAATCCGACTAGGAACCATGAGGTTGCAGGTTCGATCCCTGGCCTTGCTCAGCGGGTTAACGATCCGGCGTTGCCATGAGCTGTGGTGTAGGTCACAGACGCGACTCGGATCTCGCGTTGCTGTGGCTGTGGCGTAGGCCAGTGGCTACAGCTCCTGTTAGACTCCTAGCCTGGGAACCTCCATATGCCACAGGTGCGGTGCTAAAATGACAAGAGGCAAAAAAAAAAATTACATTTTTGAACTCAAAAATCACCTTAATGTTACCACTTACCTCTTCAACTTTAGGTTTATATTAATGGAGTTGTAACTAGAATCCATTTAGCAACTGAAAAGTTGAAAGCCATGGATGGGCAGATGCTAAAGATGATTAATTTAGCAGAACTATGAATGTCATCCCAAAATGATATATCACATTAGTTAAATTGAAAATGACAGAAATAGGAGGTATTTGATGAAGTGAATGAGTCACCGTTAGAAAGCATTTTCCAAGTTCATGTCCTTTTATTTATAATTCACTTAAGTATAGTCTTTTGCAACAGCTTTTTTTTTAATTTTTTTCATAATTCCAAAATTCCTCTTTAAAATTCCCCTTTTCATACTTCAGTATTTGTGAAAGGAACTTCTGTATCTCTGACCTCAGAAATATCTGCCATAATTTGGTTCTGGAAAATTAGCAACATTACATATAAATGTTTACTCTAAAACATTTAGACTAGCATAGAGTGGAAAATCTATCTAGAGATGATGTCTAGAAACAATAATATCATGTAACATAAATAAAAATATTTTAAGATAATATAGAAGAAGAAAATGCATTCAACATTTGATTAATCACCAAGTATCATGATTTCTTTTACTTGTATATTTCTCAGTTCTTAACATCGCTCCACATCCCCCATCAGTCTTAGGGGAACTGTTTGTTTCTTTCTGGATTACACAGACAAACTAATAAGTATTTCCTCATCACCAACACCCCCCTATATCTCTCCTTTATATTGAACTTTGAGTCTTTTTTAAAATTCAGATCAGACTGACCCTAGTCAACACACTTTGGTGGCTCTTTCCATTGCTTTCATGTTGATATATGGATTTATAATCTGATTTTGGGGATAAGTATTGACTAGCAATCAGTTCAGAATGAGAATTACTGTGTGTAACAGTTAGGTAGGTTGTGGTAGGATACCATATTCTCAGGAAAGATGAGGAGTGTAAGAAGGAAATTGGCTCTAATGGAGGGCTACCCAAATGCAGTGGACCCAGAGACTGCTAACAAGGTTCAGTTAATTCAAACAACTTGAAATAACTATAAGTGCACAGAGAAGCCTCCAAAATTTCCTCACTTGTATAATAGCTTCAAAACTTAGCCAACATTACATAATTCTCTCCCTCAACCTTAAGGAATAGTAATAAAGCCACTAAAAAATGTTTAACTATGATTAACACCAGTTTTACCATTCCTTCAAATCAAAATAAAAACACTAAAAAACTGATTTTAGTGGTTTTTAAACTATTTTGATTGCATGAGGGTGTATCCTTTACTCTTTAAAGTTTGTCTTTAAATAGTGAATTTATTTAAATTAAAAAAATAAAATTTCTGGTTAATTTTAAATGATGACACTTTAAATAAAATTATTATATCACACTTTATGCAATGATATTTAAAAGCCATATGAATGTGATATTTACTACCATCTGTTCTAAAAAATTACATTGTCAATTTTATTTCTTAAATTTTTATTTATAGTTCACCTCTTCCATTATCATCACACTGTAACATATGTTTATACTTGAAAATGGTTTTAGTCTATAATATGCAATATTATATATATATATTTTAATATTAGATGTATATATTATGACTGTAAGTCTCCAAATATTAAAAAGTTTCTTTGCAGTTTAATTATCTTAACAATTATTACAGGTACATGGTTGCTTAAAAATAGGACAAGGTAGCACATTTGGTAAATAATTATTAAATATAAACTAATCATTTACTTGTAATGCATCTCTGAATGAGATAGATACATTTTTTTTCAATTGCCTTGTGTATCCATGGATGAAATTACTTATTGATAGAATAAAATAAGAATTATCATCAGTTTTATTTACTCTTTTTAACATATGAACATTGAGAAAGTTCATCACATATTTTGTTATAGCAGAGTTATTGCATTATTTCTTAATATCCTACTAAATATATGGCAAGGTCACATTTTGATCTTACATCAAAATTTATTTTTATAGTCTATAAACTGACCAGTCTGTTTTTCCTATTGTCCTGTATTTTTATGAAATGGTAAATTAGAAGTCACCTGATATGCCAAAGGATTTGTGACCTGTGCATTAGTTGGTTTCTCAATACCAGTGTTTTAAAATATCTCTATGTCTTGTACCCTTTCGTTTTTCTGACTCTAGAAAAATGTTCTAAAATAATACTGGGCATGGGAGATAAATATGCCTTTCATTTGAGAAGTGGATGGAGGATAACCTGCGATAAGAGAACTTGCTCACAAAGTATTTCCTAAGGCAGATGGCTTTTTGAAGGACACGTGTGGAAGCTGAAAATCTGAGGTTGAAAATCAAATTATCATTCCTGTGGGGAACTGTGAGAGGAAGGCAGTGGTGTGGTAGTGGTAATTATTTTAATAACTGTGAATCTCTCCATGAAAACAGACAGAGCAATGAGAATTAAAAAAAAAAAAAAAAACTATGCAAGCCTACAGCAAAATTAGGGAATGAGTATTCCCTATGAACCCTAAAATACAAGTTAAGGGAATCCATTCACAGCTCCAAGAATTGCAGGATATCAGCATCTGCTTGAGAAAATTAAGGGGAAGCAGCAGGACCCGAGAACAGCAGCACCTCCAGGCTGACAACAGATAATACCTGGGAAAGGGGTCCAGTTAACAGGAAAACAGTCAATGAAACTAATGGAGTTTTACCAATAGTGATTGGGGAGTATATTATGAAAGGCTCACTGTAAAGCCTAAAGAATTGGAGCAATCTCTACCCTATAAACAAAACCAGACAAGAGTTCTTTCAAAAACAGCCCCTCCCCTTAGAGGGAAATGCAAAGAACAGAATTCAAACTGAAAGGTACAGTGTCAAGAAAGGCAGAGAAGAGGTCCATTTAGAAGTCACCTGGGGAACAGAGCCCAGGAGTTGGGGAAAGAGTAAGGCCATAAGTGGGAGCACGTTACACAAATATTGAGTAGTGAGCTCTAGAGCAGTGAAGCTAGAAAACACATTTTTATTCACCCACTTTCCCTTGTACGTACCCCAAAACCTGAATTCATCCAAGAATGAGCAACAGAAGAGGACCATAGTTGAATCATACATTATATAAGGACAAAAGACCAAAGAGTAGAATAATCTTAAATACAATGTGAATATGTTATAGTGAAAATATTCCAGAAATGCATGCCCACTAGAGAAAAAGAAAACAAGAGTAAGTTTTTCAATGTGACTTAAACATTAATAAAATTATAAATAGCATGAAAGAGCAATGCAACCAAGAATTTTTAAAATTCAGAAAAGTAATTATATTCAGAAAAGAATTAGAAATAGAAGAAAAATCACTTCTGAATAAACTAAAAGGAACATGAGAGCAAATAATTTCAACAGATACCACTGTTAAGACTCAAGGGGAAAAGAAATAAGATGCTAATATCCAAAAGTAATGAACAAACTGTGACAAACAGAGGGGAGTGACAAAGAAGAGCCAACATATTTATAAACTTTCCAGTTCTTTCCAGTGAAATGGCCTGTAAACAATGACCATCTCAGTAGCAATGCACATATCTACACACAGACTGTGGTCTTAAGATATTTCCCACTGTAAGAAACCAGGACTCCAAAGAAAGGGCTTATTCCAGATCTGAAATAAGGATATGGTGTGGTCTTATCAGACCACAGAGTAAGGTAATATAAAAAACAGCTAGAATTGCATCAAATGTTCTTGGTAGCCAATATTAACACATTTTTGCTCTGTAAATATGGGAATTTTTGAATATCAGTAGGAATAAAAGTTGCAGTAAAATAAAACACACCCAATAAGTTTAAATTCATGAATTCATAATGATACTAAGAGGAACTAATTTTATTAACACTGGGTCATGTTAGTGAACTAATTCATTATTTTTTAAACTGTATTCTGACTATATCTAAATGAACAAAATATTATATGAGAAGAAATTCTCTTCATTTAAATATTCCAACTAATAACTTAACGCAGAAATAATAGAATTAGAATATCACGGTTTTACAGCTTCTAATTTATCAGCAGTTCTAGGCAATGATTATAGTCTTCTAGCACCAGAAAGATAACCAAATACCATGTTCTCCTTAAGAACGTGCCACCTGGGAGAAAGTCCTGAAACTGATTCACATCAAATCCATTGTTCCAACGATTATTTTACAGGAAATACAGAGGACAGAGGAACATTTTAAGTCATACCAAAGGGTGCATGCAATCTCTAAAATCCAAAATAAAACTTTACAAGACAAATGACCATGTATTTCAATAAATTCTGGGAAGAAAAAAGAAAGTACAAAGAAAAAGCTATATATTAAAACACTTTAAAAGGACATATTCAATTAAAATGTCTGAACTTTACTGTGAATTTGTGAAAATAAAATGTATTTATTAGAAATTGGACATTTGAACACTGAGTATTTGATATTAGCAAACTATTGTTAAATTTTTGGGTTTGAAAATGGTACTCTATGTTTAACAAAAAGAGGCCATACATTTTGAAATACATATGGAAATGCTTCCAGATGGAATAATACAAGCGGGGATGGTAGGGGTAAAAAAGTTGGCCATAAGACAATAATTATTAAATATAACTGATGTGGTTCACTGGGGTTCATTACAGTATTATTTCTATTTTTCTGTATAGTTGAATAATAGTAGGCTGACTTTTTTCTTCTGTATATGTTTGTGGGCTTTCAGAAAAATATGAATGGTAGTTCGTCCAAGAGTTATACTGTCATAAAATAATAACTCAAAATTATGAAACATAATATATCCCTACTGTGTCCATTAGAAAGAATTCAAAAGATCATTTTGAAACCACCATTTTGTAATACTACCTCATTCTTCCAATTGCATTCAAGTTCAGTACTTGCTTCAGTAATCCAAGGTTATACATTTCAGCTGATAGCTGATATTTGTCCACAGAGCCACTCAAAGGCCAGGGAAAAGCCATTGAATCCCCAGGAATTATTTATTAGTCTTAACATTTATCCACACGGTTATAAAGGATATTGCAATAGTTAATGGATGATTAATCCCAACTTGCAGAGAACATTCATCTGAGAAATTTAATTTGTATTTCATGAAGAGGTTAACTAACACACTTTAGATAAAGTAAAATATCCAATAAGAGTATGGAAAGGCGTATAGTTGTGCATGTGGGTGTTTTCAATCTGTATACTATATTTTTAGAGATGGATGTTTACACAAACTTGTTTGATCAATAGAAAGAAGTTATTTTGTACAATAACTGACAAGCAGGGAAATAAATCACTTTCCTTCATTTCATTTTTAATCTGGGGAAGTGTTTCTTTTTACCCCCCCTTTGAGCTATCCATTTCTAACAACTTCAGATACTAAATCACAACAACAAAGTAATCTCATTTTTTCATCATAGGCTCCAAATAAAATTTCTAGCCTTCTAGTGAAATAATAGCAGCACATTGGCCAAAAGGATGGTGGAAAAGCATGGGGAAAGCTGTGTTCTATACATGGTTCTGCCAAGATTTTCTTAGACTATCAGTCTTTTAGGTCTCAGATTATTTTACTTTCCATAAAGGAGGAAGATAAACTAGATTTTATTCTAAGAAAATTTTCAACATGAGTATAATGAAAGACTGAAATTATTTCTTGCTAAATTAGTGTGATTAACAGCTTAGAAACCATGCAAAAAAATGAAATGTTACACATAAAAAGATAATGATCTTTGTTCTGTTACTTCAATAAAAAAGAAAATATTTTAATAAAAACATAACATTATTTTCCTTTTTGTGTGTGTATGCTTTTTAGGGCCGCACCTGTGGTATATGGAAGATTCCTGGCTAGGAGTCTAGTTGGAGCTGCAGCTGCCGGTCTACAGCACAGCTCACAACCTAAGCCAGATCTTTAACCCACTGAGTAAGGCCAGGGATTGAACCCACATCCTCATGGATACTAATAGTGTTGGTAACCTGCTGAGGCACAACGGGAACTCCCTAACATTATTACTTTAAAGCAGGTTATCATGACATTAAAACATTCGTAAAAACATAGATTAAACCCATATTCTGCATAAAAATCGACTGCTTTATCAAAAAATAATATTTAAAGGGAAACAAGATTTTAAAAATATACTTCAATACAGAAGCAAAATGACACCGACTACTGGCCAAGATGGGGGGACAGAAGCCAAATTTGCCAAACTGAAACCACTAAAAAGCAAGAAAAATAGAAGAAACAATTCTAAACACATTGATTATCAGTAATCTTTTAGAAATGGAAAACAAACATACAAACAAAACAGGCCTGAAATTGACAGTGTACTACCTAGAAGGAGTATCAGTTCACAAGGTAGGGAAAGGAAGCAGAGAAGAGGCTGGCCATCTCTGACTCTGTTTGAAGCTGGGAGTGAAGAGCTGAGGGGTAGCTCGGGCGAGCATACTAGAGAGGAAAGACTGGAGCAGAGGAGACCCCTGGAGGTCCTCAGAGTATTCACAGGGTGGTGATCTGAGCATCCCTGTAAGAAAACCAGCCCCCAAAAGAACTAAAAGAAACATTCTCTGGGACTCACATAAGGCCAGTAATAATTCCTACTCCCAACTGCCAAAGTGGAAGACCTTATCATTCACATTTCCATTAGGAAGAGGATTCAGAATGGTTTTGCCTCCACGCTCAGTAGGAATATAGCCCTAGACTAAATGCTACTCTGGTCTCACCTAGCAAGATTTAAAAGCTTTAAGACAAAAAACAACAACAACAAAAAAGATCAAAGTATCTCCAATTAGTGAAGCTACATCTCAGCACAAAGCTCAAAAATAATAATTTTTACAAGTAAAATATTTAGCGCTACCCAACAAGATAAAATTTCTAAAGACAAGAGGAGTCCAATGAAAAATTGCACACCGTGCAAACACACAGGAACACATGACCCAGGGGAGGAAAAAACTCAATCATTTGGAACTATCCCGGAAATAACAAAGATTATAGAGTTAGAACTGACCAAAAGGGTTTAATATTTCCCTCAGCCTGACTAAATTTTAGAGGGGCTTACTTGTGACTAGAAGTTCCTGGCTTATCATTGTTTGAGAGTGTTTATTTTGAAAACAATGGCAACAACTTGTAATTCTAAATTCTTTCTCTGACACTTTGAGTCACAAATCTGCTCTCAGTCTTTGAGCAGCTTTATAATCCAAGGATGCTCTTCCTGAGGATCTGGGAACCATCTCTTTGAAATGTAAACATGGAGGGAGAGAGCACCTCCCTTGTCTGGTCTCTATGGGAAGGCAGTTGGCAAATGGTGATAATCTAATTGTAGAGAATAACATTTGAAAACTCAGGAATAATCAAGGTCCTTGATATATGCTCTGATCAGACTTCCTTACCCAAGCCCTTCAGTACATTTCCATTAGTCCTTTACTAGATGTGTCAAATATTTTGCTGCAGTCCTTGACTTTTCCTCTCATTCTCTTGACATTTTCTTTAGCAGAGCAAACGTTTTTGATTTTAATGAAGTTCTGGTTTATCAATTATTCCACTTATGGATCATGTTTTTGCTCTAAAACATCACCATATCCAAGGTCATCCACCTTTTCCCTATGTTATCTTCTAGGAGTTTGACAGTTTTGTGTTTTACGTTTAGGTCTATGATCTGCTTTGATTTAATTTTTGTGAAAGATACAAGATCTGTGTTTAGATTTTTTTTTCCAGAATATTTTTTCAAAAAGACTATCTTTGTTCTACTGTATTGCCTTTTCTCCTTGTCAAAGATTGGTTGGGTATATATATTTTTTTAATTTTTTGGCCACACCCATGGCATGTGGAAGTTCCTCGGCCAGGGATCGAACATGTACCATAGCAGTTACCCAAGCCTCTATAGTGACAACGCTGGATCCTTAACCCACCGTGTCACATAGAGAGCTCCCTCAGTTTAGTACATTTATGTGGGTCTGTTTCTCGTTTCTCTATCCTATTCCACTGGCCTATTTGTCTATTCTTTTGCCAGTGCCACCCTGTCTTGATTACTATAGCTTTACATAAGTCTTAAAGTCAGATAGTGTTAATTTGCCAGATTTTTCTTGTCTTTCAATATCGTGTTGGCCCTTCTGGGTCTTTTGCCTCTCCATATAAACTTTAGAACCATTTTGTCAATATCCATAAAATAACCTGCTAGGATTTCGACTGGGACTACATTGAATCTACAGATCAAGTTGGAAAAAACTAGCACCTTGACAGCATTTTGAGTCTTCTTATCCATGAAGTATATCTTCAAGATATACTTTTGAGTGTAATAACTTTTTAATTACTGAATTTAAGCCTTTTAAACTTCACAGAATATTGTTCTCTAAGTTCGCGCACACACACACTCTGAGCCTCAAGTCCTTCAGCTCACAAAGAACATGAAATTATAAAACACCAAAGTTCTTGGGGAGGAAAAAAATGTGTTTTACACTTTTAATTTTAGAAAAACAGGATTTTTAAAAGATTAGCATGGTTTAATTCTTAATTAAATATTGCCTGAAGCTTAACATAATTAACATAGTATAAAGCTAGGAAAAATCAAATACTCATGTTTAAATATATTTTATTAGAGTTCAAATATGTTATTTAACTTCACGAAGTAAAAAATTAGTGCCAACTTTGGTATTAATGAATAGCTTATATTTCTGCAAAGCCTTAGAAATTGAAATGTTTTTTCTTTGTTTTCCTACTTAGTCTCTTAATGATTTGCACTTTTGTCAAAATCAGTTCTCATGTAAGAAAAATAATATTATTTTAAAATGTTTACCTCTTGCTTCAGATATGCATAAAACAACTAAATGTTAATATATTTTCTTATGGGAAACAGATAATTATGCTCCTAATACTTTTTTTTAAGCGAGGTTACCATTTAAAAAATCAGCATTTATGTTTTTTATTGAGTTGTGACAGGAATGGTTGGCAGGATGGCAGATTACAGAAACTCTATTCAAAAGCCTTCATCAGTTGAAAGAAGCCAGTCATAAATTTCCATTTATATGCAATGCCCAGGATAGGTAAATTTACAGGTCTATATTAGATTAGTGATGACCTAAAGCTGTGGGGGTTGGAGGGAAGTAAGAAGTGACTGCTACTGGAAAACCACTGAATTTTTACAATGAACTGATGCATGTGAATTACATCTCAATAAAGCTATTAAAATATTTTAAAGGCAATGATTATTTTTAATCAAACGAATTACAAGAACCATGCCTTCTAATTTAATTTGAAATAACAAAGAGCTTCTGTTGGTAGCATTCTTAACTGAACAATCTGAAGCACCATAGGAGCTTGTACCTCTTACTCTGTCTCACTAGCACCCCTATTTTAGGAGGAATCAAAAAGCCTTCTCACTCACTTCTCTGTGTTTCATAATTTAACACTGAGAATATGATTCAAAGTAAATTTGAGCATTTCACTCTTAAACTCTCTCTCTCTGTCAAAATTAAAATGGCAGTTGAATTTATGTATATGATGCTGCTCCTAATGTAATTAAGTTACTCTTGGATACATTCCGTCTTATATGATTCTTCATTAATTTAGTGGCTTGAAATTTGTTAATATGTTCTTATTCTCCCCTAACATATGGTGCTTTGAAATTTTTAGAGATTGGATCCTGAGCTGCACAAATCTTTCCCATAACCAAATAGCTGACAAAATCACTTTTCTTCTTTGGGACTTAGTGCCTTTTTGCATAAACAATGCAATACCTAGAATCAGCAAAAACCATCTATATAGTGAAAAAAAAAGTCATAACAATAGAAAATGGGCCAAAAGTAATGTCATAAAATATACAAAGAATAGATTTCATTTTATAATTGATGTTATGTGCTAGGAACACATGAGTTCTTTTGGTGCCAACAGCACAAATGGCAAAACAGGAAAAGACCATTGAGTGGAAAGAAACCAGGACTTGAAGAGGGCAGATCTGGTCAAGTTATGGTTTTTTCAGTAAGGTTAGTATATTCAGATTTTTTAGAGAACCATACCAAATCGATTAACTGATAGATCTATCTATCTATTTAGTGTAAATATAATGTCATACTTTTTATTTTCCATTAAGATATTTATCGTAAAGTTCTACAGTCGGCAAGCGGCAGACCAAGGAGAGCGTGTGGTGAAAGCTCCAGACAAGTTAAAAGACCTGAGAACCAGAAGGGTTCATCCTGGAGATCCTGTCAGAGTTCAAGAGGCTTGAGATCCAGGAAAAGCTAATGTTTCAGTTCAAGTCCAAAACCAGGAAAAAAACTGATGCCCCAGTTCAGAGACAGTTGAACATAAGAAATTCCCTCTTACTTGCACGGGGGTTGTACTTTGTGTTTATTCAGGATGATTAAATAAGGGCCACCCATATTAGAAAGGGTCTAATTTTTTTTTGGTCCTTTTGTCTTTTTAGGGCTGCACCCTCAGCATATGGAGGGTCCCAGGCCAGGGGTCTGATCGGAGCTGTAGCCGCCAGCCTACGCCACAGCCACAGCAATGCAGGATCCGAGACACATCTGTGACCTACACCACATCTCACGGCAATGCCAGATTCTTAACCCACTGAGCAAGTCCAGGGATCAAACCTGCATCCTCATGGATGTTAGTTGTGTTCTCTATCTGCTGAGCCACGACAGGAATTCCAGAAGGATGTAATTTTGCACATTCTACTGATTCAACTGCTAATCTCATCCAAAATCACCCAGAATAATATCTGACCAGATATCCGGGCCCTTGGTGGTGACCAAGTCAATCTGATCTTTTAAAAATCATCACAATTAGGGAGTTCCCATTGTGGCTCAGTGGTTAATGAATCTGACTAGGAACCATGAGGTTGCAGGTTTGATCCCTGGAATTGCTCAGTGGGTTAAGGATCTGGCGTTGCCATGAGGTGTGGTGTAGATTGCAGACACGGCTTGGATCCCGCGTTGCTGTGGCTGTGGTGTAGGCCGGCAGTTGCAGCTCCTGTTAGACCCCTAGCCTGGGAACTTCCATACGCCACAGGGTGCGGCCCTAGATAAGGCAAAAAGAAAAAAAAATCACAATTAGTTTTGGGGATTTCTACAGTTCCCCCCAACCCAAGTCATGTTTTAGAGCAGCAGATATCAGTTTAAAGTGCACACCAGAATAATGAGCTTCTAAAAACACGGATATGTAATAAGCACTCCTAATGAATAAAACTAAAATCTTTCAAGAGACACCTGGACATATCTATTTTAAAAAATATATTTTCAGTTGAATCTAATGGATTCTGCTAATTCAGTACAATTTCATTAAAAGATTATGTGCTATTTTTAAAATATTCACATTATCCATATGGAAACCCTCAGGAGATTTCATCAGCACCTCATTTTTGTATATAATAGAAGAGGCTTAATGTGAATATAGAATTACATTTTTCCTTGCCTTTGATTGTAACCTCAGAAATATATGACAAAGGAAAATTGCCTCAAGAGTCAATTACACATTCTAAAATGCATTTCAAAGACTACTCTCTGCTCTAGTATGTCATCTGTGCCTGTTCAGTTCTCCCATACGAGCCCTGTAAAAATAGCAGCTACAGGAGCCTCCTATCTTTATTATTTCTTGGCTGTCTTTAAAACTACTAGGACTGGAGTTCTGGCTGTGGCTCAGCATGTTAAGAACCCTATATAGTATCTGTGAAGATGCAAGTTCGACCCCTGGCTTTGCTCAGGGGGTTAAGGATCCAGCATTGCCATAAGCTACAGCATAGTTCAAAGATGCAGCTCGTTGTGGTGGTGGCATTGGCAGCTGTAGTGATGATTTGACCCTTAGCCTGGGAACTTCCATGTGCCACAAGTGCGGCCTTAAAAAAAATAATAATAACCTGATGGTGCTAATTAGGATGCACCGCAACCCTGAAAAAGATTCAGTGATGCCCCGAGTCTCCACCACATACACAGCCCTTTCCCATCAGAGCAACTAAACTGCTCCATACTTTGAACTGCTACCTGGACACAGTTCTGATGATACTGCTGTCTAGAAGATGGCGAGTAACCTAGAAAGTCATCTAAGATAGAAAATCATTTCAGCAAAGGGGAATAATTAAATGAAAAGAGACAAAAAACCACACAAAACCCTGAACAGAGAAGTTTATACCAGCCTTATCCAAAACTGCTAAACCTTGGAAGCAACCAAGATGTTCTTCAGCAGGTGGCTAGATAAATAAACTGCGGTACATCCATTCAATGGAATATTATTTAGTACTAAAAAGAAATGAGCTATCAAGCCATGAAAAGACATGAGGAAAGCATATCACTAAGTGAAAGAAGCCAGTCTAGAAGGTTGCATGCTGTATGATTCCAACTATATGCCATTCTGGAAAAGGAAAATCTATGGAGACAATAAGATATCAGAGATGGAGCAAAGAAGGATGAATGTGTGGGGCATAGAGGATTTTTAGGATAGCAAAAACACTGTCTGATATCATACTGGTGGAAATATTTCATTCTACATTTGTCTAAACGCACAGTATGCACAACACAAAATATGAAATCTAGGATAAATGGTGGACTTTGAGTGACTGTGATGTGCCAGTGTAGTTCATCACTGGTAAAAAAAAATATATATATATATGCCTTTCTGTTGAATGATGTGGACAGTTGGGAAGGTGTGTGTGTATAAGGAGAGGAGATAGATGGAAAATCTCCACTAGGGAGAACAGTATAGAGGTTCCTCAAAAAATTAGAAATATAAATACCATGTGTTCCAACGATCCCACTTCTGGATATAGAATCAAAATAATTAAAATCAGGGTGCCCAAGAGATATCTACATTCTCACATTTATTGCAGCATTATTCACAATAGCCAAGACATGGAAACAACCCAAATGTCCGTTGACAGATGAATGAATTCAAAAAAATGATATAGAATATGGTTCAGCTTCAAATGTAAATAAGTCCTACCATTTGCAACAACATGGGTGAACCTGGAGGAAATTATGTTAAATGAAATAAGTAACAGAAAGACAAATATGGCATGATGTCACCTATGAGGTATTTCTAAAATAGTCAAATTCACAGAAGCAGTGGATAGAATGGTGGTTACCAGGGGCAAAATGGGGAATGTTTTCAAATGAATACAAAGTTTCTATTACGTAAGATAAGTAAATTCTAGTGATGTTGTGCAACATAGTACTTAGAGGTAACCGTACAGTACTGTGCACTTTGAAATATGCCGAGAGGATAGGTCTCCAGTGAAGTGTTCTTACCACAAAACAAGCACACAAAAGAATACAAGAAAAATTTCGGAGGTGATGGATGTGTTTTGTACCTTGTTGTGATCACGATATGGAGGTATACATGTGTCCAAACTCATCAAAATGTACACATTGGTTGTATTATTTCACATATCAATTATACCTCAAGAAAGCTAAAAAAGAAAAATCATTAGGAACACGTGGAACTCCCCCCACAAAAACAGGCCACTTCCAAACTCCCAAAATCATGAATTCCTAAGTCTAGAGTCCCTGTCTTTAAGTCACATACTTGAAAAAATAAAAAGAAGCATTTATAGAGTAAAAAGATACAGAATGTATGTGAAAAGAATGGGCGATTTTTTCATTCCAGATTTTTACATAATAGAGATTTTTCAGTAATATACTCTACACTTCTGTTTCATGGCTGATTTTTTCACTCCACTGTATGTAATCAATACCTTTGGTGTCAGTACACAGCAAGGGTGAGATGAGCATAGTGCTTTGAACTATGAAAAACATGAAAACTATTCCTGCAGGTGAAACAAACCAGCAAACAAACCCTAATGCTATTTACTAGGGGAAGACCCTTATCTCCAGGATGGTCTTACTGAATATCCCTGTGTAGGGATGCTTTACAGGAAAAGATAAAATGAGAATCTTTGGAATTATGAGTCAGGCATTGCTAGAAAATGTCCTGTCAGTTGGAATATGAAATAAAGATGTTTC
Source organism: Catagonus wagneri (assembly GCA_004024745.2). Classification (NCBI taxonomy): domain Eukaryota; kingdom Metazoa; phylum Chordata; class Mammalia; order Artiodactyla; family Tayassuidae; genus Catagonus; species Catagonus wagneri. The sequence continues at coordinate 5,046,604 of PVHT021183530.1, read as the reverse complement.
ACAGACAATGTGGGGCCATCGCCACAATGTAACTCACCTAGAGTTCACCATTTTTTTTAACCTACTTTTTAACCTACTTTTATCCTCCTTCCCAAACTATTAATTTGTATAGATTAAATATCTGCTGACTTTGCTATGATTTAAACTTTAAAATAGCGTTAGTTAACTTAGATGCTAAAACATCTGATTTCAACCTCTCTTTTGTTATCATTTTGTGTTTCTCCAAGTAAAGTGGCTTCTGCATAGCCTAATTTTCTTTCATAATACAGATAACAGCCTTACAGTTAAGTAAGTCATCTCGGTGTTCTGAGGGCTACCTTGGCAATGTCTATAAATTACCCACTAGTAATTCAATTAATTCTGACTTGTGTAATTTAGTGCTTACATTACTCTTAATTACGTTTGTTTAAAGAGGTCTTGAAGGCACTTGTATTAGCAAAGTGGTGTCCCATACACTTCATTGCTCTTATACATTTATAGAATTCTAATATAGTATCTTATCAGCCTCTCTCTTTGGTCTGATAAGCTAATTTATGTCTTGCAGAGAACAAGCTGAACAGATTTTCATGATGGATGGGATGTTAGGGGTGAAGGTTCACTCCGGTGCCCTGGAAAATCTAAAATCCTCAGGGATATAGAACAGTAGCCTCACGAGGTAATGAAAGACAAGACTTGGATTTCAGCTACTCTCCTCTCACTATAGCTTCAGCCAACACTCAGAAACATAAGCATGCAGAGCTAGAGAAAAGGTATTGGTCATCACTAATTATAACCACGCTCATTCAGCACTGGGGAGAGGGAAATGGATAAAGTAGACGTGACGTATTATCATGAGGCTGATAGTTCAGTGGGAAAGGCAAACAATAAGCAAACATAAAAACAACCACACACTTTAAGTCTTTCAAGATCCTGTCCATTTATATGAGGGAAAATAGTAAAGAAAGCATTCTGGGGACTAAAAACATTCCTCTTTATAAAGTAAAGTGTAGAGGGGTTAGGGATTGGCATATGCACGCTGAGGTATATGGAATGATTGGTCATCAGAGACCTGCTGTAGAGCACAAAGAACTCTACTCAATATTCTGAGATAATCTACATGGGAAAAGAATCTGAAAGAATATGGATATGTATACATGTATAACTGACTCACTTTCTTGTACAGCAAAAATTATCACAACCTTGTAAATCAACTACATGTCAATAAAACCTTAAAAAAGTGAAAAAAAAATGACTTGTAGACTGAGATTAATGGCAATATGAGACTGGTGGATTGGTGGTGAAAAAGTTGTCCTGTAACTGTTCTAGACAGAAAAAAAAAAAAAAAAACAGTATGGACATAGAGTAAGAGGCAGAGTTTTCAGTGAAGCAAAATATAAACATAAACACAAATATATGGAAATTAGTATTGCCTGTGAATTGTAAGTGAAATAAGGCACAGTAGCCCCTAGCCGGGCCCATATGAACCACCCCCACAAGAGCCCCCATTCTCTCCTATTTCTTTCTAATCTCTGGTCACATGCAGAGTATCCAGCTGCAAGACCTCTGAGTGCTCAGGGCACAGCAGAGTCACAGGTGGAAGGAGAAGGCTGTTCTTTAAACACACGTGGGAAATGTGCACGAGTCAAAAATAATTGTCTGCTGGTGACCGTCTGTTGGAATCGGGGGCACTGCACGTTGAAGCGGTTGAAGAAAGAGGGGTGTCTTTGGGCACCCACTAAACTTTAAACCTCTGGTGGTTCAGCCAGCTGGACCCAGATTTCTTTGGAAAGGAAATTTTTGTTTCTGTGATCCAATTTACAGTTTTAAATTAGCACTCTTGACATGACCGGCAGAAAAATGAATTGGTCAACAGCACAGGGCAAGGGACCTGGAAGGAGAGGGCAAAGTGGGAGATAGGATGGCTCTGTTTGGGGAAGGAATGGTAGGAGCTATGGTTCAGATTCCCAGCTGACAAGTTTCATTAATGGTTTTGAAAACCATGTTACAGGTCCCTGGGTCCTTGTGTTTTGAAGTAAAAGGCTTTTCCTTTAGCTTCTGAGGCCTCCCCTCAGTATCAAAAGGCTGGCTCAAGAGTTAATGATTAGGAAATACTGGTTCAGCTAAAAACTAGTTAAAACAGTCTCCGTGAAGTATATCTTGCCTTGGCCCATGCACTTACTCTAACTGGCTTTTCGCAAATAATTTCTTCCTTGCTTAATTGCTTTCTTTTACTAATGATTACTTTCTAGTTAGAGTTATATTGCATGCCTTTTGTGAGCAATCTTCACTGCAGAGAGAAGGTCAAGGTGCAATACTATCAAAGACCAGGAGAAACCATCACCAAACCCCTGACCTTGGCCTTAATGACTTTGAAATGATCTATGGAGGAAGAAGAATACTTCCAGGCACCCTAATCCTTATCAACAGCCCTGGAGGGTTATTTTTTGTTTTCGTTTTTTGTTTTGTTTTGAGCTAAACATATAAAAGCCCTTGCTATCCCCTCTCAAGGGAGGACACAGTTTTGTGGGCATTAGCCTGCTGTGAACTCCCTTCCCTGGCAAAGTGATATAGCTATTCTTTCTTCTTCATCCAAAACTCTCTCAGACTTAACTGGTGCCAGTGTACAGAGACCAGTTTTGGCTACAGTCTTGGTCATTTGGTGGGAGTATTTCCTTTAAATCACAATAGCAGCAATAGGAGACCACTTTTTAATTAGATTCAAGCTTATAAACAGTACTGATATGCTACCATATGCCTATTCCCTTTATTTTTCGTTCTTTTTTTACAGCCTCACCTGCAGCTGGATATGGAAGTTCCCAGTAGGTGCAACTGCTGGCCTAGACCACAGCCATAGCAACGCAGGATCTTAGCCACTCTGTGACCTACACTACAGCTTGCAGCAACACTGGATCTTTTAACCCACCGAAGGAGAACAGGGATTGAGCCCATATCCTCACAGAGACAGTGTCAGGTTCTTAACCTACTGAGCCACAACAGGAACTCCATATACATCTATTTCAACGAAGTATATTCAAAGACCCTTTCTTGGGAGTTCCCTTCGTGGCTCAGTGGTTAACGAATCCGACTAAGAACCATGAGGTTGTGGGTTCGGTCCCTGACCTTGCTCAGTGGGTTAAGATTCTGGCATTACCGTGGGCTGTGGTGAAGGTTGCAGACGCGGCTCGGATCCCGCGTTGCTGTGGCTGTGGCGAAGGCTGGCAGCTACAGCTCCTGTTAGACCCCTAGCCTGGGAACCTCCATATGCTCTACATAAAAAGGCAAAAAGACACACACGAACACACAAAAAAAGACCCTTTCTTTATGTAGGCAGAGTAGCTCCCTTTTGACATCACCTTTATTTATTTATTTATTTATTGATTTATTTATTGCCACGCCCACAGCAAGCTCAATTTCCCTGACCAGGGACTGAACCGGTACCTGTGACAATGCAGGATCCAGAACGCCCTGAGTCACCAGGGAACACCTGACATAACCTTTTTTTTTAAGTGAAGATATCAATATAGAATTTTAGCTACATATAACTCACAATTCTAACCTTCTATTTATGCAAAATCAGACAGGTGTTTTGATGTATTTCAGGTAAGGCTCCAATGTGAGCTCTTAGTACCATAAAGAGTACACATGAAATCTGTCTCTGTATTTCATATAAATATTAATTTGAAAAACACTATAAACGATTTACTAGAAATGTTATGATCACAAAAAGATTTCTTCATAAAATCCTTAAAAAGGTACCAAGTAAAAGCACAAGCTATTCAAAGAAAGATTTAAAAATTACATTTCATTTTTTTACTTTAGACTAATTTTAAAATGTTGGCAACGTTCTCTACATATGGTAAAAACATCATGCATTATGTAAAGAATCAGCACTTATTATTAAAGCAAGATACCATACTTATTTGTAATGAATTTTATTACTTATTTGAATATTTTATTCCGTAGCTCATGAGATTTCATAAAAATAATCATTTCAGTACTCTTGGAATTCATAATCTAATTCCAAATCAATATTTGCAGACTCACAAAGGAAAAACTGACTAGGTATTAAATTCAGCATGGGAATGGCATTTTGAATATAACCATCTCTACTGCTCATTGTCTTGGTTACATTTTAAATACTTATTGGATTTTGCAATTAAATTCTCATATTTATCCTTCTCTAAATGCCAGTGATTTAAGAATGATTTCCCTCTAAAGAACACCCAAACTTTCAAATACATTTTTAAAAATCCTGGTCTGTTAAGCACATCTGTTTCCATTTCTAAAAAGTGCTAATCTTTCCATCAGCCGTTTTTAGCCATTCATTTGTTTGTAAGAGTTTCAGGCATCGAAAAAAGAATGGCAAGAGTATCCAAAAATGTTTATACATGAAGAGCTGCAGTGAAAGGAAAGGTCATTTATCGGAAATTTTGAGAAGTGGAGGAAGAAAGGAGAATTCATATGAAGTATGAGAGGATGTATCCTGACAACTTTTTCTTTTCTTTTCTTTTCTTTTTTTTTTGCCTTTTGTCATTTTAGGGCCACACCCATGGCATATGGAGGTTCCCAGGCTAGAGGTATAATCGGAGCTGTAGCTGCCGGCCTTCTCCACAGCCACAGCAACACCAGATCTGAGCTGCGTCTGCAACCTACACCACAGCTCACGGCAACGCTGGATCCTTAACCCACTGAGCGAGGCCAAGGATCAAACATGCAACCTCATGGTTCCTAATCGGATTTGTTTCTTCTGCGCCACAAGGGTAACTCCAACTTTTTCTGATTATTAATCAATTGTATGGAATTATGAATATTTTACACTTATAATTCCTATACAATGACATCTCTAAAGATACCATACAGTCTTGTTCTATTATAATCTTTATAAAGCAAACATATATAAAAAATTACATGTAACTAAGTATTTTCATTGTTTTAAAATTTTGAACATTCCATACTATTTTATAAAAATAACCTATATAGGTATACCGCATGCCTTCCAAAAGTTCTATGATTATAACAAATTCCTTTTTAGGAAGTGGAAAGAAATTTTCTAATAATCCCATATAAATAATTCAAAAAAGTTTTTTAAGTCTCTGTTAAATTAACTTTCCATTATCTACAATATTGGTTTTTCATTCATTATCACTATTTCATTCATTGTTCAAATTTTTATCATCTAACTAAAACATGCATTCTGAAGCTTAAATAGTTGAACAAATTTTCCACCACTTTGAGGTTTCCTCTGTTCTCAAAACAGTATCAATTTTCCTGAAAAATGGGTCACATATATATTAATATATACTTCTATATGTGGATCAAAATATAAACCCTATCCATACTGTAAAATGCTGATTTTATTTTTCCTCATCTATAAAGCTTTGTCAAGCAACTTAAAATAGACATTTGATACTCCAAAATACCATCTTTTGAATAGAAAACTCTAAATATTTTAAAATATACATTTCGCTTTGTAAACCAACTCAAGACCGTGGCTTTATTCAAAAACAGCTACTATGGACATTTTATTTTATTTTTTTTTCTGCTTATCAAAACTGTTGCTGTTTTATTTTTTTTTTCTCTTAATGGATTTTATTTCAATTATAGGTGTGCATAAATCATCACAAGTCAATTTTACAGATTTTGTATCCCAAACCCCCAGTGCATCCCCCCACCCCCCAGATTTTCTGGACATTTTAAATTAACGTTACCAAGTGGCTTTATTCAAAAACAGCTACTATGGACATTTTAAATTAACGTTACCAAGTCTGCACTGCCCACTAGTGGTAAAAGCCTATAAGTGCATAATTTTAATTAAATTCAATCAATTTTTTTCTTTTTCCTTTTCTTTAAAGTATGGTTGATTTACAATGTTCTGCTAATTTCTTCTGCATAGAAAAATGACACAGTTATATGCGTCACACATATATATGTCACAGTGACACAGTTATATGTGTCACAGTTGTATGTGTCACACATTATTTTCCTCACATCATCTTCCATCATGTTCTCTCAAAAGGGACTGGATATAGTTCCCTATGCAGTACAGTAGTACCTCATTGCTTATCCATTCTAAGTGCAATATTTGGGGATTGCCTCTACTAATCCCCAAATATTAGTTTTCTCAGTTAAATTTAGAGCCCGTTATTTTATAAGGAAAATACACATATACTCTAAGCACGACATGATCTTTGTGTTGTAAACCTTTTTTTCCTGTATAACATTGATTTATTGTCAATGTTCACACCCAGACACATCATGTTCAGTTAGGTACCTGAGACTAAATACTACAAATCCGTGTGTGTGTGTGTGCGTGCACACACACATTATGTACATAGCCAGTGTTTAAGCTGAAAGTAAAACCACTCTGACAATATAACATGACTCCATAAATGAGAAACAAATTTATCTAGCTTTTTAGCTTTAATTGTTTAATTTAATCCTCACTGAGAAACATTCCCAAACTAACTTTCTGTGGTTCTCACTGAAATGACCTTTTATTAATAAATGGCTTCTAAGCAGGAGGTATTGGATTGACTAGCTGACTCGTTGTGAACTGGTGTGTGATGATTATTCTGCTCTATGAACTGGGGGATGTCTGCATATGACCATAAGTAAGGCATGTACTGGCAATGAAGGCTCTTGAACATCCCCTCCTGGGATTTCAGCAAACTTGAGTCAGTAACTCTACACTTTTATCACTGCTGGAAACAAACCTGAAGAAATATTCATATGGAGTTTCATAAACAAAGAGGAATATGGCCTCCCACTTTTTAAACAACTGATGGAAGAGTGCTTTATATTAAGGTATAATTACATAATTGATTTATATATGCAGCTTCTTGAGACAGCTATCAGCACACATATGGCTTACGTGTGTATTTATTTGTATATATCTATATATTTACATATCTATCTATATATATATATATGTCACACACAGACTAAATGTTAACTCATTTGAGAGCAATAGCTTGTCGTCATTTTTGTTCAGTGGTTTGCTTTGCTTTGCTCCAACATACTTACCTAGCACAGTGCTTTAGTACACAGAATACACACAATTAAATTACTATCATTATTATTTTTTACGGCTGCATCTTTGGCATATGGAAGTTTCCAGGCCAGGGATCAAACTCATGCCACCACAAAGATAATGCCAGATCCTTAACCTGCTGTGCCACAGTGGGAACTCCACAATTAAATTATTTTAATAAATCATGGAAAGTGTCCATGACAGCATTTAATTGACAAAAATGCAAAGGCAATGTATAAAAGCAAGTGGCTGATCCTAAATAACTATAATGCCAACATGAAAAGAACCAAATGCCCTTAGGATGATATTTCAGACTGCTTTATAAAGAATAAGATAAAGTTATTTATCATAGATGCTAGGATATAATAATATCTTCAGCTATTTGTCCCCTCATATATGCCTGGAATGGAGAGTTAATTGTGTCATGTGGTTGATCATTAAAAATATATGTTTAGAACAAGATTTCTTATGGCTCGAGTTTGACTGAGTCCACTATTGCTATGTGAGCTCAAATATTTCTCTTATGGAGGTAATTCAATATTTTAACCTCCTTTCCTCTTGTCAGCTCAAATCTTAAACCATGGAACAGAGAAAATAGTCAATTTCATGCTTCCTTCACCTCATAGGTCTCCATACCTCTTTCACACTTTTTGTCTTTGAATCTTTCAGTTCTTCATACTTCTGTTTCAAGACAAGCAATGCTGACTCCAGCCGTTCTATTTCTTTTTCCAAAGATAAGCGAATTCTAAACAGAGAAGTAAGAGCAAAACAGACTTACAACTTAAAAATCATTTTAGGAATGCATTCAATTTCAGATTTTCTATTTTCCTAATTTTGATATTTGCATATGATCATTGTCATGATAGAAGAATTTTTTAGCTTATGAAAAATTACAAATATTGAATAAAAGTGGATTTAATTTGTTTTTCTGCCAATTGACTTTCCAGTACTTTAAACATATTTAATTCGGCTTTGCCAATATAAAAATAATTGACTTTCTGCCTGTTTTCTCCTGTGTAATCTATCCATTTCTTTCAATGCCTCTTGTTCACATTCTTTCCTTATGCTAGAGGATATACATGTTTCTAATTTTAACATGATTCTTATCCAATTTCATATCGTGATTGTATATGAATGAAGAATCCTTGATACAGCTGAGAATACCAAGAAGCCCACTTAACAATTTCAGAAGTCAATCATTTATTGGGGATATCAGAAAAGCTTTTAAAATACTTGCAATTCTGTTTTAATAAAACAGTACTGACACATCTAAATTACTTAAAATAATTGAAATTAATTTCTGTATTTGAAGAACAAGTGACAAAGCTAGGATTAAAATTCAGTCCCTTAATATCCCATCACTGATTTTTTTTCCCCATACCCATGTCTATTAGAATGAGTCATTGAAAAGAATTGCTTATTTCTGGTTGTAGTTAGCATACAACGACCTTTACCAATGGCCAGTCCACACAGTCCTCATCTATGTGGTAGACTGGATTACTGTTAAAATATACTCATTCTTTTTCCTATACTTTCACAGATGGAGTTGCTCTCTCCATCCCTCAATTCTAGGCTTCGATAATGCAATATCAACTGATGTGACAGATTGCAGAAGTCTGAAAAGAAATTGCGTGGTTAGGCTTCCTCTGTTATGCCTCAGACTTTACTGTGAAAAGAGTTTCCCCCAGGAACTGCTGTTCCCAAGTAAACATATGGAGCAGATCTGTGCCCAACCTTGCCAAGGAGCCGCGCCCAGCTGGTTCACTCAAAGTCAGCTGACCCCACATGTGTTGCATTCACCTGGGCAAAATACACTGTTGCCTTAAGCCACTGGAAAAAAAAAAAATTTTTTTTGCACCTGTGACATATGGAAGTTACCAGGCCAGGAGTCAAATTGGAGCTGTAGCTGCTGGCCTACAACACAGCCAGAGCAATGTCAGATCTGAGCCATGCCTGCGACCTATACCACAGATCACTGAAACTCCGGATTCTTAACCCTCTGAGTGAGACCAGGTATTGAACCCACATCCTCATGGACACTGTTTGGGTTTGTAACCCACTGAGCCACAACGGGAACTCCCTTTTATTATTTTTTATGCAGCAAAAGATAGCTGATACAGAACATGATAATTTAAAGGGGAAGCTACTGTAACAAAAATGAAAAATATGTGGACTTAATTTAGGGATCAGATAGTGAACAGTGGAAAAAAACAGTGGGAAAACATAAGAAGCTAGAAAAATAGTGATGCATGTTATTTAGTGGTGAAACACAAGGTGAAATTGTCACTTGCAGTGTCTTAGAAATAGAAACTATGTCTGACATTACCAGTGGAATAATAATGGGCATGATGTGGCCCAAAACTTGAAAGGTGTTTGGGCAATTGGGCTTACTTGCTTATATTTTGGCCATTACTATAAGGACATACCCCTGCAGGCCCACTGCTCCCAGAAGAAAGATAAGTCATGAACCATCATGGAGTTTCTCCTGCAGAGCCTCTTCCGGATTAACCAACCTCCAGGGGCTCGCATATATCAGCTAAATCAATTCTGATCGTTATACGCCTCTAGAATTCAGTGGTTGTTAGTTACAGCCTTCTTGTACTTATAATTAACTAATACAAACATGGATTTCTGTGATAATGTCACTAGAAAGATCTTATGAACATATTCACAGAGCTAAAAGATGCATCCGGAATCAAAATGAAATGTCATTTGCCTATTTATAAGAAATATGAATCTTCGTGGTAACAGTACTATGAAAATAATTTAAAATTGAATTAGGCGGTAAATACATTAGTTTAATCTAATCAATGGATAAGCAGCCCATTAAGGAATTACATATATTTGCATGAATCAAGTCATAAAATTGAAAGAAGATATAAAAGAAGCTGTTACAACTTATCATCTCAAAAGATCAGATTGCTAAACAACACCAGTACCATTTATTTATAGGACTTTAGTTTAGAATCCTGTATTAACATAGCCAATATGCTAATAAAGGAAAAGACTCAGTATAGAAGTCTAGGTCCTACAAATACTGCTGTGGTCGTCCACAGCTCCAGATTAACTAAAATTATCTGAAATTCTGATAGATAAGCAAATTAGCCAGCTGGTAATACTCCAGCTACTTACCATGACATGATTTTTGCTCTTAGTGACTGTGTTTGGGATTTTAAGAATAAGTTTAAGGATAGAGCTCTGAACAAACTGCCAAATACTAATATTTTCTGTTAACTATAGAAAGAATATATAAAAGTCGTTGCTTACTAAAACATGTTTTATATATTTGACATTTAGGTTTTAAAGTTTTGGATGATAAGACATACTGTAATATTTAAAAGAAATTGAGTATTGACTCGAACTTGTAAATTTAAATTCAATAATACAATAAAATTGTACTATTTGTGACTATTGGAATGTTTAAGAATCACCATAATTGTAACTTTAACTTATTAGAATTACATGAGTGGAAGAACATGAAGGTTTTTGTCAGTAATTGAAAATCTTAAAAAGGAAAAGGAATATATTAAATTAATAAAAATAGCTTTATTAAAGGATATTAATAAACTACATTTGTGTATTGAAGCATTCATTGATAAACATCCTCATAATTAATTTGGAAAATTATTTTATTTATAAATAGAATATAAAAATTAGACTTGAAAATTTGAGAAAAGTCTACATTTTTTAAAATTTATTTGTTTATTTATTTGTCTTTTTAAGGCCACACCCGTGGCATATGGAAGTTCCTAGGCTAGGGTCTGAATCAGAGCTCTAGCTGCTGGCCTACACCACAACCACAGCAGTGCCAGATCTGAGCCATATCTGTGACCTACACCACAGCTCAAAGCAACGCTGGATCCTTAACCCACTGAGCAAGGCCAGGGATCAAACCTGCATCCTGATGGATACTAGTCAGATTCATTTTAACTGAGCCACGATGGGAACTCCAAAGTCTACATTTTTAAATTTAGAAATTCAAAATTATACATGTTGAAGAACCAATGTCTGAGAAATCAAATGATAATGTTAGCAAAAAAAATCATATTAAATATGATTTATCACTAAATTATGTATCATTACTGTAGAATAAATGCTGATCCCCAAAATTATCATCAGAATTACTGGGGTAACTATTCCGTCAAAGGTTTTATAACAAGTTCAGGAAGAACATTTCAAATTATATATTAAACTTTTTATCTTAGTTACATATAATTATATCTAAAGTATATCTAGACTTAGAATAAGTATTCAAAGCCCATTTATGAAATAAAAATAATAGAATTTTGCAAAGCATATTAAAATAAATAGATAACTATTTGTATTCCTTATATAAGGCAGATTAGCAACATTTAAACTATAGCAGTATCTCTTTAAGTACGCATCTTTAAAATAACTGATACTTATTAGTTTAGTAAAAGAAAATTATGTATTTTATTTTTATATACACGTATTTACCATGTACGTAAAATGGTACAATTTAGTCAGAGAACTGAGAGAATGGGCAGTCCATAAAAATTTCTTTAGTAGCAATGTGATGCTTGGATTTTTTTAGTACAGATTTATCAAAAAAAAATTGTGACTATGTATGCAAGCATTAGGGCATAAGAACACTGCATACTTACATTTATGCAGCAGAGGGCACTCTTTAAATTCTTAATTTTCTAGCCTAATTTATACTACATGTTAGAGAGATTTTCAAAATTGATTAATTATACAGTTAAATTTATAATTGGAATTTAAACTGTCATATTATTTGAACTACAATGCAAAAAACATCCTAATTTACTCTAAAGCATATTGTTTATTTTATGCACAGATTCTTTAAAAAAACAAAATTACTAAGACATAGCCCAGAAAAATATAGTATTTTAATATAATGATGAAAACTTTTAAAATCAGATTGCTAAACTGTATAAAATTTGTAGGATCTAAAAAATGGTGTGTGAATCAAGATGGTTTTTATGAAAAGACATTTCTATGTATTTTTTTGATACTTTAACTATCACATAATGATCCCATAATAAATGGGCATAAATTTTAAACACCTAGACAATAAAATTAAACAAAATATTTTTTATGGATAAAAGTTCCCTGAACATTACTATCTGGCAATAAATATCAATCATTTTTGAACTGTGTGAAATTTCATTGTAAATTATCTAGTCAGTATTTTCTTAGAGTCAGTATTATGGGCAAAATTTTTTGCCAAACAAAAGTAATTAATTTTTAATAACATCTAGATATCCAATTTTCTATTAGTTTAAAATTTACAGTTAGTATTATATGATGAATAATAAAAATTTTTACCAATATAATTTTTAAGTTTTACTAAAGTATAGTTATTTACAATGCTGTGATAATTTTTGCTGTACAATGAAGTGACCCAGTCATACATATACACATATCCAATCTCTCTCAGAATTTTTTCCCACTCGGATTATCACAGAATACTGGGTAGAGTTCTTTGTGCTATACAGCAGGTCCTTGTTGGCCAAACAAATATATTTTTAATAAGCAACAAATCTGTCATTTTGTGATTTCACTCTCAAATATTTATAACTACCTCTTTCAGCTGTAACATCTTTCAGTGTCTCTTTCCTTTTCAGTCTCTTTCAGCAAATAGCCATATTTAGTTAATTTAATTAGAAAAGATGACTTTAAATAATACTGTTAAGCTCGGGGACAACCAGGAGAACCAGAGACCAAGTCTTGAAGGCAATGCAGCCAGGAACAAGGCCTTTCTTATGTCACAGAACTGGTCCTGTGAAGATCCCACTCCCTGTGACCTGTATACTTTCCTGATATCAAATGTATTATTATGTACTTAAATGAGCTAATTTAAGTAGAAAGTGGTATTGATTGCTCAGAGAATCTCTGGGAGAGCCAGGAAAGCAAATGGGGAACCTGCAGAGCCAGAAATACCAAAACTACAGCTCTAGAAATCCTTCCATCAGCACTTTACTGGGGCCAACATTTAGGTACAGACATCACAGCATGACCTCAGTACCCCCAACTGGAGTCATGAGGAATGATGTCACTGGATGATGTCACTAGGCCACTGCTGTCTCTGAGAACGAGATGTAGCTACTTCCACTGCCCTCGCCCCTCACTATATTGGATTCTGATGCTTTCTTCCTCTTGGAGTATTAGCTTCTGCTAAAACATCTAGGTATCTACATCTGAAGAGCTGTTCCTATGTCAACTGTCTGCACCCTAATTGCAAAGAAGACTGAAATAGAGACTTACTAGCATCTTTATAGTTCTCTCCGGAAACGCCAGAGAGATAGACTCTGTCTCATTAGGGACAGGACTGGCAAACACAAAAAGAGATACATTAGAGCAAAAACAATAAAAAAATACACAAAAATTAACTTGAATTATTAAATGTAAGACCTGAAACTGTAAAACTAGAAGAACTTCCAGCTAGAAGAACTCATGAATATTGGTATTAGCAATGTTTCTTTTTTTATTCTACGGCAAAAGCATAGGCATCAAAAAAGCAAAAAATAAATAAGTGGAACTCCACCAATCTATTTATGTATGTATGTATTTATTTATTTATCTTTTTGCCTATTCTAGGGCCACACCCGTGGCACATGGAGGTTCCCGGGCTAGGGGTCTAATTGGAGCTGGTGTCGCTGGTTTACACTACAACCACAGCAACGCAGGATCCGAGCTGTGTCTGCAACCCACACCACAGCTCACAGCAACGCCGGATCCTTAACCCACTGAGCGATGCCAGGTTTCGAACCTGCAACCTCATGGTTCCTAGTCAGATTTGTTAACCATTGAGCCATGACAGGAACTCCAGACTCCACCAATCTAAAAAGTTTCCACACAGCAGAAGAAACAAATAACAAAATGAAAAGGCAACCTATGGAATGGAGAAATTATGTGCAAACTATACATTCAATAAAGGGTAAATATCCAATATACACAAGGAACTCATACAACTTAAAAGCAAAAAACAACCCAGTTGAAGAATGAGCAAAGGATCTGAACAGGCATTTTCCCAAAGAAGACATACAAATGGCCAATAAGTACATGAATAGGTGCTCAACATCACTAGGCATCAGGGAAAACCAAGTAAAACCATGATGAGATATCACCTCACACCTGTCAGAATGGTTACTATGAGAAAGATAGGAGACAAGTATTGCTGAGAGTGTTATGAAAAGCACACTGTTGATGGGAATGTAAATTATTACAGTATGGAAATGGTATGGAAGTTTCTCAAAAAGTTAAAACCAGAACTATCATATGATCTAGCAATCCCACTTCTAGGTATACAGCCCTAGGAAATTAAATAGTACCTCAAAGAGACATCCACACCTTCATGTTCATGGCAACATTATTTATAATAACCAAGATATGGAAACAGTCTACTTGTCTACTTGTCTAAAAATGAATATATAAAGGAAAGAGAAAAAATATTCAGCCACCAAAAAGGAGAAAATCCCACCATTTGAGACAACATGGATGAACCGAAGAACATTATGTTAAATGAAATATGCCAACACAGCCAGACAAACACTATGTGATCTCACATGTGGAATCTTAAAAAGCTGATCTTATGAAAAAATGCTCAATATCACTAATTATTAGAGAAATGCAAGTCAAAACTGCAGTGAGATACCACCTCACACTGGTCAGAATGGCCATTATCAAGTCAATAAATGACAAATACTGGAGAGGGTGTGGAGAAAAGAGTATCCTCCTTCACTGTTGGTGGGAATGTAAACTGGTACAACAACAATGGAAAACAGTATGGAGGTTCCTCAGAAAACTAAATAAAGAACTACCATATGATCCAGCAATCCTACTTCTGGGAATATATCCAAACAAAACATTCATTCAAAAAGATACATGCACCCCTATGTTCATTGTAGCACTATTCACAATAGCCAAGACATGGAAACAACCTGAATAGCCAAGACATGGAAACAACCACGCTTACAGATGAATAGATTAAGATATGGTACATACATACAGTGGAATACTACTCAGCCATAAAAAATAACAAAATAATGCCATTTGCAGCAACATGGATGGAACTAGAGATTCTCACAGTAAGTGAAGTAAGTCAAAAAGAGAAAGGCAAGGAGTCCCCTTTGTGGCTCAGTGGTTAGCGAATCCAACTAGGAACCATGAGGTTGCGGGTTCAATACCTGGCCTTGCTCAGTGGGTTAAGGATCCGGCGTTGCCGTGAGCCATAGTGTGGGTTGCAGACGCAGCTCGAATCCCACATTGCTGTGGCTGTGGTGAAGGCCAGCGGCTACAGCTCCTGTTAGACCCCTAGCCTGGGAACCTCCATATGCCGCAGGTGCGGCTCTAGATAAAAAAAGACAAAAAAAAAAAAAGAGGGAAAGGCAAATACCATATGATATCACTTATTTGTGGAATCTACAATATGGCACAGATGATCCTCTCTACAAAACAGAAACAGATCACAGACATGGAGAGTAGACTTGTGGTTGTCAGGAGTATGAGGGAGGGAATGGGATGTACAGGTAGCTTGGGGTTGGTGGATGCAAACTTTTACATTTGGAATGGATGGGCAGTGGGGTCCTACCGTACAGCACAGGGAACTGTGTGTGTTTGGGTCACTTTTCTGTACAATAGAAATTGAAGAAACATTGTAAATAAAACTATAATTTTTTTTTTGTCCTTTTGCCTTTTTTAGGGCTGCACTCGTGGCATATGGAGTTTCTTAGGCTAGGGGTCTAACAGGAGCTGTAGCCACCGGCCTACGCCAGAGCCACAGCAACGCGGGATCCGAGCCGCATCGGCAACGCCGGATCCTTAACCCACTTAGCAATGCCAGGGATCGAACCCTCAACCTCATGGTTCCTAGTCGGATTCGTTAACCACTGAGCCACAACAGGAACCCCTACTTTAATTTTAAAAGTGCTTAACTTAAAGAAACAGAGACTGGTGGATGCCAAAAGCTGAGAGGCAGGGAGAGGGAGGAGATGTTGGTCAAAGGATGTAAGCTTTCAGTTGTAAGGTGAATGTACAGCGTAGTGGCTATAGTGTGAAATACTGTACTAAATATTTGAAATTCGCTAAGAGAGTAGATCATAAGTGTTTTTTTACCACATACACACAAAGTAAAAACTACATGATGCGATGGATGTATTAGTTTGCAGTAATTATTTCACAATATATACATATATATGTCAAAACATCACGTTGTAACTTTAAAATACATGCACATTTTATTTACCAATTATAAACTTCTATAAAGCCAGTTAGCCAGATAAATAATTAAATAAATGCTACAGACTATCTTTAAAAATGGCAAAGTGTTACTGTATATCGCCTAGTACCAATGAATGAATAAGTAAATTTGAATTTCTATTCTTTAATAATATTACATTAAATCGTATTAATCAGACTTGCATAAATTGTTTTCATTGTGTTAACTGAGGAATAAACATATATGTTCACATACATACATATAGATTTCTATCTCATGCTGATCATTGGAGCGTTTTCAGTTTGCTGTACTATCTCAGCAAGATTTAAAATCTCATTTTATGGAGAAAAAAACACAATGTTTAATGAAACAAAGCAAAATAACTGAAGCATATTGCTTTTCTTATACAGTAAATGAATTAAGACCATAAACTTGAAAGAGAGATTAAAGTTCATATTAATTGATCCAAAACTGACATTTTCTATGAGATGCAGAAGCCATGTGTAGTTTATTTTTAGAACTAATCCTAAATATTAAATCAAAATATTTTACCCCTTTGTCTCCCTTACTCAAGATCCGATATTGCCAAAGTTCCTCTTCTAAATGTTTAGTACACCTAACTCTATAAAAGGAGGAGTTTTCCTACTATCATCTGAAATTTTCTACCTGGGAAGTCTTTTATTTTTTTTTGAGAGATCAGAAATATACAAATTCTCAAAAAAAAAAAAAAAAGGAAGAAAAGGTGACCTAGTGGTTAAGGATCCACCACTGTCACTGTTGTGGCGCTATATTGATCCATGGCCCAGGATCTTCCGCATGGTGTAGTAGAAGCCAAAAAAAAAAAAAAAGAAGAAGAAAATTGAAGAAGAATAAATATACAAATTCTCAGCACATGAGGAGATTCCAGATGCTGGGTAATTATTCCTAAAATTGAAGGGTACTCAGAATGCAGATAATAGGTAGACTTTAGTGTTCCTGATGAGGGAATGGTTTGAGTAAGTGACGGGGCTGGAAATGCCCCTCCTGAGCTCTTTAGGTTGATTCCTGGGCTCTCATCCAGAGAAGTTTCCCATGATGTGGAAACAGAGAAAAAATTATGTTCACATCTCAGCTCCATCCACCCACTCGCTGAGATTCCAGGAGGAAGAGATTAGACAGATTTATAATAACAGTATATACTATATCCTTGGGAAACATTCTCTGGCAATAGAAAAAAACGACTTTGCAATTGCCTCACATGGATGGCAGGCTAATGTTGATTCATGGACACATCAGCCCCATGGGACTGTTTTGTAAAGAGGAGAGTGAGAAAGCAAAATGGAATCAAAGGCCCTGTTGCCTCCCCCCACCTTATTCTCCAGCCTGTCTATGGTTAATATACTGAGGGTGCTGAGAACTAGAGGATTTACTTACTATGGGGATTGTTCATTTATTCTAAGGAAGTCAAATATATATGTACGTGTACATGTGCATGAGTGAGAGTGTAAAGACACACATGTGTATCATTAAAATCAGTACCTTGGGGAGTTTACATGTAGGAAAACAGCATTTTCATATTTCTCCTATGACATCATGTCAGTGAAGGAACATGGTGAGTGCGTTGAAGAGAAGTCTATCACCACGAAAAAGTTAAATCCTTCAGGAAATGAAGCCCAGAGGATAGAGCTTGACTGAGACCTCTACTTTCAGAGTAAATTAATTGTTAAGATGGATGCAGGCAGAAAATTTCATTCAATATTACTATCTTTTCTACTAATGTTGATTGCCTTTATTAGGAATTTATACTTGCTGGTAGAAAATAAATATTTATCCTTTACCCAGACGCTTATATTATCACATTCCATGCATATGGTGAGGGAGAGACAAAGAATCTGAAAAAGGAAATTCGTGGTACTAATGAGAGACTACTAGCGGATGGAAAAGAGTTGGCAGATAAAGAGCTTACAGTATTCGTGTATAGTCTAGTATAGGGTTTTTTGTGCATACTTATCACTATTTTAATCCATTTAAACTAGGGAAATTAAAACCATTATATGATACATAATTATATTCATATTTAGTGATCGATAAACATCACTCCCAGGTTTTTTTTATTCTACCCATTAAGAGTCTTATAACTAAAGAGATAAAAAAATATTTTCAGATTTGGGGGTCACATTTTAAAGCATATCAAATATTCTACACAATGCTAATAATACTCTAGGGTGATCATGAAGGAACGACAATCATGAAAGCACATATTGAGTAATTCGTATTAGTGAGCACTTTCCTAGACTTTGTGTTTGATCTTCAGGAGAATTTAGTGAAGAGGGCACAAGTGCTGCTATGTGACCTTTGAACCAAGGTCATTAAAATACCATCTATTTCTCTCTGTTCTCCTAAGATGTTCACTTTCAACCAAGCCATGATGCTGTGAGGGAGCCAAGTGGCCACACAGATAAGCTACATGCAGATATTCTGACCGAGGCCCCAGATGAACAAAAAGATCAACTGCCAGATACAGGAGTAAGTGAGGCTTCTGAGGATTCTATTTCCCCCACCCAAAGTCACCCCCAGATTTTGAGCCATCTTGGCTGAAGTCACAGGTAGCAAGTGGTGGACTGTCCATACACATCCACATTCAGGAACCATGAACAGAATACATGGTGATTGTTGTCTCAATAATAATCATTGGGAAGTTTTGTAATAAGATAATAGATAATTGGAACACAGGCAACATTATCCATATTTCTACAAAGTCAACAATAGCACACTCTTGATTGAGCCAATATCATACCATTATAGTGTGTCAGAACCAAAATGAATAACCAGGTGTTTTAACCCCAAGTCTAGTGCACCTTCCTCTTTACCACAAATGGTCAGTGAATACAACATCTTTTTCTGCAATCAACACCTCACAAAACTGTGAGCTGTCTGCTATGAATATTAACATATCTATTCATTTTTATTGACACACTGAAATATATGAATGCTCTGAAAGTTAGATAATGCACAGGATATTTTAACTATATACATTCATAATTCAAATATAATAAAGTTGAATTCACCAGAGATGATGAGAACAATGTTATGATTAAAGAATGATAAAAACTAACATGTTCTAAATTACTTTTCAAAATTCAAAAAATAAATATAAAATTCAAACTCATTTATTAAATATTGGTACTTCATGACTAACCATAGGTAAAATACATTATGCAATGGCCAGTTTACTAGACTTAACAATTTTAAGAAGTTTGAAAATCAGACTTGGTTAAGGAAAACAATGATTAGTACTTACTCTCTTTCTTTCCATAGTATTTTTTGGAACTCATCCAAATGCACCTGCATGGCTGAAATTTCAGGCACTCCATTCTCCAGGGGCAGGTCTATTGCCTGTAGTCTTAATCCAGGTCTCATTTTACAGTTTACAGAATCACCATTCTTGAATAAGTCACGACAATCTAGATTGAGTTTCAGCTCCTCATTTAATTTTAATGGGTCAATAATCAAACCTTCTTCCTAAGAGAAAAAAATACGAGATTGTCATTATAATTGGCTTTTTAAATCAAACATAGAAAAGTCATGAATAAAACATATTTTTGAAAGAAAATAAAATGTTATGATTCAGTATCAAATTCATATTTTCATTTAACTGACATTCTCTCATATGGCCAAACTTTAATTTATATTCTTCAGGCTTTTTCTTTTTTTCCTGTCTATGTTCTACCTTATTCTAACAAAATACATTTCCCCACAGTCTTTTAAAATTTTTCATTTACAATGGAATCTACATTATATCTACCATAAACCCCATATATCATGGAAAGGCTTAACACTTTAGATGGAGTTATAGAAGACTGAGGTATTAATTGATTTATGGTTTTAGAGGTGGAATTAAGTAGAAAGAGGTAATAAAATAAACTAATACTACTTAAAAAGAAAACACAAATTCCTTAAGTTTCCAAAAGTATAGTCCATGAGTTGCTAACAGTATTTACCAGACATATATATATATATATGTCTATATATATATATAGAGAGAGAGAGAGAGAGAGAGAGACTGAGAGAGAGAGGAGTGGGTGTTTCGTTGATAGATAAGTGTATGAACAGCAAGATTCAAGTTTTAAAATTTTTTATTGTGTGCAGAATTATCAGAAACATAGATTCAAGCAACCAAGAGTAGATAGTGTGAAGCAGTCCCTAAAAATATTTGCCTAAGTTACACATCTTTGAGTGATTAATTGTGAGGACAGAGTCCCAAGCTTTGGGAAAGTTTCAAACCACTGTATGGATAATTTCTTAGTAGTGTTTTACTAGGGTAAATGGAGGAGTTTCCGTCGTGGCACGGTGGAAATGAATCTGACTAGGAACCATAAGGTTGCAGGTTCGACCCCTGGCCTCACTCAGTGGGTTAAGGATCTGGTGTTGTCTGAGGTGTGGTGTAGTTTGCAGACGTGGCTCAGATCTGGCGTGGGTGTGGCTGTGGTGTAGGCTAGCAGCTGTAGCTCTGATTCAACTCCTAGCCTGGGAACCTCCATATGCCACGGGTATGGCACTGAAAAGACAAAAAAAAAAAAAAATACTGGGGTAAAATCCCCCTAAATATTTTCTTTTAACATTAAAAAATGCTGGGTTAATTTTGGCTAAAAGTATGGTAATATCAGTAACATGGGCTGAATTGTGTCTCTTCTAAAACTCATATATTAACGTCCCAACCCCCTCCAAGTACCTCAGGATGTGACTATGTTTGGAGATAGGGTCTTTAAGAGGTAATTAAGTTAAAATGAGCTTAATTAGCATGGGCCTAGTGATGGCATCCTTATAAGAAATCTGCACAAAGATGCACAGAGAAAAGACAACATGGTGACATATGGAGAAGATGGCCATCTACCAGCCAAGGAGACAGGCCTCCTGCCGACACCTCGACCCTACTCTAGAACTTCTAGCCGCTAGAACTCTGAGAAAATGAATTTCTGTTGCTGAAGTCCCCAGTCTGTGGCAGTTAGTTCTGGCAGCCCACACAAACAAACACAGTCACCATTGGTTTTGCTATTTTCCTTCCCCTCCTAATTACTATCTATAGCATTCAAATAATCTTTGGATTCCTCTGGATTTTTTTCTGACCTTATTCTTTGTGTTCTCCTTGGTAGGAAAGTCTCTCTTTCCCAAACACTCTCTGATGGACTCACTCATTTTTGAACCAATTTGAAATGAGTCTCTCTGTGCAGAGGACACATCTCTGAAACTAGGAAGCTCCAGGTTCTGCATAACTCTAGCTTCCAAAGCTTCGTTTTGAGGTGACAAATTTTGCTTCCTTTTCAATGCACTCAGTTCCTTCATGGTCATCTCTAATTTTATCCTGAGTTGTCTTGCTTCCTCCCTGGCACTGTTCCTTTCAGCTCGAACTTTACTCCACTTTTCTCTCCAGTTGGCAGTGCAGTCTGACCACCACCGCATGGTCTTCTCCATCTGAGCGGCCCTGGCCTTGACCTCCTCCAGTTCCCGCAGCCGAAGCTCCTCACAAATATCCCATTCATTAGTGTTGCATGAGTGAGCACAGAAGTTGTGAGTGGCATGAGATTGCAGCCCACAAAGTGGCAAACAGGGACCACAGGTGTCCCTGGGGGATGAGGCAGGCACTACCAGGTCACATGCTGGTTTAATTGATGACTGCTGCATCTGGAAGATTTGTGTTTCCTCAATTAACCGACGAATGGAATCTAAATTCATATTTATCTTTTCAGGCCTAAGAAAAGACAGAGAACATAATTACATTTGAATTTCCCTGGCAATTATAAGAGCAAGACTGACATTTAAAAAAGGAAGTTGATGAAACCAATGCGTCTTTTCAATATTGTATATTTTCCTTCCCACTGTAACTAAAAACATAGAGGAATTTCTGTATTTGTAATTATCCTCAAAGAAACAGAGATTTCTCCTATTTAATTTTGCCAAATAAATACAAATAATACATAAAGATGCAGTGGGGGATAGCATAGGACATAAATAATTCCATTTTAACATATCCAGTTCTTTTCAGGTAATATTTATTATGACATATATTGTCTCTTAACTAAAAAGGGACTCAAGGGTCCCTTTTCCCCTGCTAACTGAAGCCCAATGTGTTCAGCTGGAAGGCAGAATCTATTGATTTCTGGAAGAATAAGCCCCTATTCCAGTCCCAGGGGCTAAATTATGATTGGTCTAAACCTCCCCGATAACCTCCATTTAATTCATCCTTTCTAATAGATAATAAATAGGTTTAGAGCAGCATGTGACCTGGTTCTGGCTGATGAGAGGTCAGGGGAAGTCTGCTAGAGAAGTCTCTCATCCAGAAAAATGTGAAATCATCAGAATAAGAAACCAGTTTATCTCTGCTCTCCTCCTGCCTGATCAAAGACATGACTCTGGAAAAAGGCAAATGTAACAGCCACCCTGTAGCATTAAAAATAGTGAAACAGAAGAATGAAAAAACTTCATGTAATGATGGAGCTGTTGCCTGATACATAGAATCCATACCTCTGGTTCCTTGCTGTATGAGAACGATTACCTAAATTTATTTAAGCTACGACTGTTGAGTTTTCTGTTGCTTGCTGTCAAAATGACATCTTCCACACGAATTAACTCCTTACTGTGGTTAATATTATGTTATAAAAATTAAATATTATGAATAAGACGTGATCTGTGTCCTTGAAGACTTTGTAGGCCAGTGGATGAGACAGGCACATCAAGGGTATGCACAAGATACACTAAAGGGCACTGCTAAAGAAGTGATGAACTGTTTTTGAGAATCAAAGTAGCTTCACAGACAACACTGAACAGTCTCAGCAATTTCAGCGCCTTAAAAAGGAATTAAAAGCAGCTTTCCACATAAATAGCAAAGACAAATTAACTGGTAAGTGCAAACCTTTCTTATCAGTATGTACATCCATTACTTTATTCAACATAGCAACATAATTACACTGAGGATTTAGCAAGTGGAACATTTTCTTTAAAATAAATGCTCAAGGAGTTCCCATCATGGTGCAGTGGAAATGAATCTGACTAGGAACCATGAGGTTGCAGGTTCAATCCCTAGCCTCGCTCAGTGGGTTAAGGATCCAGCGTTGCCCTGAGCTGTGGTGTAGGCTGCAGACACAGCTCAGATCTGGCGTTGCTGTGGCTGTGGCTTAGGCCGGTGGCTACAGCTCCGATTAGATCCCTAGCCTGGGAACCTCCATATGCTGTGGGTGCAGCCCTAAAAAGACAAAAGCCAAAACAAAATAAAATAAAATAAAATAAAGTAAAATAAAACAAAACAAAAAATATGCTCAAAACATGCAGGTTAACCTACAAATTAATAAAGTTCTATGGTTGCATAAGATTACCCATTTTTATTACCTAAAATTTTTTGGTGTAAATGATCTTAGATAACGTTTTTACCTTCATAACATTAACTACTCCCATTTTTTTTCATTTCCTTTTATATAGTTACAGATCATAAACTGTCTTTTTATGAACCACCCATTTAATCAACTGAAGGGTTTTCATTATACCAACTAAGTTAACTGCTACTGACTGAAAAAACACTATATAATATTAAATGCATATCACTTTCAGCTGTAGAACACATTTTAATAAGTGTTCTGCAGGGATGTCAAACCAATTCACTCCTTATTATAATACTTAATATAATAATACAGATTTGTGGTTGTAATTATTTTTGTTAGCATTAGCTTATGTCAAATTATATTTGAATTAGTGCTGACTTGGAGCAATTATTACTTTCATTTACTGTAATTCAGAGGGCAATGATAATATACTGACAAAATTTCTCAGACCACTAGTAAACGAAGACCAGTATTTTAAAAAAGAGAAACTCTTAATTAGAGGCATACCAAATATTATATATTTATATATTTCAATACTTAATAATATATTTCTTTTGTTTGAAATTTCAAAATGAAGATAGAAAATTTATTTCAGTATATTAAAGTGAAATTTATCCTTGCCATTTTTCAAAATAAATAAGTATCATAAAATTGTAATGCCTTTTCAAATGATTCATTAACGTTTATTTCACTAGTGTTTTGAAGGCTCTGTAATTGGGTTCTGGTACATTGAGATCTTGCCTACCAACTAACTATGTATTTTTTCACATCTGACTAAACAAAATTGAGTTGGACTTAATTATTCAGTCCTTGAACTTAAATTGTATTTCCCGTTCTATAGTGTTTCTTAAGAAAATGTAAATGGAGATATTAAATTCTCATGTGTATTTATTAAAGTATTCATTGTCTCTATACATATGTGCCTTCTCTTCATGTTTTATTTCAGATGACTATGAAAGTATTTGACATGGTTGTAGCACAAAGCCTTTGATATATGGGAAAATATTTTAATGCTATTGACTATGTTTTCTTTTAATTTTGGGTGGCCATGCTTGGGGCATGCAGAAGTTCCTGGACCGGGGATCGGACCTGCACCATAGCAGCAACCTGAGCCACTGCAGTGACAACACTGGATCCTTAACCCACTGAGTCACGTGGGAACTCCAACTTTGGTTTCTCATATTGATTTCTGCATTATTTTTACCACACACACAAAAGAAGTGGGAGGCACAAGGAAACTCTTATAAATGATGGACATGCTTATCACCTTGGGCTTGTGATGGTTTACCATGGTTGTGTACTAATGTCCAAGTTCATCAAATTATGTACATTAAATATATGTAGTGTTTTATACCAATTACATCTCAACAAATCATATAATACATAACCATATTAATAAAATTGGATGGGTCTATAATATACAGACAATATTACTAAATGTATTGTTTCTTGCCAAAGAGGAGCTTAGTGTGTGTGAGACTGGTCTCCAGAGTCCATTGGTCCAAGTTCTGACTCTGCTACTTTCTAGATAGATGACCTTGGATAAATCACATAAACTGCCTTTGACCCATATCTTTATTTGTAAAAGAAGACAGAATTATCATGTACCTTACTGAGTTCTTGGGAGCATTAAATGGACTTGTTAGCCCAGGCTGGCTCTTAGGGAAAGTGACAATTCTTCTCAGTGCTATGTAAGTCCCTAATATGTCACCTTGGACTATTGTATGATTTAATTTTTTGTTTCTTTCCTCTTTTTTGAAAGGGAAATTGTGTGCTTAAAAAACAGGGATAGCAATAGATAAATATGATTTACAAAAAAGTTCAGAATTTCATGTAATAAAGGTACAATCTCATTTTTAATATCATATTATTAAATAAAATATTCAGTACTATTATTATCTCCATTCCTGATATGAAAAAACTAGTTCACATGTAACCTGCCCAAGTCAGACACTTACAAGGGCTCAACCCATAGAAAACAAATTTATGTTTACTAAAGGGAAAGGGAAGTGGGAAAGGCTTAACTAGGAGTTTGGGATTAACAGATACAAGCTACTACATGTAAAATAGATAAATAACAAGATCCTACTGTATAGCACAGGGAACTGTATTTGATATAAGAACTTATAATGAAAAATAATCTGCAAAACTTTATATAACTGAATCTCTCTGCTGTACACCTGCAACTAAGTCAATATTGTAGATCAGTTTTTCTTCAATAAGAAGAAAAATATAAAGGAAAAGTAAAGAAAAGTAAAAGAAAAAGCAAGGGGGTGTCAACTCAGTTCAGGAATTAAGGAATTGGAATCCAGGGCCACTACCTCTCCATATCAGAAATTTACAGCTCCAAAATATCTATTTCCACTATAGTGGAATCGTCTTTTAGATTATTTCATACACACATTTGGCAAAGTTCCATTCTGGACATTTTCATGTTCATATATCTCCC
The DNA here is from genome assembly GCA_004024745.2 of Catagonus wagneri. Classification (NCBI taxonomy): domain Eukaryota; kingdom Metazoa; phylum Chordata; class Mammalia; order Artiodactyla; family Tayassuidae; genus Catagonus; species Catagonus wagneri. The sequence continues at coordinate 5,020,592 of PVHT021183530.1, read as the reverse complement.
ATTAAATCACACCACAAGCAGTTAGTCAACCCTGACCCTGTATTTCTGGTAAATTCAATCTCCTCACTGCTTAAAGGACCTGCAAGCTCTGGGCTTGTCCATCCCTCCAGCCTCCTCTCTCATTCTACTTCTGTGCTCCATCCTCCACCACTCTGGTGACTCCCTCTTCTGCACAGATTTCACCTCAACCATCTCCTTTGAGCAGTCTGGTTGCTACGCAAGCGCACTCTCCCCTCTCCCTCCTGGCTTCCTACACTTCTCTTAGGAACTCTTAGGACCTATATTTGACTCTCCTCCACTCCCTAGAGGCCCTATGTAGAAACCTGTCTTAGGTCTCCTCCGTGATAGTGAACAAGATAGACATGGCTTCTGTCACCGGGGACCTTGCTAATTACCAAAAGCAATAAATCAAGCTAACAATAACAAATTTCAATTGTCTTTGAAAGAAGTAAGCAATGTATTGTGTTTCAGCACAGACCTCTGTACCGAGAGAAGTCTCTCCGCAGTGACGTCGTTATGCGTTGTCAGAAAAATGAGGTGGATCAGAAGTAAAAGCATGTTTGGCAGAAGTTATCTCACCAGGACTGAATAAAATAGACTCCAAAGGGATTTTTACTTTATTGTTTATACTTACTGCTTTCCATCAACCTATAGGAAATGAATTCTAAATGAAACCCTTCTTGGATTTTTTTTTTCCTTAGAAGGAGAGGACAATATGCAATAATGTTAATAAAAAGCCATAAGCAAGGGGAAAAATAGATGAATAAAGACATGAACCACAACGCTAAGGAACAGTACATACGGGCCATATATGGTGACAAGAAAGATCACTTTTTAATACTAAGGAAAGTAAAATATCATATTGCTTTTAAAATGTGGACTGTTAAACATGTACAAGTGATTAGTATAAAAGCGTATGCATTCTGTATAGGTCTAAAGCAGGAAAAAAGCATATTTTTAGGAGTGTTTTGCAAGAGAACACTAAGTATTAAAAGTAAAAATTGGATATCTCATCATGGTTCAGTAGTTAACAAATCTAACTAGGTATCATGCGGTTGCAGGTTTGATCCCTGGCCTTGCTCAGTGGGTCAAGGATCCAGCGTTGCCATGGACTGTAGTGTAGGTTGCAGATGCGGCTTGGATCCTGCGTTGCTGTGGCTGTGGTGTAGGCCGGCAGCTACAGCTCCAATTAGACCCCTAGCCTAGGAACCTCCATATGCTGGGAGCACGGCCCTAGAAAAGGCAAAAAAACAAAAAAAAATAAAAATAAAAGTGAAACTTGCAGTTGTGACAGTGAGGTAAGCAAAACAATTACAGTGAATGGCCACGGCATTACTTCAATATAGGTCAAGCTTTGCCAATAATATTTTTTAAATATTATACACTGTGGACATTTATCACATATGTTTGTTGATGTGAATGTGAGATTTTGGAATCATGTATAGGCAGGAAATATTTGCAAAAGAAGGCAGTTAAATAACATAAAATGCATTTGTACAAGTTGCCATGTATGTAAAGCTTAGATACTTTATCTTTTTTTATACTTTATTATCTTAAATCAATGTAGTACAAAATAAGCACAAGTGCAAATATCTTAAAATAGGTATATTTTTTTTTCTAAGAGTTATTGGTGAATTAAAAATTGCATTATCTGATCAGATAGAAATTATCTTCAAGGAACTGGAATTCATATGATAAGCTCCACCCCCTTTTAACCAACTCTTCCTTGATTTCTTTTTTTTATCAAAATTATTTTATTTTTAAAATGTTTACTATTACCTAGAATTGTTGAAATCAGGTATCATTGTTTTAAATCAATGTGATGTCATTTCTTTAAGTTAGTGGGAATAATTGAGAAAAATAATGTTTCTTAGATAATGCTTAAAAAAAATTAAGCTCATTTCTTTTCAAATAAACTATAATTTCTCCACATAACATCTTCACGTTGCACCTACCATTCCATAAAATAGCAACAATTCCTATGTTTAAATAACTAAAAAAAAAATTACTGTATTAAAATAGTAAACTTTTAGGTCATAGGTAAAAGTGATCAGTCTTACTTCTTTGGAACATGAATAAAGCAATAAAGAAAGATCCAAAATCCACAATCCATTTTATAAAATACCATATATTATTTGTAATGAGCCTTGGAAAAATAAAGTTTCTGTTTTCCGGGAGGCTGATCTTGAAGCTTCTATAGTGCTTTGTCTGCCAAGCACAAATTTAGGTTCAGATCATTCAGAATTTCTTGGATGACATAGCAAAATTTAACTAACTTGTGTAGTACTTAGGGGTATCAATCAGGACTGAGAAAGTTCTGTTTTTAAATATTCTTGAAATGTCTCACCAGTGAACAAATATTAACACATAAAGATGTTTTATCTAGAATTTGAGTTTAGGGAGTTCCGTTCGTGGCTCAGTGGTTAACGAATCCAACTAAGACCCATGAGGTTGCGGGTTCGATCCCTGGCCTTGCTCAGTGGGTTAAGGATCCGGCGTTGCAGTGAGCTGTGGTGTAGGTTGCAGACGCGGCTCGGATCCCGCGTTGCTGTGGCTGTGGCGAAGGCTGGCGGCCACAGCTCCTGTTAGACCCCTAGCCTGGCTGGGAACCTCCACATGCCACAAGTGCGGCTCTAGATAAAGGCAAAAAGACAAAAAAATAAAATAAAAATAAAGTAAAATAAAATAAAATTTGAGTTCTCTAAACTTAAATTTATTTCTTCCAACAATATATATAAAATCTGTGCTACCTAACTACTTATTGATATGGAAGCTTGACATTTGCTGAATTCCTTAGCACTTTTTTTTAATATTTATGTTTATTTCCAGGTTTCAGTGAATAAAACCACAAACTATCCCAGTTTTCTCACGCAATCTAATCCACCTTAATAGTGCCAAGTAAATAAGCCAAAATATCCGTTGAGGCCTTAAGCCAAAAACTGAAATTAGTATTGGCTATGGGGGAATTATAAAGCCCAGTCAAATCTTATTTTCATGTAGGAATAATCCTGCTACAATTCCCAGGTGACTAAGAGTCAGAGTGCACATTTTATTGGAAAGAACAGCAAAAACCTGGCCATGTCAGAGATTGTATCATCTTCCAAAGTTGGACAGGTGACCCTGAATCTGGAATTTACATCACTATGTATACAGTATTTTGGGCAATTTCATAGAGATTAAATAATGTAACTGTGTTTGTAAGTATTAGTTTAAAGGAAATTAAAATAAAATCCAGAGGAGCATGTAGCCAACAATTCAAAATTACACTTAGTTATAATGTGAGAACAAATTACCCTAGGAAATAATTCTTACTACAGTTTCAGGACAACCCAAGTGGTAGTAAGTGAAAGGACATCTGCTTTCCTATGTTTCCCTCCTCCTTTATTTAAAAGCTATTCATTTGTTAAAATTGTAATTTACTTTCTTTCTTTCTTTTTTTTTGGTGGCATATGGAAGTTTCCAGGCCAGAGATTAATCTAATCCACACCTGTGACCTAGACCAAAGCTATGGCAACACTGGATCCTTAACCCACTGCCCCAGGCTGGGGGTCAAACCTGTGCTACCTGAGAGAAAACTCTAGATCCTTAACCACTGTGCCACAGCAGAAACTCCCTATAGATTTTCTTCAATATTTAATTCATCAATATTTTCCAGTATTTATGTCCATTTTAAGGTTGCAGTGAACGAAACCAGAAAGTATCCCAGAATTTTTCTATGCATTTCCTAAGCAAAATTCCTGAGCCATTTACCCCATTCACACTTGCTCTCAAAGAATGTGCATTAAGTCAGATATTCTTCAGGGATCTGATTACACTTTGTTCTGAACAAGAGAAAGCTCTTTCATGTCAGTGTGACTCAGTAATGTTTTCTCACACTTGTTTGATGGAATGTGGGTAGCTGCCAAACTACATCGGCGTACTGGCAAGTTTTCACAGGCTTCCTAATGAAGTTTGGAGAACACAACACAAATGACTGTCATAGTTACTTTTGAAACACTGTTAAAAATTTTTTTTAATAAAAACATTTATTCCTAAAGTCTGTTTAATTTTCCCCACAGTACATTCTCTACATTGATAATCCAAACTGGCTAAAATGTGTCCTGCATCAAAAAGCTAAGAGAAAAAACTGAAATCAGAAGAAGAGATGTTTTAATGTACTTAGACATTTGTGAGCTACACCTATGCCTAATATTTCCAAATATTTTGTGTCCTTCACCCTCTTTCTTACCAAAGCAAAGCAACAGTCACCTAAAGGTATAAATGATAACTTTTGTCTTTTTGTTTGTTTGTTGCTTTTTAGGGCCGCAGTAGCGGATTATGGAAGTTCCCAGGCTAGGGGTCGAATCAGATCTGTAGACGCCAGCCTATACCACAGCATGGATTCGTGCTGTCTCTGCAACCTATACCACGGCTCATGGGAATGCTGGATCCTTAACCCACTGAGCGAGGCCAGGGATCAAACCCACTTTTTCATGGATACTGGTCAATTCGTTTCCACTGAGCCACAACAGGAACTCACTGTTATTGTTTGCTAAACTGTATGTCTTATGTATTATCTGGAACTTAACTTCCAGTGTAAAGAACTATGACCCTATTGATGACAGATTAAAATGCCCTTTTTGAATGATCAGATCAAAGGAAAAGTCTTTAAAAAGCCCATTTCCCCCAGATGGCAAGCTTATCAGTTCTATGTGCTACAGAGAGCATATAGAAAAGAAAGAGAAACTAAGATTTATTATGGACAAGGGAAAGACCAGTTTAAGGAACCCATAACCCATCAGAATTCAAGAGGTAACTTGGCAGCCCTTGGATTTGCAGCTACTCTATGTAAGAGATAATGAGGACCTAATAGCCAAAACAATTGCCACAGTGATCATCAGAAACTTCAAAGTTAACCCCCAAGAAGTTGTATAAGACTGTCATCTTTCCCTTGATGATCAAGTAAAGCCATGTTTTAAATAGTGAAGTTAGTATTCATATATTCAGTAAAATCATTAGATAGTGCCATGAATAAACACATTGAAATTAAGCTAAGGGATGTAGACAACTCTGCAAATAATTACCTAACATAGTAAAGGTGGTATATTAGTTTTCTCTTGCTCCTATAGCAAATTACCACCAACTTAATGGCTAGAAACAACACAAACTTATTATTCTTATGTTTCTAAAATTAAGAAGCCCCAAATAAATATCTCTAGATGAAAACCAGTGTGTTGGCGGGCTGATTTCTAGAGTCTCTGAAGGAAGAATCTATTTTCTGGGCCTTTTCGGCTTTTAAAGGCTATCTGGGGAGTTCCCGTCGTGGCTCAGTGGTTAACGAATCTGACTAGGAACGATGAGGTTGCGGGTTCGATCCCTGGCCTTTCTCAGTGAGTTAAGGATCCGGCGTTGCCATGAGCTGTGGTGTACGTTGCAGACGTGGCTCAGATCCCACGTTGCAGTGGCTGTGGCGAAGGCCGGCAGCTACAGCTCCTGTTAGACCTTTAGCCTGGGAACTTCCATATGCTGTGGGTGCGGCCTTAAATGAGGCAAAAAAATAAATAAATAAATAAAGGCTATCTGCATTGCTTGGCTCATGGCTTCTTCATCACGTCATTCCAGTCATCACATCTCCCACCAACACTGGTCTTTTATAAGGACTCTTGTGATTACATTGGCCCACCTGGATAATCTACGATTATCTCCCCCTCTCAAAATGCTTAACTTAATCACACCTGCTGAATCTTTTTTACTATATGAGGTAATATATTGCAGGTTCTGGAGATTAGAGATTAGGATGTGGACATCTGGGGGAGAGGGTATCATTCAGCCAACAACAGTTAACATTGTGAAAAGAGATTGAACGTTGAAACCACATAGATGTGAGTTCAAATTCTTGTTTCATTATTTACCCTCTTATAACCTTAGGACCTTAATTAACCTTTGTGGAGAAGCTTCTTCATCTATAAAAGGAGATATTAATAGCTTTGTAACATGTCATTTCAAGAGTGTCACATGAAAATTCCCTCTCTACTGGATCATTCCCTTTAGCATACCAGTTACATCATTACCACCTCCCTCATCAAGTAATGTCCCCTTTCTCGGCACCCATTACAAAAGAGAAAATTTATCTAACGTGTTATTTCCACTGCTTTCATTTCCTCACACCCCATTTTCTCATCAACCCATTTCAACTGGAAATCTGTACATTCCATTTCAAAGAAATTCCACTTGTCAAGATCACAAATGACCTCAAAATTGCCAAAACAGATTATTTGTTCTTACCCTTGCCTAACTTGACCTCAATAATATTCAAAAAAGTTGAAATTCCTTGCTTTTTAAACATTTGCCTTTTGTGTTCCTTATCACCATGCTCTTCTCTCATTATTCCATCACATTCTTCTTCTCATTCTACTTTGTTTCTCCCTGCTGCTCCTCTCTAAATATTGGAGCATTCAAAGCTTTATGACACTAAAGAAAATGGCTTCCACTTACTGCCAAATTCATATCTCCAGTCCTTCAGTTTCTCCTAATCTCTGGATTAATGTAGTGTAGAATTTTCTCTAGATTTTCACTTGAATTTCTAACAGGAATCTCAGCCTTAGCATTGACCAAATTGAACACTCGATTCTCAGCCCTCTGAAAATTTGTTTTTTCCCCCAGCATTAATGTCACAGTAAATGACACCATCACCCAACCCAAAGCTCAAGTCAAAAACCTAGTTTATCTCTGACCCACATTTGGTCAGCAAGTTCTATTAACTCATTCCTTCAACTTATTTCTTAGATCCATGTACTCCTTTCTGCTTTCACTGCCTCTGTCTTGTGGAGACAATGACCACCTCTCAACATTACTACAACTAAAATATCTAATAATACTTCTATCTAGTTGGTATGCAGCAGCCAAAGAATCCTTTAAAATTTTTAACTAAAACTGTATAAATTTCTAATTTAAACTTATTAATTTCTCTTTATAACAATTAGAATAAAATGAAAAAGTTTAACCACAGTCTCAGTTTCACATGATCTGGCACCAGCCTCCCTGACCTTGATTCCTACCACCCCATCCCTTTACTTTACCTTCTTGCTCTGGTCATGCTTACTGTCTTCTTGTTCTTTGAAAGACGTGTTCATTCCTATCTTGGGTCCTGTGAGTAGAATGCTCTCCCATCAGATCCTTCAATTTCAGTAAATTCTGCTCTGAGTATTCAAAATGCAAAAGGCAGAGCTCCCACTGTGGTGAAGTGAGATCAGCAGCATCTTGGGAGCCCTAGGTTGTGGGTTCAATCCCTGGCCCAGCACAGTGGATTAAGGATCCTACATTGCCACAGTTGCAGCTTAGTTTGAGGCTGTGGCTCAGATCTGATCCCTGGCCTGAGAGCTACATATGCTGTGGGTTAGCTCCCACAACAAAGTAATAATAATAATATAATGCAAAAGACATTTAAGGTTGAAACTAAGAGGGTAAAAACCTAACTAGAATTTCAAGCATCAACTTCCAAATATAGAATAAAATTTGTCTTCTAAAACTATCTCAAAAATACTTTAAATATACATTTTAGAGGATGCTTACGGAAGTGCTATTAGGTAGATATGGGTGCCTGGACCAATGTCAAAAAACCCTGATAAGTGGCAAAGACAGGACTTAATTTAGATCTTCCAAAGTTCAACACTACTGCCTCTGTACTGAACTGCTTTCTTCACAAATGTTCAAGATAAAGTATCAGTGTCCTGACCCAAACACCACAGCAAAGTGTGTGGTCTCATTGCCCCTTAAGGAGTGTGACGACTTGAGGGAAGAATTTAGTTTCAACCCATCAAAACGTTCAGGAAGCTACAGACTTTAGCAGTATTACCACCTTCTGTTTCTCAGAAAGATCTAAAGGCCAGGAAGACTTGATGAAGACGATTGTGGCACAAACACTTCATCCCTGTTCTCACATACTCAGACACAGAAAAAGATTTGCTTTTGAAGACCAGCTTTCCCCCATCAATGTAACATTAAATTGCTTATTCAAAAGAAAACTAAGTAATGAAGGTCTCAGTAACTTAAGGTGCCATCCCAAGCCACCTCAAAAAAATGCATACCACAACGTAAGCTTGCATGTATATACTTGTGTACGTATGTCTATACACAATGTATATACACATATATATGCATACAGAAAAGATATAGTTCAACTGGGTTGTGTATAATTTTAATAGCATTATTTAGCAAATTGAATTGCACTTTTGTGTATATTTAGGAATGTCCATAGCAGCTGGGGAAAAAAAATTCCGTCATGTCAAGTCACTCTTCTGTTTAATCTGTTTCTTTGATACAATTGTACAGGAGAAAACAAAGACTTAAATTATAAAATTATAGTTATTCTCAATGTATCTTGGATATGATCTTCTGTTGTTTCATTCTTTTTTCCAAGTTCATGTCACGTGCTTATAGGCTTTTTCAGATTCAAAAAATATAAAGCATCTACGTAGATGATCAAGTTTTCCATAAATGTTCATTTCACTGCAGATGGTAAATTAATAATCACTAACATACATTAAGACTATATTTTCACATCTAAATCATACAAGCTTACTAAGCCTAAATCATACAAGCTTACTAAGCAAAGTTTATGGTATGATGGAAAACAGCAGGGCTTATTATCAAAGCCGACTTTTAAAAATTATTTGACAGATCTGGTCAAGTAGAGGAAGATGAGTTGTTACAACAGTTCATTAAACATTCACTCTCTTTAAATAGTAAGTGGTAAGACAAAAATTTAAATAATAAGAATACCAATAAAATTCCAAAATAAAGTGCAATTTAAAAATAAAGTTTATTGACTCTAAGTTAATTTTAACCAGAATTACTTTCAATGTCCTTTGATGCCACTGGGTAATCTTCAACTCTGTATCAATGGCATTTAGCTTCGAAATGAGAAAACTACTTGATAGTGTTTAGAACTTATGCATTATTGATATATGTTGAATTCCAAACTGAAATTTTTGTTTTTTGACTTAGTCTAATCTTGCCAAAGGATTCCCAAGACAAGTATATCAAGAGAGCCTCAGACATCGAATATAAAAAAGAAAAGAGAAAAGCAGCTTCACATGTTAAATTATAAACATATGGATGGAAGTTCCTTTAAATTACTCTTTTGTCTAAGACCCTAAGGGTAAAGAATTTTAAAAAACACATTTGAGGTTTCCACAACACAAAACATTTGAAAAATTAGGGAATTCAACTACCCCCAAAACAGAAGAAATTTCTACTCTAATCGTGAGTAAACTAAACTTTCTTCCCTCCTGTTTTGAAATAACTGTACTCCACTATTAGAATGTCAATGCTTATTATGTAGATTTGTTATAAATATTAATGAATCTACGCATTAGATAGTTGGGAGTTTTTTAGTTGTTATTTGTTTTTGCATTCTGGAAACAGAAAAACTAAGAAATCAAGAGAAAATGCAAAATAAGTTATACAATATGTTTGTTTATAATTGAAATTTTATTAATTGTAAATTCACATGTAATTGTAGGAAATAATAACAAGGTAACCCATGTGCTTCTTAGTTTTCCCTAGTGGTGACATTGTCCAAAACTATATACAATGACCCAGCCAGGCTTTTGAAATCAATATAAGTCATTGACCTTATTCAGGTTTACACAGTTGGACTTGAACCCATTTAGCTTCTCTGTGTATTTTGTTCTATACAATTTTACCACAAGTATGGGTTTGTGTATCCAACACTACAGTCAAGAGAGAACCCTCCACCTTCACATTCCCTCACCCTGTCCCTCATCCCTGGAAACCACTAAATTATCTCCATTTCTACATTTTTTTCAATTCTAAAATATTTTCATTTCAAAAACATTATGGATGTTTAATAATGCATCATGCAACCTTTAGAGATTGGCTGTTTCCCTTACTCACTCAGTGGCATAGCACTCTGGAAATCATCCACAATTCAGTATGCATGCATATTCTGGTTTGGGGTTTGGGTTTGTTTTTATTGCTGACGAACATCCCATAGTAAGTATGTGCCACAGTTAGTTTAACTTGCTAACTTGTTGAAAGATTTCTGAGCTATTTTCCATTTGTGGTTATTAGAAATAAAGCAGCTATAAACATTGATATACATGGTTTTACATGAATTTAAATTTTCATTTCTCTAGCATAAATGTCCATGAGTTCAACTGCTGGGAAATACAGTAAGTGCATGCTTAGTTTTAGAAGAAACTATCAAAGTGTTTTCCAGAGTGACTATACCATTTTACATTTTCATCCTCTCCAGCCCTCACGAATAGGATTAGTGCCTTTATAAAAAAAAAAAAAAAAAAAGGCCCCAAGAGCTTGTTCACCCCTTCCAAAAGTCAGGTCACAGTGAACAAGCACCAGCTGTGAAGAAAAAGAGGGCCCTCACCCAAAAGCAAACTGCTGGCACTTTGATTTTGGACTTTCTAGATGTAGAAGTGTGAAAAATAAATATCTGTCGTTTATAAGCTACCCATTCCATGATATTTTGTTATGGTAGCCAGAACAAAGACAGATAGAAGTCTCCAGTGAAGCCACATGGGCCCAGCAATTTCATTTTTAGAAGATTTTTTAATTATAAATTCAAATTTCTTTAATATTTGTAAGACGATTCAACTATTGTCTGTTTCATCTTGATTGATATTTTATGGTTTTAAGGAATTAGTTCCTATCTTCTAGATGGTCAATTTATGAGCTCATAATTTTTAAGTATGAAGATTGTCAATTTATGAGCAATTTATTAGATCCTGTCTTCTAGACTGTCAATTTATGAGCATAATGGCCACAGTATGTGTATGATGTCTCCAATTTAAATCTTGATGCTGGTGATTTATGTCTATTCTCTCTCTCTTTTGTCAATACTGGTAAATGTTTGTCAACAGCTCATGCTTTTTTTTGAAGAACCAGATTTGTGTCCTTCGATTTTCTCTGTTATTTTCGTGTTTTCGATTTCATTGATTTCTGCTCTTGCCTTTATTTTTTTCCTTCTTTCTTCTTTTTGGGGTGTATTTTGCTCTTCTTTCTATGGTTTCTTGAGATAGAAACTTAGATTACTGTTTTGAGACCCTTCCTTGTTTCTAATGTAAGAATTTAGTACTGTAAATTTTCTCCTCTGCACTGCTTTAGTTTCCTCCCAAATACTTGATGCTGTATTTTCATCAATTCTGTGTAACTTTTATTTCCTTTGAAAATTTCTCATTGACCCTTGGATTATTTAGACATGTACTATTTAATTTCTACTTCTTTAAAAATATTTATATTGTTGACTTTTATTTGATTTCACTATGGTAAGTGAACATACCAACCTTATTTCAGTTTTTTAAATTTGTTGATTTTTTTTTTTGGCTTAGTATTTGATCTTTCTTGGTTAAAGTCCTTGGCACTTGAAAATGTATATTCTGCATTTTGAGGGTAGAATGTTCTACATATGCTAATTATACCCTTTTGGTTATATTATTTAGATCTATATCTTTGGTGATTTTTGGTCTAGTAATTTGCTAGACCTGTTGGTTAACTCATTGATTGCTGAGAGGGTTTGTAGAAGTCCCCAACTTTTGAATAATCTATTTTTTTCTTTCAGCTCCATTAGGTTTTGCTTCACATATTTGGAGACTGTGTTGTTTTTGTGTATATTCATTTAGTCTTGTGATGTGATCCTGATAGATAGCTTTCCCTCTTTGATGAGGTTTATGGTGGGATTTTTGCTTAGGTTTGTTTTGTTTTGCTCTGAAATAACTTCTCTGATATTAATATAATGCCCCTAGCTTTTTCCAACTTTTGACAAATGTTTGCATGCTGTATTTTTTGTGTTCTTTTTTCAACATATTTATGTGACTGAATTTGAAATAAATTTCTCAAGTTTCTTGTTATTAGTATATACATAGTTTTAGCACAGTGTATAGTATCATGGTTTTTGTTTTTGTTTTTGTTTTCTTTTGGTGGCTTGTCTTTTCTACCCTGCCAATATCTGTCTAATTGGTGTATTTAAGCCATTTACATTTGAGGTGATTATTGATATGTTGGAAGTTAAGTCTGCCATTTGATTATGTCTTTTCTGTTTGTTTCCTCTGCTTCATTCTTTTCTTTTTTTTTCTTTTTTTGCTTTCCTATGATCACTTAAACATTTCTTAGGATTCTATCTGCTTGACATATTTGTAGTGTTTTTGAGTGTTCATACACTTACATCATACAGTTTTCATACTAGTTGCTCTTGTAATAAAAATATACAGGTGTGATATCCTAGTCTACCAGAATCATTGTTTCACCCATTTGAGTGAAGTGAGAAAAACTTGGTTCTGTTTAGGTCCTTTTACCTCCTCTGTTCTAAAATTTTACTTTCTTGAATATAAGATGGTGTTGTAACCATCAAAGATTCATAAAACCTATGAGGAGAAAGACATCCTTTTATATATGCTTATATTTATGCTGCTTGATTTCTTTCTTGTTTTCTGATGCTCCAAGATTCATTCTTTTTTCATTTCCTTTCTGCTTGAGGAACTCCTTAAGTCAATCTTTAAGAATAAGACAACATTTTTTTAGTTTTTTCTCATCTGATACCTTTATTTCCCCTTCATTCCTGAAAGATAATTTCACTAAGTGTAATTTATGCTCAATACTGCTTTTCTTTCAACTTAAAAATATGCCACCTCCTTGCTGCTTCCATGACTTTAGAGAAAAATTCACTGTCATTCAAAGTGACCTTCTAGTGTTGACATTTTGTATTAGTAATTCAGCATTGGTTATTTAGCAACATAAACATTATAGCATATAAAAATCTTTCATTTTAATTCATTTTTAAATTTCAAATATAGGTAGTAGTTATGTAGCAATTAATGTGATTAATCAGGTGTTAATAAATACCACTAAAATGTAAGGCTCTGGGTACAACTTCAAGCAACATAACATTATTTTGTTTATGTCATCTTATGGCATCAAATGTTTCCTTAACCTCGGGATAGCTGGATAAAATGATTGCAAAAACTCAGTTCAAAATGTTTTCTTCCAATGTGTATGAATAATATCTCTACCATTATTTTTATAAAAAGAAGCTGTGGTAGGCACGTTTCTAAAATGTCCCCCAATTACCCTCATCATTTGATAGTCATCACCTTGTTTAATTCCTTCACACTCACTGGAGGCTAGCCCTAGTGACCTGATTTAATGAATATGATATTGCAGAAGTGATGGGATATCATTTCTGAAATTAGGTTATGAAAGGATATAACTTATGTTATGGTAGCACTCTATTAACGCCTCACTTGGTCATTCTGATGAAACCAAGAGCCATGTCGTAATCTTTCTGTGGGAAGCTTCACATGACAAGGAATTGAGGGAAGAACTTGGTCAACAGCTTATGAGAAATTAAATCCTGCCCACAACAATTTGAGGGACCTTAGAAGCAGACCCACCCCAATTGGAACCTAAAAACCACTGCAGCCCTGCCTAGCACTTTAAATGAAGCCCTTTGAGGGACTCAGAGACAGGATACAACTAGCTACACCTTATTCCTAACCCACAGAAACCATGAGACAATAAATGCTGTGTTAAGTCACCAACAAATCTATATTGATTTGTTATGCATCAATATAGAAAGACAATCCATGACAATTAAAATGCTTTCCTCAAATTATCAGTTATCATGGCCATCCACCACAATTTAGCCCAAAGTGCAAAAGTGCAAGTACTTAAGAAACAAAATGTTAAAATGTACCGATTAAGACGGTTTCAATAGTTAAGTTAAGTGATATATAAATGAGGGAAAAAGAAACAGGTAATGCCAGTCCAAATTAAAAAAAAAAAAAGTTAAGTGAAATTAAGTGAAAAAATTAAGTGAAAAAAGTTAAGTGAAAATGAACTTTATGGTGTTTCTTCAAATGATGATAAAATGTAAACAGTTCATGGCACAACAGGTATGTTGTATCCAAAGGAATAAATGTAATTAATATTATATTATCTCATTCAAATTAGATACGTTGATGAAATACTGCTGATTTTTTTTTCCTGGAAAATAAAAAAGGAATTTTGAAACGTACTGTGTATATTATCCTGTTGCCTGTATTTGGCATGGTTTCATAATATACTAGCTAGCTTCCCATATAGAATAATACTTAGTATTTTTTACTATTGAGAAGAATTTTGAAGAAACAAAGTTTGTTTGCTCTCTTGGGTATTTGAGTTCAATAAAAGAGTTAGGAAAGTGATTTTAATAGTGCATTACAACAAGAATTAACATAAAATATAAATGTTGTATTTATGAAATCAATGAACAAAAAATTTTATAAAATACAACATCCTGGAAAATGCAAACTTAAATATATTTGCCAATAAGTAAAATAAAAAAAAAATGATTACACTGAATTTTTAACAAGCAGCAAGTATTTATTTTAATCATTGCCATTTAAGGCTCAATGAGGCTGGTTTATTGCCTGTATTTTTTTCTTTTTTGACTGAAACATGTTGTTTTTATGCCAGATTTTCATTTAGTGTGAAGGATATGAATTTGCTTCTGGAAACTCTTTTAGGTTGGGAAATTCTCTACAAAATGGGGAAGATGAACTTCACTGTATTGTCAGTTATTTTCATTTATGGCATTCTAACCATAGGAATTGGATGTCAGTTCAAATGAGAAAAAAATAAATTAGTAGACTTTTAGCTCCCAGGAAGCCTCTGTAATGGGGACGTAGATGAGGTCCCCCTGCTATGATCTCTGAACATGGATACCTGTTCTTCATAAATGTGTAACAGAGTTGGGGTCCATGTTTTAAAATTATTTGATCACTCTCTGCACCCCCCCAACTGACTAAGCTGTGAGTTTGGTGTGGGTAAGGACCATGTTTGTTTTTGCTCACTACTCCATCAAAGGGACTGGATAATGCCTGAGTTAGAATGGACATGAAGTCAATATGTACTGTATGAATGAATGAATGAGTGATATTTAAGAGAAAAAAGTCTCTAAAAGCCAGAAAATATCATATATAGAATTATAAAGAAAATATTTTCATACCAGGAAATGATACTAATTTTTCACAAACTTTTCCAGATAAAAGAAAATAAGTGAGCATTTCCCAATTCACTTTATGAGTCCAAAACAACCTCTATGCCAAAGACCTGATAGGAATTTTATGACAAGTATCTCCAACTAACATAGATATGAAAACATGAACAGAAATGTTAGCAAGAAAAATCTGGTGGTTAAAAAGATTAAAACAAAGAAGTTGAATATAGTCCAGGAATATAAAATTGATTTAGCATGTGATTACAATCATTGCAAGTCACATAATAAACCATATTAACAAAACTTAAAAAAATTCAATAGTAAATACAATACATTTGAAAAAAACTGAGCTCAAGTTTATAATTTTTAAAGAATTTAGCAAATCAAAAATATAAGGGGAAAACATGTGGCATCATTACAGCTATCTGCAGAAAGCCTGAAGCAATAATCCTTCCCGATGAATCACTGAAATCTTTCCCCTGCATGTTGTAAGTAAGAAAGAGGTACCTACTAAAACTACTACTGCTCAGTATTGTACAGGAGGAGAGGTCTTAACCAGTGAAGAGGAAATTAAGTTAACTAGGAACAGAAAAGAAGAAATGAAAATGTCATTTTCCTACAATACAGTTGTGTAAGTAGAAAATTCAAATCAATCCACAAACTAGTAGACCTAATAAGTGAGGTTTAGTAAGGTTACTGGATACACATTCATCTGTATTTCTATTCTAGACACTAATACTTACATATCAAATATCAAATGTTAAAGACTAATTCTACTTTGTAACAGCATCAAATACACCAGATCGTTAGGGATATAACAGAAGATGGTACACTCATATTCTAGAAACTGGAATATGTTATTGGGTGAAACTCAAGACTAACCAATATATGGAGGGATGTATCTAGCCAATGATGATTTGGAAAGCTCAAAATTATAAAGATGGTACATTTATGTAAACCAACCTGCAGGTAATTCCAGTCAAAAACCTCGGGCAAAAGCAATGAGATCTTACTGTATAGCATAGGGAAGTATATCTAGTCACTTGTGGTGGAACATGATGAGGATAATGTAAGAAAAAGAATATATATATATGTATATATATACATATATATATATATATATGACTTTGCTCTATACAACATAAATTGACAGAGCATTGTAAATCAATGATAATAAAAATTTCTTAAATTTCTTTGGTTTTATGATTGAAAATTTGATTCTAACATTCAGTTGGAAATACCCAGGAGTTAAAAAGAGCCAAGAAAATGTTAAAGGATAACAAACTTAGAAGAATTATATGACTGGATATTAAAGTGATATTAGGCTCCATAATTAGTACAATGAGGTATTGGCAGGAGGAGAAACAAATAGAAAAATGGAATCACAGACCCATATCTCTGTGGTGCTTGATTTAAGACAGTTTAGTAAGGATTTTTCCCCCTTTTTTTCAAAAAAGTTGCTGACTCAACCCTATACACACATGGAACTAATAGCTACATGACATCATGTAAAAAGATCACATCCAAATAGAGCACTGACTTATAAGTGTAAAAGAGAACAATAAAGGTCTAGAAATTAACTAAGAAAAATCTCCCATTACTTTGCAGCAGGCAAAGACTTCCAATCAGGAAAGCAAATATTGACCATAAGGTAAATGTTTATAAACAGAACATTATGAAAACAATTTCTGTTCAAGAAAAGATATTGTCAACAGAATGAAAAATGCAAACAATTGCTTGGAAGGATGTGTTACCCATACCTATATTCACCGAGGATTCATATCTCGAATGTATAAAGAATTTTAACAAATTTTCAAGAAAAAGATTTATGTCAGTTTTTAAAAACATTCTGGTAATTTAAAAATGTATTTCATGAAAGATGATATTCTCACAGCCAATAAACATGTGGAATGTTCTTACATCATTAGTTGTCAAAGGAATTCATACAAAAACCACAATGTAAAACCAATACCCTTAAGAATTATCATAACATTATTCCTAATACCTCAAAAGTAAATCTGTCTATTGTCTGTAAACTAATGATGGATACATAAATTTTGCAATAGCCATGTGACAGAATTTACCGAACAATGAAAGGTTACACGCTGGAGCCAGAGAAAGTGGCATCTCACCAAATAATAAGAGGAAAGAACCTGGTACAAAATGATACATTCTGCACCATCCCCTTTATAATTAAGCTCAAAAAGAGGCAAAGCTATTCTCAGGACAGAGGTCAGAATACTGCTTACCTTTGGATAAAGTTGGAATGACAGGGAACAAGCGTGAGGGAATCTTCTAGAATATGAACACGTTTCTATTATTTATTAGAGCTGGGTGGTGGCTACACAAGTGTGCCCTTTTTAAAAATTCCTTGTGGGGCTTATGCTTACAATTTTCTCAATTTACATGAGGTCTTCAAGATTGAACCCCATCATTTAGATAATTAGAAAGCAGCCAGTGGCCAGGAGCTGTCTCATAAACACTACGTCCACTCAGAATGCTAGCTGTCAAGAAGCAGCTTTCAGATCAGGTAGGAGAAGAAACGTGATAAAGAGAATACTACCCTCACAATCTAGTAACTGCGCTCTTGCAGAAGTCCAGAGCAAAGGGGTCACTTAGGAGAGAGGAAGTGTCACTCTACTTGGTGGTTGAGGAAAAAGTATTATTGTGTGAATAAGAACTTTTCAGTCACACAAAGGTGAGAATGTGATAATAGGGGCCAGCCCACATGGTTCCTGAACCTCTGCATAGGGTAGATCAATCAGCTCTGCTTGAAAGGAGATGCATTTCATGAAAAGACAATGTGCGATTCATGGTTTAGTTATTCAAATACTGAGATTAAATTCTCCAGATGTCTCCTTATCTTATGAAAATGTCTCATTAAAACAATCATATTCAGACTATCAGAATTTCATTATCAAGTCTACTTCTCTTAATGGAAACATAAGCATGAATCTGTCTCAGCAAGCAAATGGTTGTAAAGTCTTCAGCAAGTCCCATGACAGTTGTCCTATTTGCCCCCACCTATGCATGTGCGCATGTGCACACACACACACACACACACACACACACACACATACACACACACACGTGAGCACCTGTGTGATCATTTGCTTGATAATATCTCCGCAGTTACTTTTTTGCATTAAAAACAAATTCAACCACTTCCTCTATACTGTTTAAATATATTTCCATTTTCAAACATTTGGGACACATAAAAACAGAATCAGATAATTATTTGCTCTTCAAATGCTAGAATCACAATGGAGAATGTGAAAAACAAAGCAACTGATATGTTGGCAGAAGTCTAAACACAAATGTAGAGTTCTGCTTGTTCATTATGTTTATGACAGCCAGATCTACTTTTAAATTTCTAACAATCTTTGGCAGAGTAAAATATCTGACCTCAGAGTCCCATGTCTCCCAGAGCTCTGTTGCATAAAATCTAGAAAGCAAATCCATGTTCAAATTTATTTTATACTTTAAGACTATCTGTGCTACTACAAGTCAAAAGAATTCTCAGGCAAATATAATCAGTTAAGCTTTTCACAAAAGTAATAATAAAGTGAAATGGAAAATAGAAAAACATATGTAACATTTTGTAGCAGCAGATTCTCTCTACTAGTAAAATAAATCAAAGATAACATTATTTTTTAAAAACAGCGAAGGAGTAAATGTTCTGACTACCTTGGGGATTATTCTGGCTTAAATGCAACTCACAGCTTTTTTTCTCCCACAAGGTAAAGCAACAGAAGAGACAAGCACATCTTGTTAATCATAACAGAAGTTAATGTGAATACAAAAACATTTTCCTTCTCATTTTATAATACATTAGAGTTAGAAGAACTCATCTTTTTCCCATTTCCTGCTGCTTTTAGCCATTCTTCCTTGATTATAAAAAAGCTGATAAGTCGTCAGAGAAAATTCTGCAATTTCATTTGTAACTCTAAAAAGTAAGAAGGAAATAGGCAGAAAGGTATAGTGAAAAGAGACTTGATTTAACTTCTGATCAGGTTTAAAGTTTTGGAGAAGTTAACTTTTCTCAGATTCAGTTTTAACAGTAAACCTGGACCAATAACACCTTAGTCTGCTGTGAGAATACAATGCTGTAGTATATAGAAGATCTAGGCTTAATGTATACATTTAATTAATGGTAGCTACTATTTGATAATTTGTTTTACTATCTACAATTTCCTTTCTGAAGTTCATGAATTTGTGGCTGAAATTAAAATACACAGTATAAAATCATTGTTCACACGTTTCTAATCACTAGTGTTAAAATTTCAGTGAGGCTGGAGGGTGTTATCCTCAGAATCAGCTCTTTGAACCGTCTATTTTCTATTTCTCCTTTGGGCAATAAAATATCCACTAAAATGAAATCAAGGGAAATGAGGTTATTAAAATTTAGAAAGCAAAGCACTTCAAGATGAAACAAAGAACACGATATAGGGGTGTAAACACCCCTACATCTAAATTATGTAAAGCTATGGAAACAACGAAATGATAAATTGAAACTGATTTTTCCCAGGTTCTTGCCCAAATAGGATTCTCATTTCACAGAGTCCATAGAAACGGAGGCAAGGCTACCCTAGTCCTGTCAACAAGTCTTAGCTCACATTTATACAATATTAGGTACACAGTCTAGGAGAGAAGACAGCTCTTGGGCCGATAAAAAGATGTCCGTGTAGAAACTATTCGAAAAGAGAAACAGAGTTTATTTTGTTCATGTTTTGTGTGTAATGGTGGTGAAGGCTAGCTAATAATGAGGGAAAGCTGGATCTACATGGTTGCCTTGTCAGTCAGCTCCTCCTTTATTTGAGGCCACACGTTCTAGTTAATTAATTCTGGATTTATGAGACCACATAATAACTTTAATATATGTTTCTATCACCAGTATCTCAGATTTAATCTTGCTTATTTTTGTCCTCACAGTGACTAGAATGCAGAAGACAGTTAATCTAGAAGGAACTAAAACTGTCATTCAATTAAAATAGAGTTTACAACTGTCAAACTGCATACATATGCAATTATGTTTTTGTATGTCCATTGTGCCATAACAAATTAATCTTATTTCATTAATCCAGAATTCTCAGGATTGTTGAAAATGAAAAGTATATTTTGTGTGTGTATATATGTATTTATGTGGAAATGGAAAGTGTGAATTTTGCTGTAGCCGATAGTCTAGGTAAAACTTTATTATTTTTTATTTTGTAGAAGATTAATTCTGGCCTTCCTCCATTTTTTTTTTTTTGCTACTAATAAGTCACCAATATCCTTTCAGTTGTGTAAGCCCAAAATGTAGACTTTCCTTACCAATCATTCTTCATCATTCCTTGTAACCTATCACTTACAAATTCTGTTCACTTTACTTTCTAAGAAATTTTTATCCATGTTCACTTTTCCCCATCCTAGCTCCCTTGGTCCACATATAGTCTTAGGTTACTGAAACAGATTTCCAACTCTTCTCCCTTTCACTGTTTTTACCCCTCAATAACTGGAGAGACATTTTTGTATTTTTGATTGTTTCATCTTTGCTGAAACTTTGGCAATTGCTTTCCTATTATTATTTTTTTTTAAAAATTGAAGTACAGTTGATTTACAAAATTGTTAATGCTTTCCAATTATTCTTAGGATTCAGTTCAAAAACCTTATTCCATCTTACCCATTGGCTTCCTTTCTATTTCTTTCCTTTTCAGCATTTCCAAGTTTCCTCTTCTTGGCTACCTAGATATTTCACTTCTCATTCTGGCCAAGCTTTTAGTCTTGGATTACCAAAGTAACTTCCTCTGGGTGTCAAAATTCTATTCCCATATGTTAATTCTTGAGAAGGAAAATTTCTTTTATGAGAAAGGCAGAAGTTTAAAATAGAAAATTATGTACAAGCTGTGTAATTTTTGCTTTTATGTTTCCTCAAATATTCTGCAACAGAAAAAAAAACAGAAAATGCTTGCATTTTTATTAGAGTCAATTTTTTCTTCCTATTTGTATTTTACTTCCTCCTGATTTATTCAAAACAAACTACTCAATTAATAGTCAACATGTGAAAGACATAACTGAGGTTCTGCAGATATGTAATGCTAACCAAAAGAAAGGCTATTCAACTTCTTTATTATGTTCTTTGAAAGTTCTGCTATTATTTTAATTGAATCACCACATTAAAGTTGTTTTCTACTGCTTTATAACTTCTACAATCCAGTGATCACATACAGCCATACTTTCTAAATGATTATCAAACTCAAAACAAAAAGGAAAAATATTTCTGAAGTAAATGCTTTGGTGAACATTTAAATTTTTGTCACAACATACATGTAAAAAATAACATTTTTTATAAAGTAGAACAAAGACCACTTGCCATGTTAATGTAACGTGGGTATTCAGTCTATTTTTAAAATGAAATTATTTAAATATATTTTGCCATTAAAATAATAATGGAAATATGAAAGTTTATTTTTCTTTCTATAAACCCCAACCACGGCTTAAAGCTTTGTAATCTTTATTTTCAACACCAGAGTGTTAAACAATAAAATATTAAAATATTTTCATCATGTAGTGATGAAAGTCTAAAACTGTAAGTGGGCTTTTGCTTATACTTCATGGGTTTTTACCTCATTTGGTGTCAGAAGGAGAATATTATATTTATTTCCAACATGGAAAACTTGAAAGCTACTTACATTTGGTGACTGAATCATTTACCCATTTACATGAATAGGCTCAGTTCATTAAAGCCAAACTCAGTCTAATATTTGTCTCTTCCAGATCTGATAGGGCTGGAGTAGGATAGTTACGTAGGCAGTTGTAGAAGTCCCAGTAAGGGACCAGAGATAGAGGGGCAAACCTACGGAACTTTGGGAGACCAGTGTTAAATTAATAATTTCTCAAGAAAGTCATCAGAACAAGGCAGGCTTGCTGGACTAGTGGAAGCACTAGAAAGATTTACCTCAGGTCATTGGGTGGGGGATGGGGTGAGGCCTGCATTCAGATTCAGACCAAGGGCAAAGTTTAAGGAGTTTAAGGACCACCCTTCTGCTGATTTGAATAAGCACCATGATAGTCCTAGTCTGATTTTATAGGGTCAAAAACTCTTTTACCAGATACCAAGGAAGAAGAGGAGGCCTTTTACCACCCCCACTTCCCTTGAATTAGAAAACTGTAGCCCACCTAATCCTGAAAACAGAGCTTCTTTGCCTGCCCACTTGCATCTCTCACAAGTGTCCTAAGAAATAGAAATAAATCTATTTCTTGCCTATCACTTTGTATCTCACTGAATTCTTTCTCTGTGGAGGCACAAAGAAGCTGAACTTCAGTAAGTCCAGGCACCAGATGAGTGATTCTAATATAAAAACTGTGGGTTCAGAGATTGGATTAAGATGGCGGAATAGAAGGACTGGAGCTCAACTTCTCTCCCAAAAAACAACAAAACCACAACCAAATGCTGAGCAGCCTTCAACCAAATGGACTGTAAACTTCCAAAAAAGATATTCTACTCCAGGAGACAAAGAGGAGACCACATCAAGAGGTAGGAGGGGCGATTACGCAATAGAAGCAACCCCATAC
>PVHT021183530.1:4949288-4997046 GCA_004024745.2 Catagonus wagneri | reverse complement strand
AGGATTTCCTGGGAAATCAGGGGTGACTGTGGCTTGTTGTGGGGGAAGGGCATTGGAGGTGAAGTTCTCAGGAACATTCATCAGCCTGCATTTCTCTGGAGGTGGACATTTCTGTGAAAATCTGGTCCTTCCCATCAGCGCTGAGAAGCCCCAGGCCAAACAATAATCCAGGTGGGATCACAGCCCACCCATCAGCAAACAGGCTGCCTAAAGACCCCCTCAGGCACACAGCCAGCCTCTAATCTCATCCAGAGACAAAGCCCCACCCATCAGAGGGATAAGAATCAACCCCATCTACCAGTGGGCAGGCATCACTCCCTCCCATCAGGAAGCCTACAGCAACCCCCTCCATACCAACTTTAGCCACAGGGGAGGCAAACACATGAAATAAAAGAGGCTACAACTCTGTTGTTGGCAAAAAGGTCATCACACCAAAAACCTGTAAAAATGAAAAGACAGAAAACTTTAACTCAGATAAGGGAGAAAGAGAAAAGCCCAGAAAAACAGCTCAGTGATGAGGAGATTATCAGCCTCCCAGAAAGAGATTTTAGACTGTTGATGCTGAAGATGATGCAAGGCATTGAAAATAAACTGGAGGCAAAGATTGATAATTTACAGGAAACACTGAGCAAAGAAATACAAGATGTAAAAATTAAACAAGAAGAGATGCAAAATACAATAACTGAAATAAAAAATTCATTAGAAGCAGCCAACAGTAGAATACAGGAGGCAGAAGAACGAATCAGCGCGGTGGAGGACAGATTAGTGGAAATCACTAATGCGGAAAAGAAAAGAGATAAAAGATTGAAAGGAAATGAGCTGAGTCTCAGAGGACTCTGGGATAATGTTAAAGGCACCAAAATCCGTATTATAGGGGTGCCAGAGGGAGAAAAGAGAGAGAAAGGGACAGAAAAAATATTTGAAGAGATTATAGTCGAAAACTTCCCTAATATGGGAACGGAACCACTCACTCAAATCCAGGAAGCACAAGGAGTACCATATAAAGTAAACCCAAGGAGGAACTCCCTTAGACACATATTAATCAAAATGACCAAAATTAAAGACAGAGAAAATTTTGAAAGCAGCTAAGGAAGCAAAACAAATGACATACAAGGGAACCCCGATAAGGTTATCAGCAGATTTTTCATCTGAAACTCTGCAGGCCAGAAGGGAGTGACATGATATACTTAATGTGATGAAAGGGAAAAACTTCCAACCAAGACTGCTTTACCCTGCAAGGCTGTCTTTCAGATTTGAAGGAGAGATCAAAACCTTTACAGATAAGCAAGAGCTAAGAGATTTCTGCAACACGAAACCAGCTTTACAACAAATCTTAAAGGAACTTCTCTAGGCAGAAAAGAAAAGGCCACAGCCAGAAACAAAAACATCACAAATGACACGGTCCACCAGTAAAGGCATATATACAGTAAAGATACTAAATCATCCACACACAATTATGCTACCAAAATCAGAAATCGTGAGAAGAGAGCACAAATGCAGGTCACTGGAGACACACGTGCGATTAAGAAACCAACAGCTTAAAACAATCTCATTTGTATATAGACTCCTATATTAAAACTTCAGGGTAAAAAAAAAGAGCAACAAAAACCCCAAACAGTTAATACAATGGCAATAAGGTCATATATATCAGCAATTACCTTAAATCTTAATGGACTGAATGCCCCAACCAAAAGACATAGACATAGACAGAAACAAGACCCATATATATGCTGTCTGCAAGAGACCCACTGCACTTCTAGCGACACATACAAATTGAAAGTGAGAGGATGGAAGAAAATATTCCATGCAAACGGGAATCAAAAGAAAGCCAGAGTAGCAATACTCCTATCAGGCAAAATAGACTTTAAAATGAAGAACATTTTAAGACACAAGGAAGGGCACTACATAATGATCAAAGGATCAATCCAAGAAGAAGACATAATAATTTTAAATATCTATGCACCCAACATAGGATCACCACAATATATAAGGCAACTGCTAACAACCTTAAAAGGAGAAATCAACAATTACACCATCATAATGGGGGACTTTAACACCCCACTTACAGCAGTGGACACGTCATCCAGACAGAAAATCAATAAGGCAACACAGGTCCTGAATGAAGCATTAGATCAGATGGACTTAATAGATATTTATAGGACATTCCATCCAAAAGCAACAGAATACACATTCTTCTCAAGTGCACATGGAACATTCTCTAAGATTGATAACATCCTGGGCTACAAATCAAGCCTCAGTACTCTAAGAAAACTGAAATCATATCAAGCATCTTCTCTGACCACAATGCTATACGACTGGAAATCAACAACAACAAAAAAATGGCAAAAAATACAAACACGTGAAGACTAAACAACACACTACTAAACAACAAATGGATCACTGAAGAAATCAAAGAGGAACTTAAAAAACACCTAGAAGCAAATGACAACAAAGATAAGACATTCCAAAACCTCTGGGATGAGGCAAAAGCAGTTCTAAGAGGAAAGTATATAGCAATACAAGCCTACCTCAGGAAACAAGAAAAAGCTCACATAAACAACCTAAGTTTACATCTAAAGCAGCTAAAGAGGGAAGAAGCCAGGTCATGTAAACAACTTAAATGCCCATTGACAGAGGACTGGATAGGGAAGATAGGTACATACACAGAATGGATTATTACTCAGCCATTAAAAGGAACGAAATACCAACATTTATAGCGACATGGATGGACCTAGAAATTATCATGCGAAGTGAAACCAGTCAGACAATTAGACAGCAACACCCAATGCTACTGCTTACATGTGGCAACTAAAGTGACACAATGAACTTCTTTGAAGAACAGACAATGACTCACAGATTTTGGAAAATCTTGGTTTTTCAAATAAGACAATCTGGGGGGTGGGGGGATGCACTGTGGGTTTGGGACACAAAATGTATCACATCGACTTGTGATGATCATTGTACACCTATAATTGATATAAAACGCATTGTTATGAAAATAAATAAATAAATAAAAACTGTGGGTTCAAATCCCAGTTGGGATCTAGGCTGGGTTTGAGTCCCGGCACTTGACTTCAGGTTCCAATCTGGGTTCTGGCTAGGATCAAGGCATTAGTGCTATCAGTTTCAGATCCAGACGTTCATCTTTTTTTCTTTCTTTTTTTTTTTTTTTTTGTCTTTTTAGAGCTACCCCTGTGGCATATGGAATTTTCTAGGATAGGGAGCTGTAGCCACTGGCCTATGCCAGAGCCACAGCAGTGCCAGATCCGAGCGGGGTCTGCGACCTACACCACAGCTCACAGCAATGCTGGATCCTTAAGCCACTGAGTGAGGCCAGGGATCGAACCTGCCTCTTCGTGGATACTAGTCAGATTCCTTTCCCTTGAGCCATAATGGGAACTCCCAGACATTCATTTTCTAATTCAGCCTCTCTCCCTACTTGTGAGGGTCGGATTGCTTTCCTTCATGCTTCATGAAACCGCAAGAGCATCACCTGTCATCTCTCCCAAAAACCGTCTACCTTTCAATTTCTTAACCACCTTGGCTATCCCTTTCTTAAGACCTTTCCTGGACTGCCTAAATTGTTCCATTTCCTAAAATTTGCATCCTGTCAACACAAAAATGAAACTGTTTTCTTGAAGTTTCCCTGGGGTTTGATATGGTTTTATATTTAGTCTTCCTAATTAAGAAAATTCTTCAAAATAGAGTCTCTCTAAAAATCGCTAAATTTACAAATACCCAGAGAATAACCTGCACCCAGAAAGCATCTAAAACTAACTCAGACTAAAAAACACCAACACTGGAGATTTTGTTTTCTGGATCATTAAAGCAGATTGAGGTAAATCTCTCCTTAGTTTTTTTTTTTCTAATGACATTTTAGAATTGCAAAAACAAACAAGTTGGAGAGTTTTTGTTATTGCATTTTTGTTTTAACCAGATAGAAGTCATATGTGTGATGCATAACAACATCTGAATAGGGCTTTACCACCTGCTGAATAAATGTATTCAAATCATTGCCCAGTTATTAAACTTATTCATTGAAGTTTACAAATAATTTCCTTGGTTCAAAAAATAGGTAGATAGGAGTTCCCATCGTGGCTCAGTGGTTAACAAATCCGACTAGGAACCATGAGGTTGTGGGTTCAATCCCTGGCCTTGCTCAGTGGGTTAAGGATCCAGCGTTGCCGTGAGCTGTGGTGTAGGATGCAGACACAGCTCAGATCCCGCGTTGCTGAGGCTGTGGCGAAGGCCGGCAGCTACAGCTCCTGTTAGACCCCTAGCCTGGGAACCTCCATATGCTGTGGGTGTGGCCCTAGATAAGGCAAAAAGACAAAAAAAAAAGAAAAAGAAAAGATAAACTGAGACATACCAGAAGTGTTGTGTTTATTTTAGTAGAAATCGATTCCCATCAGGTATCGCCAAACCAGAAGTGCTTAAGAACATTGTCCATGGAGAAACTTTTTTAGAGAATAGTTGGAAGCAAAGAAGGAAACTACTGATTAGCATGACTTAACCCCAAGTTGGCTGTTTGTGATTAGTTGTCCTTAGGTCTCAATTTAGTAATCTTGAGGTATTCATGGGCTTAGATTTTATTTTGCTTCTATAGGACACCATGTCATTAGAGTCCCCTAAATCTAATGGCCTCCTCGTTTAATTAATTTAACAGTAGAAATTTTAAGATTTTTTTAAAGTGCCTGTATTCATTTCAACTTGGCTTTACTTTTATTTTCATTCAGTTTGTGGTTTTAAAATTATTTCCACAACTATAAGAAGCAAAGGCAACATAAAAGACACATAAACCAATAAATGCATGTAAAACAATATATTTTGATGACTATTTTATTAAAAACATAGTTGCCTACAGAATAATGTCTAAGTTCTACATGTTGCTAAAGTAGAATAAGGATAAACATTTTTAAACTTTTAAGCCTTTAACATTCATGCACTCATTCAACAAATATTCAATGAGTTTCTAATAAGTACCAGGGTTTGAAGGTGCATCAGTAGATTTAAATAGATTTAAATGTTCATTGTCATAGAACTTACATTCTGATGACGTGACATATGACTCACAGAAATTCAAGTCCAATTCAAGTATATTAAATTTTCTTTCTCCAAAGAGTCACATGTAGCAAATTATCTATATGTTTTCACTTTTATTCTTTTTTTGCTTTTTAGGGCCACACCTGTGGCATATGGAACTTCCCAGGCTAGGAGTCAAATCGGAGCTGCATCTGCTGGCTTCTGCCATAGCCATAGCAACGTGGGGTCCGAGCCAAATCTGTAACCTACACCACAGCTCATGGCAACTCCGATCTTAACCCAGTGAGTGAAGCCAGGGATAGAACCCACATCCTCATGAATACTAGTTGAGTTCTTACAGCTGAGCCACAAAGGGAACTCCCACACTTTTAAATATAATAAAAATTTGGTTATGAACCAAACAAAACAAATCACTCTGAATATGTTGAAAGACCTGGAAATAATAGAATTGCATAAACTAAAACACAAACAGACTAACCCAATTTTTGAGTTAAAGCACGTTTTCCTGATTAATGTCCTAAATATAAATATTTACACATGTTCCATTCTTCTTCCTTTATGGAAAATGAAGAAACTCTGGGCTTAGAGTGAACTGAAATTTCAAAAGTTCTCAAAATATTTTAAACAGGAAACCAGCTGCCTCCACCCGCCCATGGCAATATGTTCAAAGTGCAGAACTGCAGGAGTTCAGTTAAGTCCTTGACTCCAAATTACTATAAGTCAGATTTGGTCCTTGAATTATATGCCTGTGTGAATATAATTGCAGAGGACACTGAGAAAATAAAATTATTAGTGAATATGGACCTATCCAAGTTTCACAATTATGTTTTTTTCTTAAAAACTTGATTAATCTACTTTGATATCACAAGGCTACTTACCTCTGAATAGGAATAGCATAAGTTTCAGACAGTATACTGTACCTCTTATGACATGATTGGAAAAAATATTAAAAAAATGTAAAATTGATTTTTGAGTATAAATAAAACCATGCATTTATAGTACTATATTTATTTGTAGTGTTATAAGGATATTAAATCAATGGATTTTTCTTGCTGAGGAGCATTTTAATTCTCAGAAAACACTGGAATGAAAGAGTGTAGAAAAAGCAAAGGAGAACAATGAAATTGTTCAAAACTGAACAGTCTTGGCAGTTCCCATTGTGCCACAGTCGAAACAAATCCGACTAGTATCCATGAGGATGCAGGTTTGATCTCTGGCCTTGCTCAGTGGGTCCGCTATCTGTCATTGTCGTGAGCTGTGGTGTAGGTCGCAGATGCCGTTCAGGGTAGGCCAGCATCTATAGCTCTGATTTGACCCCTAGCCTGGGAACTTCCACATGCCTCAAGTGTGGCCCTAAAAATAAAAAAAAATAAAAATAAAAAAAAAATAATTCTTATGTAACAAAAGGAGAAATATTAATATATATGTGTATTTCACCACAAATTATCAGAACATCAGCTACTAAGATGTTGTTTAGACAAAATGTTGACTTTTTTTTGGGGGGGGGGCTGCACCATGGAAGTTCCTGGGCCAGGATCAAATCAGAGCTGTAGCTGTAACCTACAACGCAGCTGCAGCAACGCTGGGTCCTTTAACCCACTGAGCCAGGCCAGGGATCAAACCTGCGCTTCAGCAGTGACACGAGCTGCTGCATAGGCAATGCTGGATCCTTAACCCACTGTGCCCAGTGGGAACTCTGAATGTTGACTTCTTATCTCAGTCACTGGCACTAGATTTATATTTTTGTGGACTCTTTTAAGATAAAAATAATATCAATCATATATCTTATTCTAATTCTTTTACTTTTAACTAATATAAAAGAAGTCATCAGTTTTCAGATATATCATTTGGAGGAAAGTATCTTACCCTAGGAAAAAAATATGGTGGGTTATGCAGTACTTAAGGTACTTTCTGTAATAATATACCCAAAATCTTGATTTCACTGGGAAAATTTCATTTGTAAGGTTTTGTAATCTTAAGAAAGAAAAGACATGAAATAGTTAAAGACATAAATGTTAGATTTTCTTTTGAAGATAAGTTATTCTATGTGTCAGTGAAACTTCTTCCCTGACCATACTTTCTCCACCTTTGCCAAAATGTATTAGTAATTTCTTCAGACATAGAGTATCTCAGCTTTTCCAATCCTCTTTCTAAGTGTTGATGTTTATAGGTTTTGTCCTTTGGCATAAGAATATATCACACTAAAGAAAAAAAGCAATTTAACTATAAAGCAGAGTTCCTAACACAATTGCTAATTGATCTAGAATCAGTTTTCATGCATTAGTTTTTATTGTAGGCATCATTTTTATTTCCATAGTTAAATAAGGAATTGGATTTAAAATGTCAAAATAACAAGAAGTTAATAGCCAGTGTTTGTATTTCTCAAAAGAGCTGGTTTCTAGTCCCTAAAATAGCAAATATGACATGTGCAAGGAAAGCTGCAAAGAGCCGAAACTAGATTAAACGCAGACATATTTTTAAAACTAGCTTTGTTTATATTTACCCTCCCAAATGTAAATATTTTTCCTCAACTCTTCCCCAAGTAATCCTGATAATGCCACACTTATAAATCATCCTCAAAAACTCTGTTTTTATTATTTTGCTCTCTCTGCTCTCCCAGATTTGTGTCTTTTCTTTAATTCATAAGAAAAGGGGAAAAAAAGAACCTAAGAAATGTGTGGATTCCTAGAAATTGGGTTTCATCATTGCCTGCTTTTCACACCAATCAGGTTTCCTTAAACTACAGCAAGGAGAGAATATATCGGTACCAGTTATTTCCGTGGTTCCCCATATGTCACATACTTCTCACTATCAATATAAAAAAATATATATATATCAATATAACATCATTACAATGGTATGGGTATCGTGGAGCCCAAAGAATATTGTGTGCAGAATCAGTAAATCTGGGATAAACCTGTTCCTTGAGAAGGTCACTCGAATACATATCTTTGTTTACAACATGTAGATAAATATAATGCCTAAATATGATATATTGTTGCTATGAGAACACCTTGTGATTGTTTATATTCTGGGGCCTATGCTGTTCAACATGGTAATCATCAGCCATTTGGAGTTAGCTCTTGAAATGAGGGTAGTATGAACTGTGATGAAACGTATATGTATGTAAATTTGTCACTGCATAGAAAATAAAAATGCAAAATATCTCAGCAATAATTTTACATTGATTACATTTTGGAATGATAATATTTTAATATTTTGAGTTAAGTAAAATATACTGTTGAATTAATTTAATGTTCATTTTTTAACTTTTTAATGTAACTTTAAATTGTATATGTTGCTTAAATGATATTCCTATTGGTCAGGTCTGCTCCAGAAGATCTTTAAAAAAATAAGTATTTTTTTTCCACAGAAGATTTACATAAATAGAAAATTGTGTTTTGATAATTTACAAATATGTTCAGTGAATTTTGGCAATATTTTTGTCTCTGTCTTACAGAGTCTTTGTATCTATACTTCAAATTAGATGATTACTAATAAGATTATTTACAAATATACACTTGGAAACTTCATTCTATTGATAGTGGAAATACAGACCAAGTAGCCATGCCTATTACTGAAATGTAAATAAGGACATTTTCATTTTCTGCCACCTAGTCACATTATGCAGAAGAGACACTACTACAGTAGTCACATCATGAGAATGAACATCATCCAAAACATGGGCTATATATATGTGTGTGCGTGTGTATATATGTGTATATATATATGTGTGTGTGTGTGTGTGTGTGTGTGTGTGTATAGTCAACGTTCTCATCTAAGCTTTAAAAAACCCCATTAAAAGATATTTGAAGCTATTTAAACAACTTGGGGTTTTAGAAAAAGAGCTTCTTTTTTTAAATTGATCTATAAAGCAATTTTTTAACGTAGCACAGTGTTTCTTCATAGCAATAAAAAATGATTCTTAAATTTCAAACATATATGTGATAGTTAAAATCAGTTGTACTATAAAGTCCAAGAACACTAAACAATATTATGAAAAAATATAATTTTATATTATTTTTGTCCAAAATGTTGGCAAAATAATAAACCTTTAGAAAAATTATGGGCTTACAACTGATAAGATGCAAAAAATTCTATCTAGATCTTATCCCTGCCTGAAGCTTTTCTCTAATACAAGTCTGTAAGACCAATCAAAATATCATGAAAAATAGCAAGAATGTAAATGGATGAAATCACAAACAGAAAATTAGAGTCTCAGTATGGGAATGAGCATTAAAGTCAGTGTCTATTTGTGGATATTTACCACAAATTTAAGTATTTCCCATAATAGAATCTGTATATGTACACAATATCATACTCTTCTATGTAATTTTACGAGATGTGGTTTCCACATTTTAGTACACTTTAAAACATTTCTTAATAAAAAATTAAACATCTAATAAAACCAATTGTGTTCATTGATTATATAATAGAGGGATGAAATAACGTTTTCAGGGACAAAAATTTAATTTAATGTCCAAATTATTTTCACATGCATTGTCCTTACAATATTCTCAACTCTCAGTTCCTATTAATTCCAATAATGGTACCTCACTCACCAGTTGGTTGGTTATATACCTTAGATGCTATTACCAGGTGAGTTCTTCCCATTTCAATGCTAAGCACCTCTCTTGTTACCGTCTCCTATTGGCTCCACAATTCTCTTCTTTAATCTAACTTGGCCCTCCTATAAATTGATTGTGTTGCTTTCTGCTTCTCATCTACTTCACATTACATTGCCCTTCCTACTCCATGCTCCATTATTAGCAAATTATCTCAGCTAGAATAGCATTCTTTCCACCTTACTTGCCTAGAAAACCCTAATTCTGGTTAATTCCAGTGAACTGCCTGGTCCATATATGAACATGGGCACCTGATCATGCTTCAGAAAAAAAACATCATTTGCTATTTTGCCTCTCTCAAATTCTTGACCCCAGACATCAAGCTGTGCTTTAGTACTGCCAAGCCAACCAGATCAATTCACTCTCTCATTCTCCCACACAACTTCACAGATTTTGTCTTCAAACTTCCCATATCTTCCTCAACTCTTCCATCTCCTTAACCAACTTGCTTTTTTCCTATTTCACTAAGAAAAGTTCTCAAAGACAACCACTATACTCTGGTTCATCCACACCTATCAACCTCTATTAGTCTTGTTAATACCCTTATAATCTATCAGTTTCTGTGGGTGGATTGATCATGCCCTTAAGTACAAACTTCCCCCTTTTTATGTTCCATCTAATCATCTCTAACACACACAAGGACGTGGCTTCTCCCAAAATGGTCCTGTTTCTCTGTTTAGTCACTTTTTATTTCTAGATCATTCCCATCAGCAAATGGCATGCTGTAATTAAAAAAAAATCATTTTTATCCCCACCCAGGGGCCACCCTATTTCTCTGGAATTTTTTTGTGATAAACATCTTTTAAAGATGTTTTCACTCATCCAGTTGTCTCAAATTTACTGCATCAACATTCAAGCTTAGATCTGTACAAAAACAACCAATAATTTCTACATTGCTAAATCTAATTAATGATTCATTCCAGGCTTGAACTCCTATTTTACTTAACTAATTAG
The DNA here is from genome assembly GCA_004024745.2 of Catagonus wagneri. Taxonomy (NCBI): domain Eukaryota; kingdom Metazoa; phylum Chordata; class Mammalia; order Artiodactyla; family Tayassuidae; genus Catagonus; species Catagonus wagneri. The sequence goes on along the minus strand of PVHT021183530.1, from coordinate 4,986,424 downwards.
CAGCATTTATATAACTTGCCATTCCGTCTTTCTGGAATCACTCATTTGCTCAGCTTCTGGGAGACCCCTCGCTCACAGTTCTTCTCTGACCTTGCTGATTGCTGCTCCTTATTTTGCTTCAGTGGGTCTGTTTCACCTCTGATAAGAGGTGCTCTGATGTGGAAGTGCTCCGGGGCTGTCTCCATGTCCTTTCTCCCCCTACAATGGTAACTGGTCTAGCTGAAGGCATCCAGTCATTTTGCCTTCAAATCCACCTATTTCTTGATGTTTATCAAAATTACTTCTCCATTCTGAGATTTTTCTTTAGCTCTGGACTCATGTACCCAGCTGACAACATCACCACTTTAATATTTAACTGGCATCTCAAATTTCACATGTCCAAACACAAATTCTTAAACACCCCCTCCCAATCTGATTAAATCACTGCTCCCACTGGCCATCCTCTGTCAACAAATAGATATTTTATTTTTCCAGTTTCTCAAAGCTCATCTTTGAATCCTCTTTCTTTTCACACTGTACATCATCACTGTTGGAAAATTCTGTCAGCTCTGGCAGGGAAATCTGAACTATATCCATAATCTCATCACCTTCATCTCTAGTAAATGCTTCAAACTGCCTTATCTCTTGCCTGGACTGTATTTTAACCAGTTTCCCTACTTCTACACTTTCTCTACTCCAATGTATTCCCCACAACACAGCAGGAGTGATCTTTTTAAAACTCAACTTATTATATCATGTCTGGGATCAAAACATTTAAATCACTTCTGATCAGATTCACAATAAAGAAAGTCATGACCATGGCCTATGAGGGTCTTATGATCTAGCACAGACTCTACTCCAAACTCTTCTCCAGGATCCAAGATTTTTGGACCTGAGATTCACACAATTGAGGGGTGAGGTGGCCTTGTTTTAAAGTAAAAGATGATCTTGAAACATAGCTGGATTCATTTCACAGTACACCTGCCTCTGCTTTGTTTATTTTCTGCAGCTGCTGGCCTTCTGGCCATTCCTTCAAAACACACAATTCTCCTGACTAGAGACTTCAGTGTTTTTTCTTCTGCTTTTAATTTTCCTCTAAGATTCCTCATGGTAGATTCCTTTTGTTCACCCTGACAGGGGCAATTCTCTGATTATGTCCAAAGCCCACATTCTCCACTCCCTGTTAGCCTACCTTTTCTTTATTCATGTCCCTATTATTACTTAATAGGTAATTACACAATTCCTGGACTCTATTGCTTCACTAGCTAGAATTTACACTTGATGAAAGGAAGGAATTTTAGTTCAGTTCTTATTTTTATTTCTACTGCTAGAACACAGGTTGAGACACAGCAGATATTCACTGCTGAGTGAGTAAACCTATAAGAAAACAATGATTTAGAACTATTCTTTTTCTCCCAAATGCAAGTTTTACTAAGTAAGTCATATTCCTCTGAAGAAGGTGACCTTTCAAAATTGGAAGCTGATAGATTTTCATAATTAATCTAGAAAAAGTTTTGAGTGATGTTAACTTCCATTTTATTTGTGATCAGGAGTTTAATTCTTTCAATCATAAATTACATATATATATGTATTTTATATATACACACACATATATTCTATATATATACTTACAGTGGATATCTATGTCTAGAAAAGACAAAATATTTAGACATATTCAGTCACAAATAAATTTGAGTTTGGAAAGTGGATGGGGGACTTGAGGGAAAAAGGCATGTTTACCCTTTCTGCAGAACAAGAGAATCAAGCAGTTTCACAGGAGTGACAAGCTGGAAGTGGGAGTCTACCTTTTTCATTATTTATCCTTCTGATACTGCTTCTGATAAACATCTAGGTTTCTGGAATGTGTCATTTTCATTAAATTTATAGATACAAACACAATATTCAATAATACCACTTACAGCCACAGAGTGGACAAAGATAAGTGAATGTATTAGTATAAGATCCAGGAGCTGAATTTTGATGTCAGCTGGGCTTCAGCCCTAGCCTTCTGTGAGAAGCCCACCTGTAACAGTGGTCCTGCTTATGGCTCCATGAATACTGGAATCCTTCCCGTCAATCTGCACTAGTAGGTCAAATTTATTTCAGTCCAAAATTCAAAGCTCAGAAGCCAGTGTGTAGCTTCGATTAGTATCAACATCTTCAGAGTCCATTTACTACATCTCATAATTGCCACAATCAAGGTTTTCAATCCACACAATTGCACGTTTTGTAACTCAAGCTTTGTCATTATAAAAAGAACACAGAAGCTTGAGCAGCATCAGAGAATGAAATGAGAGCAAGTTTAAGCTGTCTGGCTTTGGCCCAAATCAGTCCTGCCCTTCAGTAAACCCACAGGAGATTCTGAACCAAAGACTGGATGAAGCACACCTGAGCCCTTACACAATTACTTGAGCTCCTCTCTAGGAATAGCTTAAAAATGGAACTGTTCAGAACTACATTAAACTGCAGTGGATTGCCTGGCACTTCCTCTCTCTCCTTCCTCTCCTTTGCTACCAAGTATTACCACTCTGCTGAGCTGAGCATTAATAATTTGTGAGTTATATTTTCACCTCATTTGGATGACTAAACAGAAGAAAGGAATCTGTGATTATACGCTGAATAATAAAGCCATTTGACCTTTTGCAGGCATCATAAATTCAACTTTTGACATAACGGCCTTCATAATCTTAAATTCACTAAGGAAGGAAATGAGAAACTCTATGACAAATCCTCAGAACTATTTCCTTAAAAATTAGTCTAGAGCTGCTTCAGGCTCTTCACTGAAACAGTCCCTTTGCCTTGTGTGACATTTTCAAATGGTTCCTGCAGCTTAGAAACATATGTCCATGAGTCAGTGACTGAAAGACTCACTTCTTTTTCTTTGAAATTTTAACTTTACAAATTAAAAACAACTGTTTGATAAAGTACCATTTGTAAGTTCTGCAATGAGCACATTTTGATGCAATACTAACGCTATCTTTGACTTCAGCTGCCGAAAAAAGATGCTTCTACCAGAATTTTAACATCAAATATCATTACATCTTTGTTACACATAACAGTAATTCTTAGAAAATATCATTAATATAAATCACCCAGGTAATATTTACATAATAATATAATATTATGATATTAATAATACTAATTCTCTGCAAAGCTATAATTTCAGTGGAATGGCCTTGAGCCCAACCCATCTTCTCTTTGATGTGCTGATTTCCTCCAATGAAATATGTCTAGTTTTCTTTTGTACAACCAAGGTTTCAAATTCACACTCAATCTCAATTGAGCATCTATAATTGGTGAATGCACTGACAATTGGGCACTGGGTGTATAAAATGCTCCCTTTGTCATACAGTATTGTATTTCAACCTAGAACTTATTTAATTAAAATAAAATGTCATAAAGTCAGTGACCAAAGTATTTGAAACAACAAAAATGTACTTGTCCTTTTAGAAATGAAAAGTTTTAAAGGATGAATCTTTACATTTCAATATAATCTTTACCTATTTGGATGTTTGGCAAAAGTTATCATTCCAATAAAGTCTACTTAAGTGATAGTAAGCTTCTAAAATAGTAGATAGTACATTTCTAAAATGATATCAGATAAGTTATACACACATGTAATTCAAAACTCATTATTGTAACATAAGGCAAGTTTATAATTTTATTTCATTAAAAATATTGAAAAATAGAAAAGAAGAAAATGAATACTATTGCAGATACTAGTCCTATTCTATTTAGAGGAAAAGCAAAGTAATATATTTAAGGTTTGGGTATTTGAAGGAAAAAGTATTGATGAATAGGTTCTATTCTTTTTACTACACATACACTGTTCTCAACCTTTCCTACTAGCAATATAAATTTTATATATGTTCTTCAGCCATCGACACAAAACTCACAGGATAATTTTCCTTGGTCATAATTGAGTCTCTCCATAATTTTAAGGTGTGGTCACTAGGCATCCACTCATATCACACATCAACAAGAAACAAAGGGATCCCAGTGTGTTCCCAATATCACTTCTAGTCACTTCACATATTTCATTTGTGAATAAGTAATATTAGATGAAAATCAGAGATGCAATTTCCTTTCAGAAATCAAAACATCTATTTTTGAATGTGAATACAACATTCAAGAAAATGAAAAAAAAGAGGAAAGCATAAAACTTGAATATGAGAACAGCCAAGTAAATGTAAACACTGCTTATTTTCAGTATCAATTCCTTTTTTCTATTATCTGAGGGAATTGTGATCAGCTTGGGTTTACAAATTCTGGAACTGATCTGCCTATTTTCTCACCACCTCCTCCCTGCACTCTGTTACCCCAGTGCCCATTCCAAACCATCCTGCTAACTTCTGCCGGATTCACATTCTTAAAATACCAGTGCAACATAGTGGAAGAGCTCTGGAGCCAGAAAGACACTGTTTGGAATCCTGGCTCCACTTACATCTGTGGCTTTCAAGAAATCATTTGACATTTTTGAACATCAGAGCCCTTCATGTGTAAAATAAAGATAATATGTAAGATGACGTTCATTTGATCTCACAGCTATCAAAATGTTAGATATGTATATAAATCATCTTGCACACAGAAGTACAACTACTTGGTGGCAGTATTGCCAATGATGAAGAAGATGATGATGGAGGAGGAGGAGGAGGGGTAAAAACACTCCATCTCTTCAGAAACTTGCAGTTGCCCCAATTGTATACAGACAAAATTAATCTCTGTGGGTTTTAAGATGCTCCACAACTCTGCCCTGCTCTATCTATTGAGCACAATGTCTGCTACTCACAAGGTGTACTTTTTTCTGCTCCAATAAAGTGGATTGCTCATCCCTACCCTTCCTCCTTTAGATTAATTTATGCCTCAAAACCCTCTGCTCTAACTGCTTCTACAAAGTAGAAGAGTCTTTTTGCTTTTTAGCAACTTTCTAAATTCCACTGATTTTTTTTTTTACGCAGCCAGACTTTTCTTCCAAGCCTTCTCTAAAATCTTGCTAAAAAGGGAAATTTGAAGGTTTTGGCAATATGGCAGAATTCAACTGACCCTGTAATATAAGCATGGGAGTTATACTGCTTCTTCAAATGGAAGTGGCCTAAGATCATATTCTAGTTTAAAGACTTATTGTCATTACATGTGTGGCTCTAATAATTAGATGGAACCCTCATAAATTTCAAGGCCACACCCATGTGAGATACCTGGAAGCTATGTCCCAGAAATCAAGCAAATACTGAATCCAATGAAAACAAATGAATAGTGCAATGGAGAGACCACTAAATGATATTTCACACACAAAAAAATATTTTTAAAGGTTTGGGGAAAAAAGGAACTCATATAAAACATTCTTCTAAATATTCAAGTAGACATTGCTATTTTAAACCTACATTGCAAAACCACACAAAACTTATACAGGTAGTGTATCACTGACTTTTCAAGATTCAATTCCATATTTGAGTACAAATATGGAGAAAAGTCAGAACTAAAGACCATTTAATTTCTATGTGAGGATATTTGACAATAAAATGATGAAAAACAAACTGTTTAGTCAAAAGTTGTAACAATACTCTATCCCACAAAAATATTAGCAAAAGTGTATTCAGATAATTTTAGAAAATAGGAAAACTAGTGTTTACATAAATGAGAATATCAAGAAATATCACTGAATATTTCAATGCCAAATGTCACATGCTTCTAATTATATTTTTAAGGATATCTCTCATATTTCTATCTAGCAGATTTACCCACTCGACATTCATTTTATAATTTATCTTTGTAGAAAACATAAGCAAATATTTCCCAAAGTCTCCAGAGGTTTTTTTCTTACATTATTTAATTACTTTCTCTAGTGTTAAATACCCATTTCATTTTATTATGTGAAGGATTTTATTATTTTATGCTATGTATTTCTCCACACCACTCAGACAACACCTAAAGAAGTCAAGACTAGTGCTGAGCTAGAGGTATACTTTTCTGTGAACAGTGATAGAAACTCAGCATGAAGACTAGCAAAATGAGAACTCTAAATGCATGAGGAATAAATTTGAGGATTTGCATAACAATTCTATTTTATTTTTACTCTAAGAATATAGATTACTTCAAACACAGTGACTAAATCATATTAGTCTGGAACAACAAAACAAAGTTTTATTACCAACATCCCATATTACTGTCTAAATTTAGAGTTGAAAATCTTACCTGAGTTTTGTTAGTATACAGTTATTTAAAAAAAAAGAAAGAAAAAAAAACAGGAAATGTCTGACAAGCTGTTAGGATAAATAATACCAACGTGGAAAATGGAAGAGGGAGAGAAGAAATCAAGTCCACTTTAAGAAGAAACTCCAAATCCCTCTGTTTCTCAGACCTACAGTAGTTTTGTTCTGCATCTTATAAGCAACTGCCTTTCTCTTTGCTCCGAGAGCACTGCACGCTCGGCCCCAGCAGGAAAATATAAAAATTAAATAGAAAACCACAAGGTTATTAAGCATCTTACCCTCTGGGCTTGCTGGGCTGCTCTAGCGGCTCAGTGTTACAGACACATGTGTAAACAACAGAATTTCCTGCATCCTTTTCTCAGCTGTATGGCTCTGGAGTCCTGGCCAACAGGATTATTTCCAGCATTAAGGCCACTCCACACTAACTCGAAAAAGATTCCCATTGGTTGTGAAGTTTTATCAAAACCAATACCACAACACCCTTTGTGGATCACAAGCAAGCTATCCAAAATGAAATCATTTTACTCTTCCCTAACTCATGGATATGGCTATCTAATGCTTTCTACACAACATATTTCAAACTGTGCTGTGAGTAAAAAAGGAAGAAACCACCCACCCCTTCATCCACCAGTGCGTTTGTTTTATAATTTGTATAACTTGCAACAGTAATAGAAAAAATAAAATGGCAAAGCAAAAGTACTAATAATGTGGAGTACCCTTGTGGTACTGCAGGTTAAGGATCCGGCCTTGTCACTTCAGTGGCTCAAGTCATTGCCCTAGCATGGTTCAGTCCCTAGCCTGGGAACTTCTGTGTGCCATGGGCACAGCCAAAAAAAAGAAAAGAAAAAAACCCAAACAAACTAATAACATATCTATCTGCAAAAGATTTAAAGAAAAATTGTACTGCAGTTTATAGGAACAATAGGAAACATCACTGGTACAACATGGTTTTTATTAGATTGCCCCCCAAAAGAAAAAGAAATAATATTTAATAAACTATTTGGGTATAGAAATCAAGACATAAAAGCTATATATATCAAAATCTTTGATTCCAGTCATTTTGGGAAGAATTGTGAGCTGCATTCTCCAGGCCCCCAAGAGAGTTCTCTGGCCCCTGTCCCTGGGGTTAAAGAAAAAAAAAGAGTGACTTTCCAGTAACATGAGGCATTATGATGAATGGTAATGTCACTCTGCATAAAAGAGAGCTTCTCTGGTTGAAACAGAATAGAACACTCAAGAAAAAGCGGACAGGGTGAAAGAAACACAATCACTGTATCCTTATAAATAGCACCAAAATAGCAAAGTCAGGGAATTAATATCTTCAAGTTATTTTATTCTTCTTTTCTTCTTACTTTGGAGGAATGTTCTTAGCTGAATAACCTACTCATATCTATTTCTACTTAACAGCATCCTTTCCTCCTTACTTCCTGATGCAATGGAGAGGGTGACCGTTTTTCCACAGAACGCAAACTGAGTCTTTGAGGTTTCCTTTTTGTTCTGTCTTTTCAGGAAATGTGCTCCATCACCATACTCTCTTCTCTTTCATTGAGCTCTTCCTTTAGTCTGGATTTTCTCCCATGAGATTGCAAACATCAGTTCTTCTGTCAGTTTCAGTCATGCCAGTGACTTTCCCCTTCAGTTCAGTCATTTTCACTTGCAGGTACCATTCTGTTTTCCTTCATGGTCTAATGCCTGAAAGAGCTCTTTCCAGGCAAGAACCCCATTTAATCTGCCATCTACTCCTTTAAGGCACCAAAATGATTGTCTCTGAAAGCACACACTTGCGCACACACATACACAGGCATTCATGCACATTTGTGTTTTCCTAAGTTTATAGACCCCTCTCAGCCTCTGTCCTGTCATCCATGCAGTCTCACATTGTTTACAACCCACTGACACGAAGACTCTCTTCTCGGATCTCAGCACTACATTCTCCTGGCCTTCCTCTTGACCACTCATCGTCCTGGCCCCATTCTCTGGAGGTGTCTCATGTCCTCACATAAATCTATTACCTCTCTGGATAATGTCACCCAGTTCTAATGGTTTCAATAACCACCTTTCTTTACATATGATTCCCAAAGACTTACATTTGGATCCAATCCTCCTCTGAGTTTCCAACACATCAGCACAGCATACTCTGCTACTAGAAAATACAACAGGACATCAAGATATTTACAACTGAAATCATCACCTCTCCGTGGACTAGCTGTGTTGTTTACCTCAATAATGGCAACCAGTCTAACTCCTTTTTATTTTATAATCAATCCAGCATCACTTCCTTTAGATTTTACTTCAGTGATCTGCCCAGTCCTCTCTTCCCACAACAACTATTGTCATAATCTGTCTGGATCACTGCAGTGTCTTCCTGAATGACCTCTCTGCTTGTTATTCTACATTTTCTACATCTTTAGTGAGAGCTACAGTTGTCTATTTCCAGTGCTCATGTTACTTGAAACTTTTGAAGATTTTGAAGATTTTTAGTCCACTTATCAAATGTCTTCTTCAAAATACATTTTCCATAATGCACCATTCATTTCTGGATTATTTTTATGTTTTGTTGGCCATGCCATGTCCTTATGTCTTCCTTTATTACTTTGTTCTCTTTCAACAAGGAAGTCCTCCATCGACTATCACTCATTATATTCTTACTCCTCATCCTCTATCAGAGTAATCACATATGCTTTTATGACTTCTCTCACTCTGCATGTTGTAGTGGGCTGAATTATGTCCTCCAAAAAGATATGTTAAATTCTTAACCCTTGGTACCTGTGAAAGTAGCATTATTTGTTAATAAGTTCTTTGCAGATATAATCAAGTTAAGATAGGGTCATACTGGACTAGGGTAGGCCCCAATCCAATAACTGGTGTCCATTTAACAAGAGGGAGATTTAGATACAGAAAAGCAGAGGAGAAGACCATGAGAAGAAAGATACAGAGACTGGAGTGATGCATCCACAAGTCAAGGAATGCTGGTACCCACAAGATTTAGGAAGGGGTAAGGAAGGATCCACCCCTAAAGCCTTTGGAGAGAAAGCATGGCCCTGCAGACATCTTGATTGTCAACTTCTAGCCTCCAGAACCATGAGACAATAAATACCTATTGTTCCAAGCCTCCAAGTTTGTGGCAATTTGTTAAGCAGTCCCAGAAAATATACTAATACACAAGTAATTCCCAAGTATATATAGCCAGTCCCAAATAGTTTATCAGCTTCAGATCTGTATTTCTAACATTCTAATGAGAATAGTCATGAGAAGCAATTGAAATCCCTCTATAATCTCCAGACACCAAATCTGTTACATTTCTTTCAAAAACTCTACTGTACCTCGTGCTATCAATTGTAAATAAAGTAACCATCATCCAGTCTCTTTTAAAAACCTTTATTATTCCTGAGTTTTCACTCCTCTTCACTCTTCAAATACAATAAGTCACTTTTAACGAAAATCTAAAAGAATTGTCTATTTGTCTGTCTCCACTTCGTCTCCCCCATCTCTTTCAAACCCACACCAATCAGATTTTTGTTTTACTACATCAGTTTTTACTGAGGAGTTTATAAATTACTGATCTGTAAAATCTGGCTGTCTGTGGAAGACACTGTCTCACCTGGAATTTTGTTAAGTGAAAGCTTTTTCCTATATAACTTCACTTTACTTGGAGTCAGAAAGTGGTGCAGGTCCTGCTTTGTCCTTATTGCCAAATCTGGCTCATGAATGCTTTGTTGATTGATAGAGTGGTACCTACCAGCCTCATGAAAACAAAGTTATCCTTCTTCTTCCTCTTAGTTCAAAGGGCACATTGCCACTATGACTTTTAACACACACATACACAAACATACACACCATTGGTGTTAAATGGACACCAGTTATTGGATTGGGGCCTACTCTAGTCCAGTATGACCCTATCTTAACTTGATTATATCTGCAAAGAACTTATTAACAAATAATGCTACTTTCACAAGTACCAAGGGTTACATTAACACCCTGTATACCACCAAAAGGAAGAGGCACATAAGAAAAAAGGAGAAAATTCAGCCTTGGAATTTTGTTGGCGAGTGTACAATAGCTTAAGGCACTTAGCACACAGTGATGAAGACTGATTTGTGTGTGTGTTTATTCCAATTTCACTGTATAGATTAGGTCCTCCTTGTGAATTCTGAGATTTGCTCACCAGTATCATATCTCTACTTCCTTCCCTTTATTTTTGTTTGGGGCAGCAATGTAGTAAGCTAAAAAAAAAGAAAAAGAAAAAGAAAAAAAAAACCTTGTGTTACAGTGAAACATAAGCAAAAGTCTGAAGAATATTGTTGCAAAGTTTCATATTCCTCATGTGGGTGCCTCTCCATTTCACTTCTTTCCTTTTCTTACTTCCTTGAATAAGGATGGAAGGCTGGAGATGGTGCAGCATTCCTTAACTGATTGTGAGGTCGTGAGGTCAAGACTCAGTTGGAAGCCACTTTGAGAAGGGCAGAAGGAGCTGGGGCATGATTGGCTCATGCAGACTTTGGTGATGGGAGGAAAAGAGAGTTGATCTGGTTATATCACTATCATCAGGTTTCTCCTGTGGCCTTATTTATTAAAGTGGGAGCTACAAGCCAATAAAAAGTAGTAACAGATCTAACTACAGAAATTATGGAGGAATAAATATTCATCAGAACAGATTTTACTCTGGATCCTTATCACCTAACTGAGGAATCCTGAAGAAACCATGAAATTGAAAACTCCCATGGCAACTTTTACCCAATTTTATAGCTATTTCTCATCCCTGTGAGGACTCTTCTGAGCCCCAGAGAAAGAGTTAATGCTACAGCCAAAGGTGATATTCAGGTACTTATTTACAAGTCTGTTTCCTTGGCTAACCGCACAGTTCTTAAGGAGACGATATTGTGTGTCTTTAAATCCTTTGAAAATAAGCAAATGAAATAATGAATCAATGACTGAATGAACAAATGGATAAACGAATAAATGTCTGGATGTTCTATGAAAGCAAGGAAGAAAACAAAATAAATGTATCTCAGGACTGAACAGCTTGTCAAGAAAATAAGTTAGAAAAACATACTTTAAAACAATGAATACGTGACAAATTTCACCTAATATTTTTTTCCACTTTTGTAAGTTGAAAAAATAGTCTCAACCATCACATGTATATGCCTATCACTGACAAAGTAAGAAAAATAGAAATATTGACAAAGACAAGTGGAAAAGTTTTCTGTGGATCTTGGTAACTATTTGATTTCAGGTGTCCTGTTAAATTTTAATTGCTACAAAATTTAGCATTAACATTAATCGTAGGTTATTCTAAAGGAACATGTAATTGTCCTTCAGTAACTAAAATTTTTTTGCAGGGAAGCCAATTTTTGTTTAGTTTGAAATGCACTAGGTGATTTGAAATCACAGATTAGAAACGTGTATGCACAAAATCACAGAGTACAAATACATCCTTCAACAATCAAGAGACCAGCTGGGAAGCCCCATCTTTTATTAAACTAACTTGTGCCTACCCACATACATCAGGCACATAAATCTGAATGTCAACGTGTGAGTCTTATTGCAGCATTAGAGAAAATATTATTTTTCTCTCACTCTTTCAGAAATAGGAATTATTGTCTCACAGTGTGTGGAATTTCTTTACAAGCACAATGTGTATTTATTATGAAAAGGTCTAAGTTGTAACACAAAGCCAATTCAATTAATATCTTGTCAGTTGAGGACAAAAAATGTTAAGAAAACAATTGTAAGAAAAATAAATCTGATCCACAATAGAATGTATTTTAAAAAGAAGAGGCCCTGATCTGAGACAGATCTCAGAGTCACATCTCGGAGCCCTTCAAATGAATGTTATGAACTATATAGAGATTCTGAGGGCTAAGGCATAATGGATACAAAGCATTTACCATAAACCTAACATTAAATAATGTAGAGCTATCATTAGTAATAGTAATCATTAGTAATTTGCTTTATTTTAAAAAGTAGTATGTTGATTTAACTACCATGCCTACAAAATAATTTTAAAGTAAAAAATTTTAAAGCAAATGTATTTTTCTAAATAAGTACATGAAGAAGATGTACGTACAGTCCAGTCTGACGATATAACTTATTTTGCTACTTCTCTCCCTGGTAGCTTCACGGTTGTGATCTTGTTCTGGCATCCAACACTTAGACCTGACAGAAACAATTAGATATATTACTTGGGCTTATAATAAGCATATGATGAACTTATCTTAGTGAGACTTTGTGAAATTAAGGTGAACTTATCTTTGTGAGACTTTGAATACTACAGGAACATTCCTTAGGAATACCTACTAATGCGACAATGGCCCAGAGACAAATACTTTCTTTTTAAATAATCAGATATATTTTACATAATTAGGATCAAACATTTAGTCATTGGATTTGGATCAGACTCACAGCAGAAGTCAATGTTAACTCTTTTTCCTCAGTTAATCACAGTGTGATGTACTTCATATTTTGAAAGGAGTTCTCAAACTCAGCACTGTTGACATTTGGATAAATAACTCTTGTTAAGTGAGCCTGTCTTGTTCATTGCAGAGTCTTTTGTAGCATCCCTGGCCTCTACCCACTAGTTACCAGAAAAACTTCCAAGCTGCGATAACCAAAAATGTTTACAGACTTTGCCAAATGTCCCACAAGAGGCAAAATTCCCATCAGTGGAGATTCATTGTTTAGGGGACTGGAGTACTGGGAAGATGAGATTAAGACATGGCTTCATTCTGCTGGTAACCATCTGTCAGCTGTGGGTAAAGTGACTCTGTCATTCCAAGCCTTATTTTACCCATACATACAGCCAGGAAATTAGAAGGAAATTATATTAAATACTTTCAAAAGTTTATTTTACCAAAACTTAAGTTCCTTAATATCTTCTTTTCTCTCACTTTCTCTCTTTTTCTGTCCCCGTCCCTCTCACTCTTCTCTCTCTTTTTCTATAAACACATGCACATAAACACCACCACCACCACCTCTCACTAACACATTTCAAACATAGTCACTCATGCAATCTGTGTGCATTAAGGTATCAAATGAATAAGGAATGAAAACAAAAATGTTGAAAAACCCATTTCTAATGCAGGGAAACAATATCTAATTCAGTCTTACAGGAGGTATTATAATTCATTTTTCCTGGGAATTTAAACCCCAGGATTACTACATACTCAAAGACAAAAAAGCTTCTCCTTAGTAAATCTCAATTGATAATGCCAAGAATATTTTTTTTCTCAAAAGAGCAAAACTCAACGTTCACTACACTGATGAAAAGTGCTTTCCCCTGCTCAAGAATGGTATTAAATTGACAATTTAATTGTTGACCAAAATGAGAAAAGACAGTCCATATAGAGAAAAATTAATTTTACTAAGTCGGTTTAGAAAACATATCTCATTTCTGAATACTTCAGCCACAGTTGTTGGACAGCCCTTGCCAAATAGTCTCATTCAACAAAGAAGTGATCCTCCTCCACACATTCTGATTAATGTTAGAAAAATATCCTTGGCAGCAACAGTAAACTACTATTTGTTAAGGTTTACGGATAAATTTTCTCCACATAGCGTAAGTTTCCTTTCACTATTTTCATAAATTGCTTTCTGCTAATCTATCATTTGGAATTCTGTGAATGGAAAAAAATGTTACTTCATTATATTTTAATGAGCTGCCATTTTCAGGAATAAATCCCAGCTATGTACAAAGTTCAATTAAAATTATCAAAACAGTAGTGTTTCATAGCATTATCAACTATTATAAACTAAATCTGAATAATGTCCTAAGAGAACTGGGTTTGTTCTTGATCTCAGTGTGTTACATATGTTAGACTTAACGTCACTAAAGGAAAATTAGGGAAATAAAAATGTATGTTGAAAATTATTATGTTCTCATGTTATAAGTATCTATAAATGGCCAATCACACTCTTCAATAAAAACTATATCATGTCTATTGTAATTATGAATTCTTAAAGTCCTGTATTTAGTTAGCTATTAAGTTCTTTGTAATGTGTTATCATCACAGCCTTAAGCAAGTTCGGAGTCTTTTAATATTTAAAATTTGGGGTATATTTGAGACAAACCAAGGCAGTTTAGAGATTAAAAATTCTTAGGAAACAAAAATGTAATCATGATCATCAAAGCACCATTAAAATGGTTATAAATTTGCCTTTCAAAAAAGAGCTAAACATGGATTTTAGTCTTGAGTAGCAATTATTAAACCTGGAACAAGGCATTTCAGAAGACTCATAAATGGTATTAGTAGATGTTAGTTTAATGTAGTGGACTCCACATAAATCTTTTCCTCTCCTCACACCCTGTGTCCTATTGACAAAACATAAAAATGTTGTATGAGAAATTAACCTGTAACCGTGCTGAAATCAAGAAGGAGTGCTTACATGAGACAAGGCATTTGGGGAAACTTCTAATCATCAAAAGCATATTGGTTTCATACAAATTCTAGTGTTATTTGTTCTAGTTCTGTGAAAAATGCTATTGGCATTTTGATGGAGACTACACTGAATCTGTAAATTGGTTTATGGTATAAAGATGTTATACACACACACACACACACACACACACACGAGTATTACTCAGCCATAAAAAAAGATGATATTCCTTATATGTGGAATTTTTTAAATGATATAAATGAACTTATTTACAAAACAGAAATAGACTCACAGACATAGAAAACAAACTATAGCTACTAAACAGGAAAAGGCGGGGAGAGGAATAAATTAGTTTGGGATTAACAGATATACATTTCCATGTATAAAATAGATAACTAACAAGGACCTACTGTGTTGCACAGGGAATTATACTTAATATCTTACAAAAACCTATAATGGAAGTGAAATACAGTGAAGCAAACCACTCAAAAAAATAAAATAAAAACTTTTTTTAAAAAAAGAAAAAGACGGTGGGTATCTAGATTGCTTTCCTGCTTTCGCCTCGCACCTGCCCGGGAACCTGCCTGGAAAGGGGCTCACAAAGCCTTTTCGGGGTCCTTTCGGGGACCAGAGCTCTTGGGTAAACAAAAGTACCCACAATACAATCTCCACTGACACCAGACACCTCATCTGCATCATGTATTGTAACGACACTTTTGGTTTTTTTTTTGCCTTTTGTCATTTTAGGGCCGCTCTTGCGGCATGTGGAGGTTCCCAGGCTAGGGGTCTAATCGGAGCTGTAGCCACTGGCCTACACCACGGCCACAGCAACGCAGGACCCGAGCCGCATCTCCGACTTACACCACAGCTCACGGCAACGCAGGATCCTTAACCCACTGAGCAAGGGCAGGGATCGAACCCGCAACCTCATGGTTCCTAGTCGGATTCGTTAACCACTGCGCCACGATGGGAACTCCATGTAACGACACTTTTGAATCTGCAAAACAGAATCCAGAGTCTGGCATGTCGCAATACCTCAGTAAATGGCATGTATAGTGAATATAGTAACTAACATATAATAATAATATAGATTCAATTATAGGGCAAACGTGAAAAAATGAATGATATTTTCTTTATTCTAAGCTCTTCAAAGGATTTTAAATATCCCTCAGGATTTTATTCAATTCTGGTTAATCAATACTGATGAATTCAAATCTTTTTTATTGTTAACCCTTGTAAATTAGAGAGTTACAGTGGCATCTCTGAACTGTGGGAGGGGAAAACATCTCTGATAAAGATCGAGCCTGACTGAGACTATTAAACTAACACAAAAGGAAAAGATAAAGCAAAAAACATTGTTTTAACTTAAATAAAAATAGACTATGTAGTTCCATCAGCTAATTACATAAAGTCAATCGCATTTTCAACACATATTTCCCATTACTCAGTTATAACTTCTACTTACTTTGAAAAACTGTGGGAGAAAAGAAACAAGGAATTGTTCATTAAGAATATTTTCGAAAGGCAATTTTATTTAGGTATATTCCTGTACAATAAGGACATAGAGATGTATGTGTTCATTTTTTTCCTTGGATTTTAAAAAGTCTTGAATCAATAAAAACAGAAATAATTTGGTGATGGGCCAAATAAAAATGTGTAGTTTCATTCAAATCCTGGAAGTTCAAGAATAAAAATAAGCTAAAATTGGGTCTAAAACATTATTAGTCATCTTTTTAAAAAATAAGTCAATGACGATAATACATTTGATGGGATAACATAACAGGGCTAGAGTTATTTCTTCAAGCATAAACTGCATTGTTATTATTTCAGACTAGTGAAAATTTACCTTTCTGGTTAAATGATTGAAATTAACATAACTATAATAAAGACAATTTCTGTATTTACAGTCTCTTTTATCTGTTCATTTTTAGAAACCCTCAAAAATACTTCAATAACTATTCTATTTATAGTATCTCTTAGATTTCGAAATTAAAATCAATGTACATTATAACTTTATCTGAAGTAATTTACAAGGCTCAGCAATAAGTGTTACTATAAACACTTTTAAAAATTCTTGTGTCCTGTATTTATTACCCAAATCATTACATAGACCAAACTCAGATGGCACTGCAGGCAATTTAACATAATAATAATAATCATTATTATGCTTTAATATTTGACAGTTTATAGACAGAATTAATACAAGAAGTTATTTTTTACATTGGCTTTCAAAGTGTTTTTAAAGTTTTTAAAGGAGCCCCTTCTTTAAAAAATAAAAAACGTGTGTATATTATACAGAAGTCTTGTGGGTCAAACGTGGAACTTCTCCCATTAATGCTTGGAGAAAGGCTTGGATACTTTCCCACTTGGACACTCTCCTTATACCAAATTTCCTCTAACAATGGCCCTTGGAGGTCATCCAAAGATTTCCCCAGACTTTGAGGAGCACTTTGGAAAACAGCTAATGTAATAAAGCCATTATTTTATAGATAAAGAATCTTGACTTTGGCAAAGAAAAATTACATGTCCAAATTTTTTGTCTGCCCACTCATTCTTCTCTTACTAATTTCTTGAGAACTTAAATATATTTTGTCAAAAATATGTATTATATGACTAATAGATGTTTCTTTTTAAAGAGATCAGAAAATATTAATAGGCACAAATAAGAGTATTACCCATGACCCTCATGATCAGATAAGTAAGGAAGACATCTTGTTATGTGCCATTCCCGATATTGTTAGTTAAATTACTGCAGATGACCAATAGATAATTTGTGCTTCCTTTATCATGATGGAGGGTGCAAGATATACTGAGAATGTATTGTCTTGTATATGTAAAACTTTTGCTGATGTGATGGGTTTTTCCTCCACTCTTGGTAAGGCATGTGGCTTAGAAAGGCCATTGAAATACTATCTACTTCCTCCTCATCTGGTGTGATGAACATAAAGTCATTTTTTTTTTTTTTGGCACTGGTCCAGGTCTCATCAGATTATGACAGAGATGAAAGAATTAACCTAGATCTGTGACAAGACTGTCCACTCCAAGTGAATACAAAATGTTTCTGATCCAAATAACATCATCAAAAATGGTGGAGTAGAAAAATCTAGAGCTCAGAAAAACTGAAAATCTGATAAAACAGTCAGAATCAACCTACTGGAACTCTGGGACAGGCAAACGTGTACTATAACCAAGCAAATACTTAACCAAGAGAAAGTCCACTGAAACAGATTAGGAGATTTTTGTAGCTCAAACAGTAAACTAACTTTACTCCTTAAAAACTATATAAAGAAAAGAAAACTAAACCCAGAGCTAGCAGAAAGAAGAAAATAAGAAAGATAAGATCAGAGATAAACAGTATAGAAAATAAAAACAATACAGAACAGGAACAAAACCAGTTTGTTCTTTAAAAGATCAACATAACAGACTTTTAATTATATTAATGAGAGAGAAGAGAGAGAAAGAAGAATCACATCAATGGAATAGAAATAAAAATAGGGATATGTCTACCAACCTTATACAAATTTTAAAAAGGATTGTAAGAAAATATTGAACAACTGTCCATCAAAAAATTAGATAAAATGAACAGACTCCTAGAAATGCACAAGCTACCAAACCTGACTCAGAAAGCAAAAGAAAATCTCGCAGACCTATAATAAGTAAAATAAATAAATACATAAGTATATACATACATACATAAAATACATTAAAAAATCTCTCAACAAAGTGAAGCCTAGGACCAGAAGATGGCTTTACTGGTAAATTCTAAAAAAAAAAAAAAATTGAAAGAATAACTAATACAAATCTTTCTCAAACTTTTCCAAAAATAGAAAAGGTAACACTTTCTGTTTCAAGGAAGCCAGCATTACTCTAACCAAAGTCAAAAAAAGACATCACAAGAAAATACAGACAAATGTCCCTTATAAATATCAGTGAAAAATTCCCCAATGAAATTCTAAAAAATAGAATTTAACTGCATGCTAAAAGGATTATATGCCATGAACAAGTGAGATATAGCCCAGGAATGCAAAGGTATTTCAACATATGGAAATTAGAAGTTGTCCTGTGGCACAGCAGGGTAAGGATCCGGCACTGTCCCTGCAGTGGTCCGGGTGGCTGCTGTGGCACAGGTTGGATCTCTGGCCTGAGAACTTTCACACGCTGTGGACATGCTTCCCCTACATCCCCCCACAAAAAACATGGAAAACAACCAACGTAATACACCACTATAATAGAATGAAGGGGGAAAGCACACATTATCATGTTAATAGATGCCAGAGAAATAGTCTGCAAAATCCAAGAGCCTTTAATGTTTACTGAAACAGTAAACAAGGAATAGAAAGGAATGGCCCCAACAAGATAAAGAGAACATAGGAAAAACCCATACCTAAACATAAAACAATTATAAAACTCTGAAAGTTTTCTCACTACTATCTCTCCAGTATAATGAGAAAGGATGCCTACTTTAACCACTTCTATTCAACATTGTACTGGAAGTCCTAGCCAGAGTAATTAGGAAAGAAAAAGAAATTCAAAAGCATCTAAATTGGATATATATTATCTCCATTCACAGGTGAAATAATCTTCTATGTAGAAAATCTGAAAGAACCTATATTGAAATTGTTAGAGCACATAAATTCTGCAGAATTGCAGGTTACAAGATCAACACAAAGATCAGTTGTTTTTCTATTCAGGAGCAATAGACAATTTGAAAGCATATTAAGAAAACAATTCCATTTACAATAGCATCCAAAAAAGAAAATGTCTAATAATAAATTTAAACAAGAAGGTAAAAGTATTATACACCAAAAACTATAAAACATGGATGACAGATATAAACAAATACACAAATAAATGGCAAGATATCTCATGCTCAAGGATTAGAAGTATTAATATTGTTAAATGGCAATACTTCCCAAAGTTTTTTACAGATTTAGTGTAGTTACTATCAAAATCACAACAGCATTATTTAATTGCAAAAATGGAAAATGCAATCTTAAAATTCATATGTAACTGCAAAGTATCCAAATAGCCAAGTCATCTTGCAAAAGCAAAACAAATCTGGAAGACTTCCACTTCTCAAATTTCAAATTTACTGGCTTTGATATATTCATAGAATTGTGTAACTGTCACCACGATCAGTTTTAGAATATTTTCATCACCAAAGATAAAAGAAAAACATAATATATATATATATTTTTAAGGCCACACCTTTAGCCTATTTAAGTTTCCGGGCTAGAGGTCTAATCAGTGCTGCAGCTGCCAGCCTACACCACAGCCACAACAAGGGAGGATCTGAGCCACATCTGTGACCTACACCACACCTTGTGCCAACACTGGATCCTTAACCCACTGAGCAAGGCCAAGGATCGAACCCACATCCTCATGAATAATAGTTAGGTTCTTAACCCATTAAGCCACAACAGGAACTCCAGAATTATATGAGTGAACTGTATGGTATATGAATTATATCTCAATAATGCTGTTTTAATTTTTAAAAAATGAGCTCGTGTGAGGCAGCAAGTTTGCCTTTCAGAACTCTTTATAATCAATAGCAAGTCTCTGTAGAGCTACTAATTTATCTCATCTCTAGAGTAAGCTGTATTTTTTTACTATCTTCTTTCTGCCCTCACTTCATGATTTCTGCTTCTCTGAATTAGTAGTCTACAAGCATTTTTGATTATGTAATCATCAGCAAGTCATATTCAGTGCGAACCCACAATACAAGCACCTGTATTCACTTATAAAATATAATCAAACTATTGTGCCAATAGGTGATGTATATTATTAGACTACTGTGAAAACACACATTTACAAAAAATGAAATTTTTAAATGTAAATAACTATTTATTATTCTCTTTCTACTTTCCAATTGCCTTAAGCAATCCACCAACAAAGTACATGGGAAAGATAAAATTTCCAGGATGCACTGCTGGTAGGTTTCCTATTGACATATTCCCTTATAATTCTTTTCTGACAAAGACTGACTGCTCATAATTTCTCGCTACACTGCCAGATCACGCAGTTCTGTAAAGACACAAATACATGTGCGTTCATAAAAATTTCCTGACAGAATAAATTACTGGCATCCACATTCTTTGTTTACCAAGGTGCTGGAGATGAGAGCAAGGTGCTTGGGAGCATCTGTCACCCTCACAGAAAAGTACTTGAGGGTGGCCGTCTGTTTCTCTGGGTGGTATGTCATCACATAGGAACCCATAAAGCATCTTGAATTATTCTCCAAAATAACTTCCATCACAATTTAGGATAAGGCAGATGATGACGTTTGGTTTTTCACACACCCACCCTATCTGCCTTATAACTGTCTTCAAGTCTTCAATATCCCAGAACTAGGTTTTCTCAGTTTTGGTTTTGTTCTAGTGTTCCCTTGAGTTTTCTCCATTTATATTTACAATGATAAATTTGGAAAGGATGCATGAATAATTTCTAACTAGAAATTATTTTGACTGGAAGTCAAAACTATATCTTTATAGTTATACTCCTCTGACTCTGCAAATTCCTTCGGAGCAGTTCCCATGCCTTGTTCACCTTTTATTCCCAATTTCTAGCACACTGGTTTGATAAATACTAGGTTTTCAATAAACATAGTTTGAATAAGCCTATGATTTACTCAATCAGTTATGCATCAGGGATTTGGATGGTTTTATTTTTAATATAAGCATTTTCAATTAATTGAATGACTTTGGGAAAAGTTCCTCACATGACTGTGACTCAGTCTTTTTTGTTTGTTTTGTACTTATTTTTTTTAAAGGATGTGGCCTAATGCCACAAAAAATCTTGTTCATTTATGACTTTTGGTGAGGTAGCAAACTAAAACTGAGTTGTGGCAGCCACTCAGTTACAAATACAAGATTGTCAGAGGTAAAAGAAGGCATTCTTGGGCATCTGATTCATACAACACTGGTAGATCATCAGTATGAACTCATAAAGAGTAAATCCATTGATGAAAAAGAAATGACAAAGCTTAAAGCTATATGATGTTATATTTAGAACATTAATCAAGAAAATTCCTTTACTGTCAAATAAAGATCTTGAACCGAGTAACCAGCAATTTTTGTCATTGAGTAAAGAACAATTAGGTATATGGGGAGGAAAAATATTGATTATCTCAAGATTCCCAAGTTCATCAAACTATCATGGAATTGTTTTTCTACTACTAGAGAATGGGTGCAAATCTTGAGTTACATCCCTCTTTCTTGCCAGAAAGTGCCCCCTCCCTTGTTAAACTTATGAACCAGTGGTTTAATCAAGACAGTCAAATAAACCTTATTGTTTCTAAACTAGTTTCTAATCCAGTACCTTTAACATGCTAGAAAATGATAACTTAGTAACAACAATTTTCTTTTAAAATAGTAAAGAAAAATTTCCATTGAATTCATAGCAATATGCTTCTCAGCCCTGAACATTTCTTTAGTTCAGGGTTGACAGGGTTGAGAAGCATATTTTAGAGAATTAATCATAATAACCTTGTTTGATGTATTTGGGAAATGATTCTTAGTTTTCTTTTCTTTTTTTTTCCCAAGGAAGAAATTCCCTTTTTTTTTTTTTTTTTTTTTGGCTGTGGCATGCCAGAACTATAGGCTACAGCAGTGAAAGCGCTGAGTGAAAACCATTAGAATATCAGGGAACTCCCCAAGAAACTCAGAGTTACTTTTTAATTAGCTTAAATTGAGGCATGTGATTCTGAGTCCTTTGTTTTGATAATTTATCATATATCCCAAATTTAAAATTATATACACCATGAAGTAGTTCCCTCTGACAGCACAGAGATCTAACTATCCTCTTAAGATGCTACTAATGATAAGATTTTAAACAGCTAGTACAAAAAGAAAAATTTTTTTCAAAACTGTAAAGAAACTAAGAAATATTCAACCACATGTGAAGTGAAAGTTAGAAATCAAGGAGGAACAGAGTGCTAAAGTCAGCTTTCATTGTGAGGTTACTTACCCAAAATCGATAAACTTGAACCTAGAACCTGTCAAAGTTGGGATATAATAGCATGGATCCTCACATTGAATTGAAACTCCAGAATCTACCACTTCATCACAGAAGTCCAGGATCAACTGGCCTTCTCTACAGAACATAAGTGTATAATTAGCTCTACCTGTCTTGAGCTTGTGTTGAAAGTGGGAGATGAACATATCCCCTTGAACATCTGGAAAGCAGAGATGGACCTGTATGAGTCTGCTGCTTCTTGTGATCTGCTTAGTCTAAAAATTCTCAGAAAATTTAATTTAAAATGGTTCTTACTTGAAAATACTCCCAAGACCTCAAACAGGTCTCACATACAAAGTTCCATGGAAAATGATCTGCATGCATACACACACACACACACACACACACACACAAAGAGAGCACAAAACACAAGAGAATACATGATGTGATGAATAAAACTGGAAGAAAAAATGAAGCATAGTAAAAACCAGAAAGACTTCATGTGATAGAATTACTGACAGACCAAAAACAAGTATTCCAAAGTGCATCGATGTCTTAAAAATACAAGCAAAATCAAGAGTTATGAAAATTCTCCAAGAACTTTTAAAATAAACAAAGAGACATTCTAAATATAAAAACTAACTGATTGAAAATTTAAAATTTCATTGGAAGTGGTTAGTCAGCAAACTAGACTTAGCTGAGGTAAAAATTAGTGAACTTGAAAACAGGAGCAAAAAAAATCTAGGATACAACTCAGAAATAAAAGATATGGAGACTATGAAATAGAGGTTACAAAAAATATTCAGGATTGGGAGTTCCCTTTGTGGCTCAGTGGTTAATGAATCCGACTAAGAACCATGAGGTTGCGGGTTTGATCCCTGGCCTTGCTCAGTGGGTTAAGGATCCGGCGTTGCTGTGAGCTGTGGTGAAGGTTGCAGACGCGGCTCGGATTCCGCGTTGCTGTGGCTCTGGTGTAGGCCGGCAGCTACAGCTCCTGTTAGACCCCTAGCCTGGGAACCTCCATATGCCGCGGGTGCAGCTCTACATAAAGGCAAAAAGAAAAAAAAAAAATTCAGGATAATGAGGAGATATAAAGCATACAGCTAATCATAATTCCAGAAAGAGAGCACAGAGAAATGGGGGAAATAAATAATCAAAGATATATTACAACAAAATTAGAGTGTCATTCTGTGCATCAGTTATGAAAGAATCCAGGAAATAGTAATCAATGACTATCAATAACACAACATCACATAGCCATCCGGTTATTATATACCTCCTCGTAGAAATACACAGTGCCTCTTGTATAGAAGCTTTTGGAACTTTATGCCATAAAAAAGAACCTAAGTCATACCAAGCCTTTAAATCAATCATTTAAGAGAAATACAGGGAAGAGAAGAAAATGAAATTCTACGCATATTTCAAAGGAAAAATAAAGAACAAACATATTTCATTTAAACTGACAAAATATCTATCAACCAAATGCAATGTATGGATCTTATCTAGATCTAATTCTAAAGAAACAACATAAAAAACGAACTCATACATAATAAAAGAAACTTGGCACTATCTACCAAAACTAAACATACCTTTTATATTTTCATACAGTAGCAATGCCACTTTTAAAAGTATATACTAAAGATAAACTGGTGAAAATACAAAAAGACATATATACAACACAACCATTAACTGCAAGAATAATTTAAAAGCATAGATTGGAAAGAGCACAAACCTTTCAATATAAGAATGGGCAAGTAGCAGCATATTAACACAACAAAGTACTGTCCAATTACAAAAAGGAGTGAGGGTTATTTCTATATATAACTCTAAAGTGATGACTACACTGAGGCTTTGGGATGCAAATGCTATCAAATTGACTTGTGATGATTTCTGTACACCTATAATTGAAATAAAATTCATTAATTAAAAAAATTTAAAAAATAAAATAAAATAAAGTGATGTCTAGAATAGTGTTTAAAAAAAAAACAGGGAGTTCCCATCATGGCTCAGTGGTTAACAAACCCGAGTAGTATCCATGAAGATACAGGTTCCATCCCTGGCCTCGTTCAGTGGGTTAAGGATCCAGTGTTGCCATGAGCTGTGGTGCAGGTCGCAGACGCGGCTCGGATTCCACATTGCTGCAGCTGTGGCATAGGCTGGCAGCTACAGTTCTTATTCAACACCTAGTCTGGGAACCCCCATATGCCACAGATGCGGCCTTAAAAAGACAAAAGACCAAAAAATAAAATATTAAAGAAACAGGAATTCCTGCTCCGGTGTAGTGGGTTAAGAATCCAACTGCAGTGGCTTGGGTTGCTGCAGAGGCGTGGGTTGGATCCTGGCCCATCACAGTGGGTTAAAGGACCCTATGTTGATGCAGCTGTGGCTCAGATGCAATCCCTACCCAGGAACTTCCATACACTGTGGGTGCAGCCATAAAAAAAAGAAAAAAAAAACCTTAATTAAAATAAAGAAAAAAACAAAAAAAAGGAAAAGGAAGTATGCTACAATCTACCTAGTAGAGATAAGACTTGAATATATACATATACTTTTAATATATATTAAAATAAACAGATAAACTATGTTAAATGACAAAATACGAACGGTATTGATTATATTATCAAATATATTAAAAATTAAAAGTTAAGCTGTAATATTTTTAATGAAAACTATTGGGGTTATTGGATAAAGAAAACAGAGTTAAACCCGTTTGCGTATTCCTTGTTTAGTAGATTCAATTCTGAGATCACATAAAATTAAATGAAAAAGTAATCAATTTCTAAAACTCAAAAAAAACGAAAAAAAATGAATATGTATATCCAGTTTGTGTCATAACCACACGGTGATTAATGATTACAAGTTATTTAAATCATTATAATTTGACCCAAATAAACTGCAAAAATTTTAAACTATTTTCAGTAGTCATATTGTTGGTGGTAGTATTGATAGTTGTTATTCTGAGATTGTTGTGTGTATATTATGGATAAACTAAGTGAAAACTTACATAATCTGTCACATGTTTATGTTATAATTTTCAGTGTGTTCAGGAGCCAGGATCTGTAACATGGGAGAGAAGGGATACAGATAGAAGATGGGAAAGGTTAGTAGAAATCCTAGTCCTGACTGCTAGCGGAAGTATCAGTGAGAATTCATTATGTATTTCATATAAGTATGTATAATTGCCATATATAACTATATACAGAAGTGCATATAGAACCATATTGTTTTATCCTAGCTTTGTTAAATAAGAGGGCTTGGGAATAATGGCAACCATGGTAGCAAAGATTACCCCTAAGAACAAAAACTTATCTTCAAATACAATTTCCCATTCAAGGAAACCAGAATTTCAAAAATGGAAGAATTTAAGCTCAATAAAAATAACTTCAATGTGGCCTATTAGAAAAGGCTAGTGACCCAGCTGCTTAATTTTAAATTTTGGTGTGTTTTAATGTTTCATTTTTTTCGGATTTTTAGACTAACAATATTATGGCCACTTTTACTGTACCCATTTTGTGCTTTTTTGTTTTGTTTTTTGTTTTCGTTTGTTCTTTAGGGCCCCAGACTAGGGGTCCAATCTGAGCTACAGTTGCCAGCCTATGCCACAGCTGCAACAACATCACTTTACCCTTTAACAAATAATAAGTATCACTTAAAGAGAAGGTGTACATTTTCCCAAACATGTTTTGAAAATGTAAGCAAAATTTCAGTTATTGGCAACATTCATACTGAACTGATACAATGCTTGGCTACATTAATTGTGATATTCTTATTTTTTACTGTTTAAAGAAAGGAACAGATATTTGAAGAACAGAATATTTAGTTAAAACAAGTATGGACTAACATGAAAATCAGTTATGACATCTTAGTATTTTTCCATTCTAACATTTTAAAACTAGTCACATTAAAAATGCTTATACTTCAGACAATTTTTTTTTTTTGGTCTTTTTTAGGGCCGTACCTGCAGCATACAGAAGTTCCAAGCTAGGGGTTGAATCAGAGCCACACCTGCCAGGCTATGCCACAACCACAATAACACCAGATCCAAGCCATGTCTGTGACCTATACCACAGCTCAAGGCAACGCCAGATCCTTAACCCACTGAGTGAGGCCAGGGATTGAACCTGCATCCTCACGGATACTAGTTAGTTTATTACCACTGAGCCATAGTGGGAACCCCCAGACAACTATCTTTAAAATGAAAGAATGTTTTTACATCTCTTAAAATCTTTACCCTTAATGATAGCCAATAAGAATATGTTTTGTATTTTATATACTTGAAGTGTATTTTTATTAGAGAAAATTGTATTCCATTTTAAGAAAATTATTCTAAGGAAAGTAACTTAACAATTATACTTTAGTATTAATTTACTTAAGATAAATTTATATTAGGATGCTATACAGCAAGAGTTTTTAGTAATTTATTTTTTTTACAAATTCTATTAGATATATTTAAATTAAAATTTTATGGAGAAATATGAAGTAAACTCACTTCTTGGCTACTGCAGGACATATCAAATTAAACATTCCATTTCTCCCTGGCTCCCCTCCAGGGTTATTAGCACTTCACTCTGCCTCATTCTTACCACTTTTGGAGTACAAATTATTTACAGCTGTGGAGAGACAGCCTTTAACACTGAAAACAATGATCAGGGTCAACATGTAGGGGAGAAACTCAATCTGTTCTATCGTCTTGGCAGTTTTGTTTTGTTTTTTTTTCCTGTAGTTACGAAGAGATTACTTCCAAGAATGAAAACACATAATATTACTTAGGAAGAAGTTCTTATAGCTAACGAAACATTTTTGAGTGCATGATGATATTGATTCAATCCTTGTCTTCACCTGGTAACTCTCTTTTAGAGTCCACATTTCAGTCTGTGTCTCAGGAATCAAAACTGTAACATCCATTTGCCCTTTCTCCAATCGATTGGAAAGCTTTAACTCCCTTTTCCAGATTCATGTCAGTTTCATCTCTCTCTCTCTCTCTCTCTCAAATATATTTTTCATCTCTTTATATTCTTTCTTCTAAATTTTTTCCTGTTAAACTGTTGAATGCTCTGGCAATATGTACTAGCTAGTTCTCCCAAAGAAAATATTAAGCCTGTTCTTCTATTTGGTTTGTTTAGAGTGATCAAGACAAATCTGGCAATATTCTTCTTTCCCTGGACTAGACAAATATTTCCAAACCTCAATTTCCAAATAAACATAAAATTAATATTTTTATTATTTCAATCATTTATCGAGACAGTATATCTCAATGAATAATATATGACTTGTTAAATAATTCAGCTTTATTTTACAGAATTATACAGTTTCTTAGCAGTCCAGATTTTGCCCAAGTCTATAAACTACAAAGCAAAATGGAAAGTTGGCCATAATGCTTGTGAAGAGAGCCAAGCCAGACATTTGGGTCAAAAAGTAAAATTTTTACCCAGTGCTTAAACATTAGAAGTTATTCACAGCTGCAGATAATTTGTACTCTACAAGTTCTAAGACCATAGTGCTGAGTGTGGCTTTGTCCTAATTATCTGGTTTGGCTGCCTATGCTGACCACCTTTTCAGGCTTATTTCCAGCTTTCCATTTCACCTTGTGCTGGCAACAACAAAAGAGGATTTCAGTAAAATAAATCCATTTGAGTGAACAAATCTTCATTCTGTTGAATTGTACTAGATTGTGTACAAGGCTCCGGCATGCTGTTACTTTGACAGTTAAGCCAAAGAGTTCAAATTTGGGGTTGAGAACTCTTGGATCCTTGGCTGATATCATGGGAGAAAAATCTAATTCTGCTCCTCATTACACTGGATGGTTACATTAATCTCTAACCTTGGAATTGTGTAGAACCGAAACAATAAAATCAAAACAACCGCATGGTGAAATAATAATTCTAAAGCATTACGAAACAAGAGAGCCCTATTTACTTTAAGGGACTCTGACCAGACATTTAAGAACTAAGCATCTTGGGAATTCTTATTTCCAAATGATATCTGTGTGTTTATATTTCATAGTAACAATGCATATGTGCAGAAAGAAATGTAACTTTCCCTCTTATGAATAAGCTCAACTTCCAGGTGACCTCAGTCTTGATCTCCACTTCCACTGATGGCAGAAAGCTTACTTTTCTAATTCAAGGTAACTAAGTAACTTCCAGGTTGAAACTTTAGATTCGTTTGGTAGATGGCCAAAGGTATCCACGGCCACATGTCTGCATAACTCCCAAGCTCAGGCTCCCCTGACAGCACCCCTCCTCATTCTGCAAAGAAAGTGGCCCCCTCACCCCCTGTTTTACAAGCTGGCCCCATCTAACAAAAGCATTAAAAAAATGTATTCAAGATTTCTCCACATTTCCTCCTTCTTTCCTTTTTTTCTAGGAGTTACCTAAATCATGGGGAGCAAGAGGTAAGGAGAGGCACCTAAATCATGGGGAGCAAGAGGTAAGGAGAGGCAGTCAAGTGAGGGATGTGATTTGCATTTCTCCTGAATGGGGAGCAACTTTGGTTATTGCTGTCTTGTGCCCTGATGTACTACATTCCTGATGATTTCAGGTATTTAGAAGTGGTACCTGCCATAGGTATCACTGCTCTTTTCCAGCTGCTCATCTTGACTTGTCATACAGTCTACATTTTCTCGAGATCTCTTCTAAGGACTTCTTCCCTTCTGGAGCTTGGGAACTCCTTGACTACTTCAACCTCACGCCCCAGGGGATGTCAAATCCTACAAGCTACCTCCAGGCCCATTTGCTTAAACACCATCCCTCACCTGTTGATAATTTAAACAAGTTTTATGTTTCGCCCAAAACCTCTAGTCTATGAATTCTCCAAAATTAACATCTTCCCTCTCAGAGGCCTTTCTTAACCTACAAGCATTGATACCAGTCAAGGTCTCCCCAGAATCTTCTCTCTTACCTACTGACTTAATTTTTCTTTCTTTCATGGTAAAGCAGTGAGTACTTTATAACATCAAATATATTTTCTTTGGTGGCATAAAATTCTGTGCTCAGGATTGTAGGCTTGCCTCTCAACTTTTTAAACTTGGCTTTTTAAAATCACAGAAAATCCCCTCTGCCTTCTACAAAGCCTGGCTCTTATGAATCAAAGTATATTTGCCTTTGCAAACATCATGACAACTTTGCTTTTGAGAAACACCTTAAAAAATTACATAGAATTCTCTGATAAAGAGTTCATCAACCATTTCTTTAAGAAAAATGTACACAGAAAGGAATCACTTTGGACTGATTAGGAAAGAATAATCGGAGTGAAAGGAACTGTCAAAATTCTTTCACGTTTTGTGGGGCAGAGTATGACCTAGTTTCATTCTTGTAATAGGCTGAATATCAGACCCAAGCATCCCATCGCCATTAAGAGTAATTTGCATACACAATCTTGCCTTGGCCTCTTGCAAGTGGAGTACATATCTCCAACTCACTGATGCTGGTCTTTACCTTGCATCCTGCTTTGTCCTGTGGAAGATGGAAGAAGTGGCATTCTGCAAATTGTAGGCCTCAGAAGCACGAGTTATTTCTTGTGCTCTGCTGCTCCACAGAAGAGCTCTCCCTGGGTAGCTGCTCTAACTGCAGCTCGGGCCTCAGAATGGTAATTATTCATGGATCACACCTGAGCCCAACCCCCAGCAGGATCCAAGTCCAGGCAGAGACACACCTTGGAGGAAAATCAGCAGAGCCTGACCTGACCCCCACTGGTACACGGACACATAAAAAATAAACACTATTGGGTGCCATTGAGATGTGTAGTGCTTGTGAAACAGGCTGGTGATGCTGTTTGGAAAGGAGAAAAATGGGTATTGCTTTCCTTGTGTTGTATCAACTAGTATAAGTTGAAAAGCAAAAGAAAATTGAGGAAATTGGGATTTTTAATAAGCAGTTTCTTGACTTTTAGTGAAATAATCAGGTAGTCTCTCAAAGGTTACTCAGAGGAGCCACAGTAGTCAACTGGTCAAAATTCCATGAAATGCACAAATATTCTTTCTAAAATTCAAGGCAAGCTTCCTATGGCCTCTGCTTCCAACAGACATCTTAGTTCAGGTCTAAGGACCTACTACCCTTTCTCACCTGGACTAATGCAGGTCTCACCTGGGCCTGGACTGGGCCTCTAGGCCCATCTCCCAGCATCCACTCTTGTCACTACCTACCCCTTTCTAGTCTGTTCTTCATGCTAATATCTTCAAGGCAAATATGACAATATTGTTCCACAGCTTAAAATCCTTCAATGCTTTCCCATTTGCTTTAGGAGAAAGACCAAAATGTAGCCTGTCCAGCAAGGATCAGCATAACCTAGCCCCATTCTACCTCTTCAGGCTCAGTTCTTGAGCTCAGCTTTGCTCCATGTAGTCCAGCATGACAATTACCATTGGTTCCTTGAGCAATACTTAACTTCTTTGACAGCCTTCACTTCCCACTAGCCGCAGTCTTCATGATAGCTGGCCAGTGAGTTCCTCAATTCCAGTACCAACTCCTTAGTCTAGTTTCCTGTTGAAAACAGAGCTTGAGACAAAAGTTTGAGTGCAGTTAGATTACCTGGGCCTAACTCCAAGAGCAAGAGTAGAAGGAGAGAGAGAGATGGAAAATGGAAGACGGTAGTCCACGAGTCAATCATTTCCCTTTTACAACTCATATGTTGGGAGGGAGTTCCCTTGTGGTTTAATGGGTTAAGGATCTGGTGTTGTCGCTGAAGCAGCCCGGGTCATTGCTGTGGTGCAGGTTCCCTGTCCTGGGAACTTCTACATGCCATGGGAGCAGCCCTCCCCCCAAAAAAACGAAATTCATACATCACAGTCCTAATTCCCAATATGATAACATCTGGAGATGGAGTCTTTGGGAAGTAGATATAGATGAGGTCATGAAGGCAGGGCCCTTTTGATGGGATTAGTGTCCTTATAAGGAGAGACACCAGGGAACAAACTTCCTCTCTCTCCACCATAGTAAGGACACAGTTGGAAAGGGCCATCTGCAAGGAAGAGGACACTCCCTGAGGAAGTGAAAAAACCCAGCACCAAAATTTTGGGGTTTTTTTTCACTTTTAAAAAAATTTTATTGAAATACAGTTTATTTACAATGTTGTGTTAATTTCAGGTACACAGCACAGTGATTCAGATATATAGATATAGGTATAGATATTTCATATTTTCTTTCAGATTCTTTCCTTTCAGATTTCCATAAGGTTACTACAAAATATTGAGTATGGTTTCCTGTGCTATACAGCTGGTCCTTATTATCTGTTTTACATACAATACTAGGTATGTGTTAATCTCAACCTCCTGATTTATCCCTCCTTTCCTTTACCCTCTGGTAACCATAAGTTTGTTTTCTATGTCTGAAGGCTATTCTCACTTTTCATTTTCTAACTTCTGTACCCTGAAAGAATATTTAAAAGTGAAAAATCTGATTTGAATTGTGTATGTGACACAACTGCTGTGGTCTCCTATTGGTCTTTGGGGAACATTTGACTCTCTTCTTGTGTTCCCAAAGCCTCCCTGTCCTACCCACCCTCCCAGACCTCCTCCAGCCACTCATCTTACCCCAACCCTGGTATAATTTTCAGGTTCTTAGGAGCTTCTTTGGTTCTGCAGCACCATAATTTTGGACTTTCCATCCTCCAGAACTGTGAAAAATAAATTTTGTTATTTAAGTCATCCAGTTTATAGAATTTATTTATAAAAATAAATTTTGTTATTTAAGTCATCCAGTTTATAGAATTTCGTTTTGGCAGCCAAACTGACTGATACGGCATGCTGCTAGTTATTGAAAATCTGGTAAGTTTTTTTAAAAAATATGTATTGAAATACAGTTGACTTAAAATGTTGTGCTAGTTTCAGGTATATAGCAAAGTGATTCAGTTTTATATATATAGATATAGATAAAGAATATATATATTTATATTCTTTTCCATTATAGGTTGTTACAAGATATTGAGTATAGTTCCCTGTGTTATAGAGTAGGTACTTGCTGTTATCCCAAACTCCTAATTTATCCCTCCCCCCTTTCTCTTTTGGTAACTATAAGTTTTTTTTCTGTGTTTGCAAGTCTATTTCTGTTTTGCAAATAAGTTCATTTGTACCTTTTGTTTGCATGTTTGTTTCCACATATAAGCAGTGTTGTATGGCATTTGCCTTTGTCTGGCTTACCTCATTTAGTATGATAATCTCTAGGCCCATCCATGTTGCTGCAAATTGCATTATTTAATTTCTTTTTTACAGCTAACATTCCACCATATACATATATACCACATTTTTATCCATGCATCTGCCAGTCGGTATTTAGTTTGCTTTCATGTCTTGACTATTGTAAACAGTGCTGCAATGAACATTGGGATGCGTGTATCTTCTCAAATTATTGCTTTCTCTTCATATATGCCCAGGAATGGAATTGCAGGGTCATATAGTAACTCTATTTAGTTTTTTAAGGAATCTCTATGCAGTTCTCCATAATGGCCAGACTAGTGATGATTACAAACCACAAAAAATATTCATACAAAGAAAAGTCCCCAAGAATAAGTGCTTATTTAGGTACAACCATTTTTACTTTGGTGTATTCTTAAAATATAGACAAATATAATAATTATAACTTGAAATCTCAAATTTAATTCGATTTAACATATTACAGATACATAAACAATGATTAAATTGCTTGCATATTTTATCATAAATAATTTCTCATACTAAAATGTATTTTGTAGAAGAATAAACTTTAATGTAATTAACACTAATTTTGCTCACATTTGTTAAAAATATTAAATGGTTGTAAACAACTATTATTACAATATTCTTTGTAAATCATACATAATGATATGATGAGCTTTTAAGAACATCACCATGATCTTTTAATAGTTTATACAACATTGTGAATGTACTCAATGCCACTGAATTGTATTCTTCAGAATGATTAAAATGGTGAATTTAAGGATATGTCAATTTTCTCATAATAAAAAGTTATATTTTAATCTTTGAATTGTAGATTAATGTTTTTCAATTCTGTAAATATTGCTGTTATTTTTTTTAATAATTCTCTCTTCTCCTCTTCTAGAACTTCAGTATTCATTGTTTCATGTCCATATCACCTTCCCTTTCTTCAGGTTTTTCCATCTCTTTATTCTCGTTGCTGCAGTTTGGATTATGTATACATGGTTCTGAGTTCTGAGTTCACTAATTCTTTTATCAACGATGTCTAATCTAGTATTCAACCACCTATTCACTGCATTTTTATTTCAATGGTGTTTTAATTTTCATTTCTAAAAGTTTCATTTTTTTTCTTTTCCAAATTTATCTGTTCAAATTTCTTATTGTATAACTGCATTTTTAACTGTATCCTTTATTACTTCAAATGTTTTATAGTCATTTTTCTCATATTCTGTATTTGACAGGTCCAGCTCTTACATGATTAAATCTGTTATTTCTTGTTACCATTGAATACATGACTTGTTATCTCAATTTTTCAGAGACAAGGTCTTTTTCATTCTCTGGTCTTATGTTGAACACCCTACTTTTAGTCCCCCCCCAAAAAAGCAAAAGAAATCTCATGAGTAAGTAAGTAGAAGAAAATTGTTCTCCTACGGTGTTCCTGGAAAGCTCCATGGTATCTAAGGTTTCTGTGCATTTCTATGTGTTTCTCCATCACTTAGAATATCATTCTCCACATCTTCATATGGATAATTCCCCCTTTACCTCCCAGGCCCACCACAGGCACATCCTTCAGAAGGACTTTCTTGAACCCTCATCTACTCCTACAAAATGTTCTTGGGCACCTCATACTTACTGCTATATAAAGGTTTATTTCTTTGTATAATACCTTTCTATTATGTATTTTTCTAACTCCATCCCTAAACTATAGAATCCCTGAAAGCATATGCTGTCTTTTTTTTTCCCCCTCCTGATTTACAGCGCCTATCTAGGTATAAGACACCCGGTAAATGTTTGCTGAATAAAAAACTGAATAAAATAAAATCTTCATG
This sequence comes from Catagonus wagneri, assembly GCA_004024745.2. Classification (NCBI taxonomy): domain Eukaryota; kingdom Metazoa; phylum Chordata; class Mammalia; order Artiodactyla; family Tayassuidae; genus Catagonus; species Catagonus wagneri. Next base: position 4,951,952 of record PVHT021183530.1, on the reverse strand, counting down.
GTTGAACAAATGAATTTATCTCCCAGGGCATTTGAATATTGTGCTGGATAAGCCTGCTCCCAGGTGCACTCTCCATTCTGCCTGATCTGTGCTCCAGGAGGCTGACATCCACGGACTCACTGCTCTCAGGCTTCCTGGCAGACTTGGCCAATGAAGAGCATGAGTCAAAGGTGAAAGCAAGGAGTTCCCATTGTGGCACAGCAGAAACGAATCCGACTAGGAACCGTAAAGTTGTGGGTTCAAGTCCTGGCCTCGCTCAGTGGGTTAAGGATCCAGTGTTGCCGTGAGTTGTAGAGTAGGTCAGAGACACGGCTCAGATCTGGTGTTTCTGTGGCTCTGGCATAGGCTGATGGCTACAGCTCCAATTAGACCCCTAGCCTGGGAACCTCCATAAGCCACGACTGCAGCCCTAAAAAAAAAAAAAAAAAGACAAAAGACAAAAAAAAAAAAAGATGAAAGCAAGAGGGTGTTTACTTCTCCAGTTTCCTCCTGATGGAGTTATCACATGTCAGCTATGGGACTTTCCACAAAAGACCACAGCTCCTCTCAGGAAGTCTTCTCCATTCAGCTATTTTATCTGGGGTTCTCTATAACCCCTCCTTTCCCTGATCTGGACTGTGAGTGGTAATGCAACTCCACTGTGCCTAGTTCCAGGATCCTGCATTAGCTCTTGTTGGGTCCAGTGTGCCTTGTCAAAACCTGGGCAAATATTCCCTTTAAATTCTTTTCCAATAACCCAATTTGAAACTTGCTGGCTCTCAACTCATAACAATATGTCACATTGAAGAACTGACTTGACTAGGAGGGAAAAGCTAGCATGTAAAGATAATAGAATTCAAAAAGATAATTTTAGAAAGTAGTATACAAAATGTAAGTAAAATGTTAAAAACAATAAGGATGTACCTGGAAGATCTCATGCTTAGCGAAATAAGTCAGTCACAGAAGAACAAATACTCTTTTATTCTACCTATATAAGGTATCTAAAATAGTCAAACTCAGGAATTCCCTGGTGGTCTAGTGATTAGGACTTAATGCTTTCACCACTGCAGCGTGGGTTCAATCCCTGGTCTGGAAAGTGAGATCCCATTTCAAGCTGTTGCATGCTGCAGCAAAAAATAAATAAACAAATAAACAAAATAATCTAATTATTTAAATAAAACAATCAGACTCATAGAAGCAAGATCAGAAAAGAGGTTTCAGGGGAAAGGAGAGAGTGTGGGAGAAATGGAAGTTGCTGTTCAGTGGATATAAAGTTTCAGTTACGGTAAATGAATAAGTTCTAGAGAGCCACCTTACAACACAGTCCCTATCCAATATCTGTGGAAAGGGTAGATTTCATGTTAAGTGTTCTTAGTCCCCAAAACCAAAAAGGGGGTGAGCACATAATTCGAAAAAAATGTCTATTACTTTAATTATGGCAATGGTACCACAGGTGTTTGCCTATGTTCAAACTCATCAAGTTGTACATATTAAATATGTTCAGTTCTCTGAGTATCAATTATTTCTCAAGAAAGCTTTTAAAAATTATATGAATTATTTAAGATTTACCTTTAAGGCAGAGCCAAATATGACAATAATTTTTTTTTAATAAAAGATGAAAACTTTGTATGGTATAGATTCCATGGGGCTTAAAAAAAAAGCAGTTAATTTAAGGGCTAATATTCATAGGGCTAGAATATAAAGACAAACACCCTGAAGGAGAATATCAGAGGCAAATTTTTAACTTGAGATGTAAGAGTCTCATGACTGTATTTACCTTAAGATCAAAGATGTTGTTTTACTATTGCTAGTTCTGGCGCCACACCGCCATGTTTCCTCAGAAATTCTGTTAGTAGGGACCTTGTCATTCCTCAGTATGGTTTAGATTACAAATGAAACATATCACATTGGGTGACAAACTGTTTGAGATAACTTTCTGAGAAAAAGTTCATAAATCTTCCAATAGCCCTTTGAAAATTCTTTTTGATGGACTAGGAATCCCAGCTGAAAACACTTAAAAGTGTCTTTTTAGTAATTTCCAAATGTTTTATCACTTCTTCAGGTGATGGATTGTATTCAGAAATAGTTAAATTAAGGGTATGTCTAAGGGCTCAGAAATTATGCAAAGTTTGGTTCTTTTGGAAGAAGCTCTTAATGTGGTAGTAACATATAGAAATACTGGTTTCCAAGCAACATCCAGAGTCCATTTCTAAGGATTAAAGCAAGATGTTGTACATCGTGTGTATATATATTTGCTATAAGTTAGTAAACATATTAAAGATCCACTCTGGCCTGTGTTAGGTAATTCACACGACAGTGTAAATAATATGATTGAGTATGGGATATAAATACAGAGGAATTGCCTCGGCATCTTACGGAAGCCCAATAAAGAGCAACTTTCATCTCCACTGAGTTTTGAAATTAAAAATTAGGCTAAAGGGAGTTCCCGTTGTGGCTCAGTGCTTAACGAATCCAACTAAGAACGATGAGGTTACGGGTTCGATCCTTGGCCTTGCTCAGTGGGTTAAGGATCCGGTGTTGCCGTGAGCTGTGGTGTAGGTTGCAGACGCGACTTGGATCCCATGTTGCTGTGGCTGTGGTGAACGCCAGCAGCTACAGCTCCTGTTAGACCCCTAGCCTGGGAACCTCCATATGCCGTGGGTGCAGCCCTGGATAAGGCAAAAA
>PVHT021183530.1:4931069-4948288 GCA_004024745.2 Catagonus wagneri | reverse complement strand
AAAAAAAAATAAAAAAAAAAAAACCTGACTCATGGTGTCAGAATTTAAACAGCCCATTATAAATTCTATTAACCTTATCTTGGCCAAGAAACAAGCCAGATATCGAAGCATCCCCGGAGATAAAGATACAGCCATTACAGACCATCTTTACATTTCCTTATCCTACAGTCTCTCTATTAAAGAGTTCAAAGATTATCACTGCACTGTCCCTATACCCAGCAAATTTAGAAAATAAAGCAGCCTGCAGCCTCTAAAGCAGTTAAGTGAGCAAGATTTTGTTCATATCACCCAATAGTTAGCGATACTAAAGAACACTGCAGAAACACAACGTCATTGAGGGAAGGAGGGCAGATGAAGAAAGTGATTGCTTTCACCTCTACCAGAATACCCACCAACCTGTGGTAGTGGTTCATGAGCAGTTCACTTAAAATTGCAGTAAGGATAAAGCAAGAAGTGAATTTTGCCGTTATGTTTGTCTTATATCCAGGCATAAATCACTTATCAAAGAGTGGCATATGGAATTTAACGGTCTTTTGTGAGTTGAATTGTCTCCAAAAAAGATATGCGTAAGTATTAACGCTTGGAGTCCGTGACCTTATTTGGAAAGAGCGTCTTTGCAGAAGTACTTAAAATGTTAGTTAAGAAGAAATTATACTGGAGTAGGGTGGGGCTTTAGTCCAACATGTCCCATGTCCTTAAAAGAAGGAGAGACAGACAGTTGGGGAGTATGCCATGTGAAGAGAAATGCAGAGATGTGAGCCATACATCTATAAGTCAGGGAATGCCAAGGACTGCCAGCCATAACCAGGACTAGGAAAAAGGCAAGAAACAAAATTTCCCCTCAGAACCTCCAGAAAAAACCAACCTTGCAGATATCTTGATACTGGATTTCTATCCTCTGTAACTTAGAGACAATATATTTCTGTCATTTTAAGCCCTCAGTGTGTGGTCAGTTGTTGCAGCAGCCCTAGAAAACTAACACACAGTCTGACTCCATTTTTGACATTTGATTGCTGAGGTGTTACATGCTCCCACTTTTCCTCTTGCTCCACACCTGGGAAAGAAGGTAAGAAAGCCCGGGTCCTCCATCTGCCTCATGTGGTGAGTACTTTAAACCACCAGAAGGAACCCTCTCTCTGGCCCCAATCACTAATGACAACAAAACTCCAGCCTCTTCAGCCCCATTCTGGACCTAGTAAGGAGTCACCCTGCTCTAACCAGAAAGCCTCATTATGTGAGTAATAAACATTTGTACCATCCTTGCATGTTTGTGGTGTCATCACTCTTGACGTCTGAAACAAATTTTGGATAGGGGTCTTTCTCTTTCTTCAGGGATGCCAAACATGGAGCATGGTCTCCTTGTTGAAAATTTGAGACACCTGCCAGTTTGGCAATCCTCTCTGAGTCTCACTTGTGGCAGGATTCTATCCCATTTACCATTTCCAAAGCCTCTTTATTCCTGCTCTCCTTGGGAGCCCCTGCGCCTGCCACCCCAGGATGGCACTGGAGGTTGCACTGCTCACTGACAGAGGCGTGGAGGCATCAGGTTGTCTTGTGAAGAGGAATTCAATCCCTGGCTCAACCATGCCTCCTCAGGAAAGGTGCATCTCTTTGGTTCAGCTGACGCTGGCTGACCTCCTGGCATAAGTAGAGGAGCTGGTGCCAGCTCTACAGCAGAGGCTCTATCTGGTCCCGCTACCTGCCCCCTTACAATTTTCCAAGAAAATTTAACTAACAAGGATCCTGGAGAATCAGAGCCTGCATTGAAACAATTTACTGTGAGAGGCAAATACGTGTGGATGGTGCGAGGGACTGGCATGAACACTTTGTTGAATACCCAGGCCCTCTTCGTGGCAGGTACACTCATGTCCCACCAGGCAAAACTCACTGATGACACTTTGCCCTGGGAACTGTCCTCAGTCCCTTCCAGGCTACTCCTTCCATCTCTCTGAGGGGAAATTATAGCCAATAAAAGACTGGATTGGGGGGGGGCACAGTAAAAATGTCAAGTCCTTTGTCTCAAGATCAGGCCAGCCTTTCTGCAGTTGATGCTTGGAGCTGTGCTGTGGAATATCACAGACACCAGCCACATATGGTATTGAGCCCTTGAAACAAGATATGTTGGTGACACATGGGATTTGAAAGATTTAGCATGAAAGAAATGTAAGTTATCTCATCAATGTGGTTAGTATTGATCTGTGCTGAAATGATAATATTTGATTTAAGTAAAATGTGTTTAAACCATCTGTTTATTTTTACCTTTTAAATGTGACCACTAGACAGTTTCAAAGTAGTAACATGGCATGTAAGATACTTAGTATATTTCTTCTGGACAGTGTTGCTCTAGATCTTTCCTGTGAGATCAGTCTGAATGTAGTCTCCAGCTCAGACCATATTCTTGCTGCCCCAGTTCTCTCAAAGAACATTTCCTCATGATATCAGGAAACAGAATTCTGCCTCAGGCTCCTCTAGGAACCAAATCTAAGACACGTGATACTTTGTATGTGTTAGGTCTTTGGTGCTCTATAAATAAGTAGATATGATGTAAGTCATCAAGATAAAAATGTATGAAGAAATCATGGGGCAAATATGATAACTAGCATTATGGCATCAAGAAAACATCCCATAAGAATGATGTGCTTAACCTCTAGGTTTAGGACACAATGCTAAGTGACGTGCCTGGTGCAAGGACATTAATAATACTTTGGGTCAGAATGCTAGAAAAACACTATTTAAATCAGACAGGTCTTATGTTGACACAAACTCATTTAACCTGAATTCACTCTCAAGTTGGGGAAAGCCCAGATGCTATTCCTGGGTTCAGTATTTAAGATTATCGTCATCCAAGGGCTTCATCTCTAAAATATACAAACAACTGATGCAGCTCAACTGCAAAAAAAACCAACAACCCCATTGAAAAATGGGCAAAGGACCTGAACAGACTTTTCTCCAAAGAAGATATACAGATGGCCAACAAGCACATGAAAAAATGCTCAACATCACTGATGATTAGAGAAATGCAAATCAAAACTACCATGAGATACCACCTCACACCAGTCAGAATGGCCATCATTAACAAGTCCACAAACAACAATTGCTGGAGGGGGTGTGGAGAAAAGGGTACCCTCCTGCACTGTTGGTGGGAATGTAGGCTGGTGCAACCACTATGGAAGACAGTGTGGAGGTACCTTAGAAAACTCTACATAGAATTACCATATGACCCAGCAATCCCACTCTTGGGCATATATCCAGACAAAAATTTCCTTGAAAAAGACACTTGCACATGCATGTTCACTGCAGCACTATTCACAATAGCCAGGACATGGAAACAACCCAAATGTCCATCGACAGATGACTGGATTAGGAAGATGTGGTATATATACATGATGGAATACTCTTCAGCCATAGAAAAGGATAAAATAATGTCATTCGCAGCAACATGATGGAATTAGAGACCCTCATACTGAGTGAAGCAAGTCAGAAGGAGAAAGACAGATGCCATATGAAATTTCTTATAAGTGCAGTCTAAAACACCACACAAATGAACCTCTCAACAACAACAAAAAAAAATCACGAACATGAGGAACAGACTTGTTGTTGCCAAGGGGGTGGGGGGGGGAGGGAACGGGGTTAACTAGTGCTTCCATGATGGAAAAACAAGGAGATCCAGCTGTATAGTATAGGAAACTATGTCTAATCACATGTGACAAATCCATATATGTACATGTAACCGGGTCACCACACAGGGCAGTTTGAAAATTTGATAAAAATCTGTAAACCAGCTATAACGCAAAAAAAAAAAAAAATAAGATTATCGTCATCGTTTTGGTGAATAAATAAAAATACACACTTTAAAAACGTGGTAACTCAAGAGTTCCCACCGTGGTGCAGTTAGTTAAGAATCTGACCTCAGCCACTTGGGTAGCTGCAGAGGTGCGGGTTCAGTTCCAGGCCTGGCTCAGTGAGTTAAGGATCTAGCACTGCTAAAGTGGCAGCTTGGATCCTAGCCCTGGGACCCTCCATATGCCATAGGCGAAGTCATTAAAAAAAAAAAAAAAAAAAAAGTGGGAACCCAAAGAATAAGATGTGACTAGGATTCAAATTTTAAATAAATTTAAGTCTTTCTCAAAAATGACAGCAACTAGAGAATTTTGTACATTCGCTGCTCGGGGAGTGTTGTATTTTTGGTCTTTGTCCTAAGACAACCTTTAGAACTGTTATTGCAAATAGTTATTTCGAAAACATATTTTTTAATTCTGAAAATTATTGTCCAGTTTAACTTTATTGTACAGTGATAAAATATCGTTTCCTTATAAAAAGGTATGGTACTTGGCATAAAAGAACTGTTAGAAAAAGTGTATCCTGTCACTAAACAGGAAACGTTGCCAACAAGCCTGCCTGCATAACCTCATACTACCACAAGATGTCGCTCTAACGTAAGGTTCTAGGATGGAATAAAATCTAGAAAGATGCACTTTGCGGATAAAAATGTTCAATTAGAACGACTGTAAGCAATACAGATGTTACGACATCAAGCATTTCTAATTGGTGAGTTTATACTGAATCTCATGTATCAATTATCAAAAAAAGGACTTCTTGTTAGAAAGTCCTGGAAATATGGCAATTTGCAGCTTTGTAAGGATCCCTGGTAAAAAGTTCAGGAAAGTCAGGGGTGTGTGTGTACACTTTTGTTTCCTTACCAGATTTGGCTTCATGCCAAACAGGTTATATAAAAAACAAAAACAAACAGACTACACAGGGCAATGCTGCAGTAAAATTTAAGTACAACGAAGACATAGATAAATTTGTATAGCTTACAGTGAGTGACAGCTGATCACCTGCAAAGGGACAAGGATCAGAGAGACATCAGACATCACAGCAAAAAAGGATGCAAGAAAACAAAAATCAGGATGATTTTTTAATATTTAAGGAAAATAATATTGGATATAAATTTATATACCCAAGGAAATGTCCTTTTAAATGTTATAATAAAGATTGTATATCAATAATCCAAGAAAATCATCTAAATAAATAAACACTAAAGGAAATACTAAAGTGAATTGCTTCAAGACAGATGGGAATGATGATCACATGACATCATAAAGTACTGTGTTGTCTAAAAATCTAAATGCAAAAAAAATCAAAAGAAAGAATATCCATTAAAAACTCTGACCTAAATTCTAGAAAATATCAATAGGTAGAGGAGCAAGAAGACAATGTAATTCCTCTTACCTTTCACTCACTCTTTCCAGGTGGCAGGAAATAAGATGGATAATGTCTAGAGAATGGTAACCAAAATGATCAAAAGTTTCTTTCAGGAAATGCATGTGTATGGCTGGAAACTTGGGCCTAAAAAATATATCTGCAAAGGTTGACATTTATAAAGTCTTCATGAAATAAAATGGGAGAAATTCACTTTGAGAATACTAAATTTGGAGACATTGCTTTCAATGTGAAATAGACTGAAAATTATGACATTTTAGACCCTATACATAAAACCTTTGACATTTGTGGATTCCTGTTCAGGGTTTAAATGTATGTGATGCATAAATTTCTCCCTAAGCAAAGTGGTGACCGTAATCTCTTGCTGTTGTCAGTTTGTGGCATTCGAAACATCCTGCATCATGCTGACTCTAAAATGCAGGTTGGATTTTAAAATAATACATGTATAAGTACCCTGATGTTTTGGCTGATCTCTTCTTCTGACTGCAGTCTTTTGTAATAAACACACTTACAGAGGCCACATCTCTAGCTGTTTGTCTTTTCCAAGCTGGGTACCTCCTGTCACCCTGGGCCTCTTAATGAGCCCTGAAACCAACTTCCTCAGGGGCAGTAAACTATTCTTTTCTGTTCTTCCCAGAGGACAGGTTTACTTTGGCAACAACAGCAACCATGGCTAACTGTACTTTCTCGCTGACTTTTTAATCTTCTTAGTAACGTGAGTCTCATTGCAAAGATATCGTCAAAGCTTCAGATCTTTCAAAATCTTGCCTTAAAAAGCCAGATTTTGCCCATAATAAATCTTTATTATAAATAAAGCACGGACTTTATTATTCTCCATTTGAGTGTGTGTCTATAACCTCTCCTGGGAAACGCAAGCATGACTGGGGCAAATTACTGCATTCAGTTGCTGGGACCGAGCTCCTTGATGCTGAAATGTCACCAGCAGAATGATGTCATTCTCATCACTAACGAAAATTTGAACCTAAGGCTCCTTCCAGATTGATAGAAAACAATCTTAGTTCTTATGAAGGAAATATTACAAAGTAGAAGTAAACACATGCAATCAAGCATAAATTTTATTTTCTAATAATTGAAATTACAGAGACGGTTGGTTGGTGGGCCTCAGGTAAGTTCTCGTTTTAGGCAAGTTATTGGTATTTTATAACCTAAATCTGTTTACTTGTCATACAGAAGAGTTACCAATTCAGAACACTGGAAGCCCTTATGAGTGTTACATAGTAACACATGCCAAGGCCCAGCAGGAGGCATGCCTTGGAAAAATGCAAGTGTGCTATGCTTCAAAAGTAAAATTTATATGACAAAGTCAAATAATGAAGAACTCCAACCCTAAGTAGGCTGCAGCTTGAGCGACACAGTTTCAACAAATTATAGTGCCTTAATATTTTATTAGAAAGACTTTTATGACCCAACTGGAATCTGAATTTTCAGTGCCTCTGGCAAAGAACTTTTTGAAGTTTCCAAACTTCAGCCCTGGGTTCCTATCACAATACTTCTCTTCCTTGTCTGCTCCTGGGAACTACAAAGTAACTCTCAAAGGGACTTAAATGACCAAATTTGCAGTTTTTATACATTAAGGAAACAATCTGTGATGTGTAGTCTTCTCCTCTCCTTTATTTATTTCTTCATGTGTTACTTAGCAAACAATATTTAATTTTAATTCTGAGTCTGTGGTCTCATTTTCCAGGTTAAGACAAAGTATGCCAGAGGTATGAGTAATCGGTAGCTTACTTTCAGACCCATCTCATTATCTCCCCTTCATTGCCTGGGCCTGACCTTTCTGTCCTTTGGCTTCATTTCCGTGATGACTTCAGAAAGACTTGTGAATTCACAGGAGGATCACAGAAGGAGTTCCTTAACACAACCATGTCCCCAGCTCTTACATCGCTGTGTAGTTCTCCTTATAAAATGGATGTCTTCCTTTTGTTCCAAGGCGGGGGTCCCCAGTCCAAAAATCATGGAAGGAGCCCTGACAGTGGTCCATTGATGTTGAACCTTCTAGTGCCAGGTCTGTACACGTGTAACACATCCCTTGCAGGGATGACCACGCGAGGTTAGTTTTACTCTCCATGATGCTGGGAGCCATGATATTCTGAAACATTTAAGAGAAAATGGGATAGCTTCAACCCTGAATAAATGAACTCTTACTATCTGTGGGCAGGTGAGAGTTACAAAATAAAGATAACCAGGCTGCATTCCTATGAAAAGTCCTCAAGAAATGCCAAACACCCACGCAGAAGAATAAGACCTCAAGATACGCTTACCAGTTTCTGAGCCCTTGGTGGAATCCATTTTAGAAACACTAGAATCACTGAAAATACACAGGGTATCCACGCAAAAGTCCTGAACTCTAGTAAACTCTGACCCACATAAAAGATTCAAGATTTCTTCCCCCAAGCAATATATTTTATTGAAATTAATTCTTTCACTCCGTGAAATTGAACACGAGTGACAGAACATGTTTCACAGTGGAGACAGTTCCTCCAAGCGACCATAGAATACTAAAGTCAGAGGATCGAGAAATTTTTTTGGAGGGGAAGGGAAAGAAAAATAGCAGGAAATATATACTTCCTTCTAAAAGAGCTTGGACTGCTCCAATTCATTTAATTTTCTGAACTTAATTGACATGGAAACAGTGTTTGGAGATTCAGTCTTAAGAACAATTGTCTGTTTGAAGAGCCTTCCTTCAAATGAATTTGACAATTGATATATACCTGAATTAGCACTGTTATGTAGCATATTATATAACAGATATATATTTACATATAAACAATTATTTATGAAATTAATTCCACGTCCACTGAAATGACCCAGAGGCATCAGATGGGACCAGCCTAATATGTAAATTGAAACCTAGATTATAGTTTCTAAAACCAATTTTGCATGAAAAGGAAATGGATATTTTTGGAAAGATAACTAATTTCAGGTCTGGAGAAGGAAGGCATAAAACAAGGTAGAACTTCTTGGAGTTCCTGTTGTAGCTCAGCAGGTTAAGGAACCAACACTGTCTCTGTGAGGATGTAGGTTTGATCCCTGGCCTCATGCAATGGGTTAAGGATGCAGCATTGCTGCAAGCTGCCATAAAGGTCGCAGATGCAGCTTGGATCAGGTGTTGCTATGGCTCTGGTGTAGGCTAGCAGCTGCAGCTCCAATTCAACCCTTGGCCTGTGAACTTCCACATGCCGCAGGTGCAGTGTTAAAAAGAAAAAAAAAAAGACTATAGAACTTATCAGAAGCCAAAATTTCATTCAAGGATTAGTGGAATCAGTTTAAAAGAGAACTTCATAGAGGTTTGATTGTGAAAATATGAGCATCAGAAATAGAATAATGATTGTAATTAACTGAAATACATTTCCATCTATTAAAGTCCTAAGCCCATGATACACAAAAGGTAAGTGTGTATAATAAATACACTGAAGATGATCAAGTGATCAGAATATATTCCTACTGGATCTTATTACTCAGACCTTTTGATATGGCTGACACATTGATCATATTGATGAATGATACAGAATCTAGTAAGCATTAAACACATCAGCTAAAAGACATTTTCTGACTCAAGGAAATGGCTTCGTAAGTGTCACAACCATTCAGATTAAAGACATATGACCTATAATCAATCTATCATTTTTAAAATCAGATTCCTCATGCTTTTAAGAATATGGATGAATTTAAGACTGCATTAATGTTTAAAATTCAGAGATCTAAATTATAGATTTAAATCTTCTAATTAATTGCTTATTCTGGGTGGAACTGCAAACTTCTACCAGCAGCCAGAAGAAAGAATCACGTGAGTCACCCCACTACTGAAAATATAAAGAAATTGTCGTAATAACTAAAAAGGTTTAAATGTTTCTTCAGGATCAAAGATAAGAATCCAAGTTTATTCTCCTGGACTAACTCTGCAGAAGTGAAGAGCCTAATTAAATGGGTTATTAACTGACTTCCATAATTGGGTTAGCACCTTTCAATCCTAGGGAGACCTGGAAGTAAATATAGTTATTTTTGTGAAAATAAAAATAGAGCATTATTTTTTTATTTTTATATTTCTAATGGGTAAGAGAATCTGGCCAACTGTAATGGTAGCCTGGAATCTAATCTGAGATATGTAAGCAAGGAATTTATTTAGATGAAATCTTACTTTTTATATTTAGTATTAAAACACCTTTGGCTGAGTGTATTATTAAACATAAATTTTATTCACAGGGTGTGAGAATTCCTAATGTTCCACAAGCATATACAAAATGAAAGCCAAATGGTATGCTGATGAAGTTAATGCATTTTTATGAAGTAGAACTTCTTTGCATATTGTTTGATATTTGCGTTTCCTTTCAGTAAAATGCTGTTCCTGTCTTTTGTTCATTCTTGTGTGCTTTGTATTTTTTCTTATTGATTTTTTAACTAATTCTTTTTACTTATCTGTTGAATGTAACATTTGCAACTGTTGCTGTCTTCACTTCACCTTCCATACGGTGTCTTTCACAATGTTTTCCTTTTTGACTAGCAGTTTTTGTGTTTAAGAAATCATTTGAATCAAAGATGTTCTGTTATATATTCTGAAGATTTTAATGTTTTGCTTGTTTATTTGTCTTCTCTCAAGCTAGATTAATTTTTGTTAATGGTGTAAGATTTGAATCCAAATTATTTTGTCTTTATGGATATTAAATTGTCTCAGTGCAGCTGTTCTTTTATATGCTTTTCTTCAGTGCTATCTCCATCACATGTCAAGTTTCCATTAATGTAGGAGTTCGTTCTTGGACTGACTGTTCTATTCCACTGGTCAATTTGTCCCCGTGCTAATACTATATTGTCATTAGTATTTTTTTTTTTTTTTTTTTTGCTTTTTAGGTAAGTTCCCAGGCCAGGTGTTCTGGCCTACACCACAGCCACAGCAACATCAGATCCGAGCTGTGTCTGCAACCTACACCACAGCTCACAGCAATGCTGGATCCTTAACCCACTGAGCAAGGCTAGGGATCGAACCGGAATCCTCGTGGGTCTTAGGTTCATTAACCACTGAGCCATGAAGGAGCTCCTTTTTTTTTTTTTAAGTGTAGTTTTGAGTCTTGATATCTAACAGAATAAATTCTCTCACCTTATTCTTCTTCCACATCAACATTTTAGACATACTTGGATGTTCACTCTTCTACACACATTTTTAAATCAGCATGTCCCCATCCTTTAAAAAAAAAAACTTAACTTTCAGTGAAATGTCATTAATGATAGGTAATCTGGTGCTAACAGATACCTGTGTGATATTGAGTTTTTTATCCATTGAAGTGTTTTATCTTTCCATTTATTGGTGTCTTGCTTAGCTTAAATAATGTTTATAATTTTCTCCATATGGCTGTCATACCTCTTAGTCTTATTATAAGGCAATATTTTTATTACTGTTATAAATGATAGGTTTTTAACATGTATTTTTTCTGTTTATTGCTGTTTTAAAGAAATACAATCAATGTTTGTATAATGATCTTAACCTGGACACTTCAGTAAACCTTGATTAGTGCTAATAATTTGTGTAGGATTTAAGACACTTTTTTCAATATAGATAGTCTTACCTGTGACTAATGACCATTTCTTTTTCTTCCCAACTTTATGCTATTCCTTTTCCTTCTTTATTTTACTACACAAGCCAGGACTTTCAATACAGCATTTGATAGCTGTGGTTACAGTACACTTTTAATGTGATTCCTGATATTAAGGAAATTCTGTTTTATCCTTATAATTTTGGATGTAAGTTATTAATCTTTATTATGTATCTGGTAATTCCCAACCTTTTGAGCATAATTAACACTCACGGAAAATAAAAATTTTAGCAGGCATCAATGGAAATGGATGAGGCTGCTCAAGGAAGGAGACAATACAGCAGGTTGTTCTGCCACACCAGCTGCAGCTGAGGCTGAAAAAATAACGTCGTAACACAGCTGCAACATGCTCTTGGTGTGAAGGTTAAAGCTTTACCTTGATCTGAGTAATGTTAAACAGGAAGGATTGAGTTAACTGGAATGTTAACTGGACCAAATTGGCCCAGTATTTTTCTTTCTTTTATTCAATCCTTGGGTATTATTAGCAGTAGTGGCTTAAGTTGCTGAGTAGAGAGTAGACAAAGGCAAATCAAGAGCATCTACCAGGTCTTCATATTCCATTCACGTCCTCTCGGAGGAACAGGGAAACAGTCACTGTAATCTGCTGCATGTTAGACCTTCTCCCCTAAGAATATTTCCCAGAAATAGTGGCCCATGTTGCCTTTTGTATTGGAAAGCAGTATAATTCAGGAACAATTTGGACTTCGGCAGAGTCCAGGGGTATATGTCTCCATTCAGCTCATCACTGAGTGGCTTGAGCTCCAGCAGGTCCACTCCTTTCCTGGGCCCACTTTGTCACTTCAAGAAATAGAACTAGAACAACAATGTGATTCCAGTCACCTTCAGAGGCCAAAATGAGTTCCTTGGTGAGCAAGAGTGTATTCTACTTTGATTTGCCCTTAGGACTGCCAGTGATTTCTGAAGAACGGTACTGACACAGGGGTCTCTTGATCATTTAGGTATCCAGGGCCCTCTTGCCAGACCAAATCGTGAAGTCCATAAGTAGAGGCCCACAATACAATAAGCACAAAATTTCATTTGTGTCCAGTTCTTTTACCACCAGAAATAGGGACTGTAACTCAGCCCACTGGACTGCTAACTTACTTTTGCTTTCTTCTGAGAAGTCTTTACTACCTGCTGGACGCAGAACAGCAGATTTTCCCATGGCTCTTCATTCTGGAATTGCCACCTGTGAACCAGGCCAACTCCTTTGTATCTCTGGGAAGTTGCTGAATGGTGAGGCCCATCAGTAAGAGCATTTGGCAAGTCTTCAGCAGGCTTTTCTGGAGGTCCAAGTGAAAAAAAAAATCCTCATGAGTAAGTTATGAATAGGTTGAGTCCCACTGTGTATTATGGCAGAATGCTTCTATAATATTTCAGTTTTATGATGGAATTCTTCATTGTTTTTGTTTGTTTGTTTGTGTCTTTTTAGGACTGCATATGGAGGTTCCCAGGCTAGGGTGTCTAGTCGGAGCTGTCGCTGCCATCCTGTAACAGAGCCACAGCAACACTAGATAGATCGGAGTCGCGCCTGCAACCTACACCTCAGCTCACGGCAACGCCGGATCATTAACCCACTGAGCGATGCCAGGGATCAAACCCGCCAACTTCATGGTTCCTAGTCGGATTCATTTCTGCTGTGCCACAACAGGAATTCCTATGATGGAATTCTTTTTCTCTTTTTTTTTTTACATCTGCTTCTGTGGAAGTTCCTAGACTAGGGGTCTATCAGAGCCTATGCCACAGCCACATTAACACCCCATCCAAGCTGCATCTCTGACCTATGCCACAGCTTGTGGCAACACCACATCCTTATTCCACTGAGCGAGGCCAGGGATCGAACCTGCATCCTCACAGAGACTACGTTGGATCATTAACCTTCTGGGCCACAATGGGAACATCTATGATGAAATTCTTAAAATTTCCATTCTTGTTGGGATGCCTTTTTGATATTACTCATGAATGAGGACTTGGTATAATTTTATTATCAGCATTTGATATAATTTTATGTTCTTCAGTTAATTGGGCTGAATAAATGCCCAATAACTAATGCTGTCCTTAAAAGTAATATACTACTGTATATCTGAGCAGTATAATTTTCTAATTGACCACGATTATGGGCTTTTGCCAAAAAAGGCTTGAGTCTGCATGAAGGCAGTTGTTTGACACTTGAATATCATTTCAGCATTGGTATCTATATTAGTCAGCACAGGCTACTGTAACAAAATATCATTGACAAGGGGCTTAAAAACAGACATTTATTTCACAGGTCTCAAGGCTGGAAAGTCTGAGGTGAGGGTGCCAATATGGTCATTTTCTGGTGAGATCACTTTTCCTGGCTTACAGGCAACTGACTTCCTCAGAGGGAGGAAAGAAAGAGCTCTCCTGTCTCTTCCTCTTCTTAGAAGGACACTAATCCCAACATGGGGGCCCCAACCCCTATGGCCTCACCTAAACCTAATCATCTTGCTGCCTTCTTTCTGAATCCTCATGTGGGGGAGAGAGAGAGTGAGCTCTTGTCTCTTCCTCATCTTATAAGGGCACAAACACCATCAGGTGCCCCCAGGACTCACTTAAACCTAATTGCCTCACAAACACCCACCTCAATATACTATCACATTGGGGATAAGAACACCAACACATGAATTTAAAGGGACACAATTCAGTCCATTATGGCCCAAACCAGATAGTATTGGCTACAGCCTCTGCAGTTTCAGGAAGGCTTGTGTTATTCAAGCTTCTAACCCAAACATGAATTTTCCAGACAATTTAAATTCATTGGGCCCAATAATGTCCTTAAGAGGGGGATAGGATTTCTCTAAAAGCCAGTAGGCCTATTAGGCATTAGGCCTCTTGTTTAGTCTGGTGGGAGGTGGGCGGGGCAAGAATGTGGTATTCCTAGTGGTTTGCAGTGTATCACAAGGCACTACAGCCCACGTAATCCTCCCAAATTTTACAGACTATGCAAGGTCCTGGATCTTTTTCAGGATTAATCATCTTCCATCAACCATATATTTATGATCATAGTAAAGCTGCTTTTGATTTTCAGCTTCAGAAATAATCATAATGTCATCTATATCATGCACTAGAACCCTGTAATCTAGTTGTCTTAGACTAGAGCTGCCTCACTAGACTGTAATGGTACACAGGGGTGGCAAATATCTTTGAGGCAAATGTAGGAAAACATTCCACACGAATGCATTTCCTTTTTAATGCCATTTTAAATTAATCATCTAAAGAGTTTCACACCATTAGGTCCTGAATTCTTGCCTTTTTATTGTTTTGATTGCTTTTTTTTAAACCCTAACGTTTGTATTATCTTGAAGTCTCATAGAAGAAAGCTGGGATTAAAAAATCTAAAATAATCTCTTTTATATCCACTGAGCCCCCAAGAGCAAAATCACATATGATGTTCATGGCGGTGGGGCTCCTTATATCATCATCTGGGTGAGGGACATCGCATAGGGAACTTTTTTCACTGTCACATCATCAGTCCAGTACTGTCTGCATAGGCAGCATTTCTGTAGTTCAGTAAATATTGACATTTAAATGACAAGGGAAGGACAGAGCAATTACTCTTCTCTAGGAATGCATGTCTTCCATCCTAATCCATTCTCATCGGCAAGGAGTTTTCCTAGAACTATCCCCAAAAAGATAGCCACAAGAGCATCTAGGATGTGTGCAAACATCCTTCTCTACTCAACAGTGTTCAAAGCCAGACACCCTGCAACTTGATCTAAAATTCTCAGCAGGCATTTTAACAAAGGGTTACCAGGACAACGCTTGTGACAATCTATAAAACACTTCCACTTAGTCACCTTTACTCCAGTGGTGTCCTGCCAGCCATCATCTACTGGTCTTGCCTGGATTATCTTCTTGGTTGTAATGAATCTCCCAGGCTAAGCTGACCCATCAGAGGTTACAGCGTCCAGGCTCCTCTGGATAGAGCTCTGAGTGTCAGCCAGAAAGGATGAAACTCAACCAAAAGATATTCTGAAATTTTAGTTTTACTAATGCTGAAAGCTTCAGCTGGAATGAATTTAGCCAAGCTGCCATCAGTTTTCACTTTTCTAATTTTGCTTGCTCCTGGTGTGCAGGTTCTATCATTTCTAGATAGCAATGGGAAGACTTGTAATCAGTAACTGATTTCAAAGCCTGTGCAACTTCAAACCACTTGCCTCAATAGTTCATTTTCACCCCTTTTATCAGAATCATGCCTTTTCTAAGTAATGCCTAAGCCATATTTTTAGCAAAAAACAAACAAAAAAAAATGCCAGAAATCTTCTAAGAAATCCCACCTCAAATGCCAACTGTATTAAAAGAGGGTTTGGAGTTCCTGTCATGGAACAGCAGAAATGAATCTGACTAAGAATCATAAGGTTGCAGGTTTGATCCCTGGCCTTGCTCAGTGGGTTTTGGGATCCAGCATTGATGTGAGCTGTGGTGTACGTCACAGGTGCGGCTCAGATCTGGCATTGCTATAGCTCTAGCTTAGGCCAGCAACAACAGCTCCGATTAGACTCCTAGCCTGGGAACCTCCATATGCCAAGGTGCAGCCCTAAAAGGACAAAAGAGAGGGAAAAAAAGAGAGGGTTTGATTGCTAAAAAGACTCTTAGGACCCGCCCCCACCAAATAATAATGCTTATAAATGTATCATCTACTACAGGTAAAGGACACAATATAGCAAGTGTTGAAATAAAAGTTAGGATCACTGGCAAAGACTGTCTCATGGAAAGGAGCCTGGGGAGGTTTGGTACAAGTTTCTGTCTTCTATAAGGGTCATGATCTTAAGCACCTTCTTTCTTGGACCAGGAATATGTACATATGCATAGAACACCTTGAAACTAGGGAGCCCAAAGTGGAATATCGCTGTGTTTTTGTTTTTTTGTTTTGTTTTTTGTTTTTGTTTTTTGATGGGCACATATGTATATTACTACTACAAAATCAGCCAGGGGGATCAGGGGAAATGCAAAGCATCAACCTCATTTTTGCCAATAAACCATGTTGACAGACCGGTAAACACAACCTTAAATCTCCTTCAATTCACAGATACAGAAGCAACGTTACTGATTAGCATGTTTCAGGTATTGGGACCAGAGGTTAGTGTCAGGCAGGAACTTCAGTGATACAGTTTGCTTTTTAAGGCTGCATGGCATAAGGAAGTTCCCAGGCTAGGGGTCAAATCAGAGCTGTAGCCGCCGGCCTACACTACAGCCACAGCAACGCGCCAGATCTGAGCCGTGTCTGCGACCTAAACCACAGCTCACGGCAACGCCAGATCCTTAACCCCCTGAGCAAGGTCAGGGATCAACCCCGCAAACTCATGGTTCCTAGTCAGAGTCGTTAACTGCTGCGCCATGATGGGAACTCCCAGGCAAATTCTAGGACTGCCAGGAATTAACCTGTGCAGCACCTCATGTTGAAGAACTGTCCTATTCCTAGTTTACTATTGATTGGCTTTGATATTATAAAATTATTTTACTTCATTTGGTCATTTAAATGACTACATATTTTTCTTTTGTCTGTTACTGTGGAAAATTTACACTAACTTCCCCCTAATGTTAATCTACACTTGCTTTTCCTGGGAATTTACCAATTTTATATTTTTTGGTACTTTCTTAGACTGGTTTGATAATGTTTTATTTGGAATTTTTTCCATTTTTGTTCATGAATAAATTGATTTGTATAATGCCTAACACATGCCAAATTTATATAAACTTTATTGAACCAATTAGGAAATTTTACCTATTTTTATATTCTCTGAAAGAATTTGTAATAGGTTTTTTTCCTAAAAGTTGTATAGTATACTACCTTTTTTGAAACAATTTAAAACTTCTGATTCAATTTTTTAATGGCTATCCAATTACTGTCTTTCTGGTTTTCAAACCCATCTTTTTTTTTGGTCTTTTTAGGGCCACACCTAAGGCATATGGAAGTTCCCAGGCTAGGGTTCTAATCAGAGCTACAACTGCTGGCCTATACCACAGTCACAGCAATGCCAGATCTGAGCCACATCTGCAAACTACACCACAGATCATGGCTATGTCGGATCTTTAACTCACTGAGTGAGGCCAGGGACTGAACCTGCATCCTCATGGATCCTAGTCAGATTCATTTCCACTAAGCCATGGTGGGAATGCCCGGTATGTTGTATTTTTATAACTTTTTTATTTTTTCATGTATGTTGCAATATTAACCTCTGCTGTCTATATTTATGTCACTTGAGGTTTTGGTCCTAATATTATTCATTAGTAATTAGTTTGCTGAATAAACATTGATAGCAACATAATCAAAGCACAACAGATTGCCCCCCTATCATTCCATTAAACACTTTTCAGTGTGGGAGTTCTTCTGCCCCTCTATAAAATTCTTTTTTTTTTTTTTTTTTT
>PVHT021183530.1:4901486-4923896 GCA_004024745.2 Catagonus wagneri | reverse complement strand
AAAAAAAAAAAAAAAAAAAAACAGGGAGTGTTTTATGGGATTTCTGCCTGGTGGAATTTTGAACCTAAGGTGAGTGGGCTGACATCATAATCCATTTCTGTCCTCATAAGAAACGTTCAATAACTGACTTAATCTAAATCTTCTGATATTTCACCTCATAAAAATTTCATCAGTCAGATGCAGTTCCTGCAGCAGTCACTACTGTATAAAGCTATATTGCTTTTATAAATTACTTTCGTTATGTAGACAAACAGCAATATTAACACTTTAGAACGAGTATTTTACTTATTTTAAAAACCAGAGAACAGGAACAAATTATCAAAAAAAATGATATCCTTCGATCAACCTCATATTTTCAGGTTTCAAGAGAAACAATTTTTTTAAAAGGACTGTTTTAGCTGGCAAATACGCATTAATGGAGCTTACTATTAAAAGACAGATCTCCCATTTTGTAAACAGGGTCAAAGATTTCGAATTCATTATGGAGATACACGCAGCAATCCACAGCTTCTCTTCTACTCACAGCTAACACACACCTTTTCACGAATTTGACTGCTAACTGCACATAAGCAGCAGGTGAAAGAGGTAGCAGAACCCATTCTCAAGCGCTGTCTACCTCACTTTACCAGCGGAATCCAGCCGGCATTTAACTTCCCGGAAGTGCCCCCGAGTCCCCCCGGCACCGCTCCGCCTCCATAGGAAAGCGCCCCCACTCCAGGTTCCCACGCTCCCGGAGGCAGCCGGGGCGCAGTTTTGAAGACGCAACCGCGCAGGCCTTCCAGTTTCGCGCAGGCGCCATAGTTCCGCGCATGCTCAGGGACGAGGTGGTGGGGTTCTGGGAGGATAGTGGAGGCCGGCTTGCTCCGCCCCCGCCCTTAGCGCCGAGCTTCCCTTACGCGCGCAGGCCGGCCGGCTTCCCTTTCCGGGAGCGCAGGCGGCGGCGGCGGGTGGCCTATTCACTCCCCTCCGCAGACTCGGCTTTTGAAGCTCCTTTGCGGCGAGCATGGCAGCTCGGAGACACGGAGCCACTCTGGGGCTGTGCGCCACAGGTAAAGGCCGCGTGGGCGGTGCGGGAGGGCGCGGGGACCCTCCCCCCGGGTGGGATCCGGTGCGGGGCTGGAGCAGGGTCTCGGCTGTGGTGAGGAGGGGCCTTGGGGGTGCCGCCGAGGTACCCTCCTGGTGGTGGTCCGGTGACAGAGCGGCAGCCTTGGGGTCCTCCCCTAGCTCCGCTTCGCTGGAGACCCGTGCCTTCCAATGCTTTCGGTTCTCCGTGCGGCAGGAAGTTTCAGGAGCGTTGACTCCTCCACTAGGGGCCAAACCTTGCTTTGCCTTTAGGTTCTGAGTTTTGTCACATCTGAAGAGTTTTTATTTTCGCGGGGACTAAAGAGAGGGAGGGTCAAGGACGGATCACGGTCAGGTCTTTGGGGCTGTGCGGTGTGAGAATTGAGCGTGTGTTGGCCCTTCTCAGCCTTGTGCCATCATCAGGTACCCCGGTTCCCACCATGATGTGGCCACTGAAAGAGCAGCCGCTTAGTTCTCACTATGTTCTGTAATCAACATTAAAGGTGTACCTCAATTTTGTTTCTATGTATCAATGGTAGGAGGGGCAGTCTTTTGAATGGTGTTTGAAGTTTTTACTGAGGCGATAAATTCTACAGAGAAAAGGAGATGTAGAAGGACAATTTTCATCTTTACTCCAAAAAAGATGGAATAGTAAAAGGGAAAAATAGGATGAAAGTAAAAATATATTTTAAAAAAGACTTCTGTGCCTTGAATTTTTTAGCTTACATAGAACTTGCTGTCAAACTGTGGTTACATGCGGAGTAAATATTTTTTAAACAGGTGAACAACTGTGCCCTGGGATGGATAAATGATTTTTTTGATAGGTTGTAAAAAAACGAAAACATTGTATAGATGAATAAGTATGTAAGCTAGAAGGTAAATCAGCACTTCTTTTTTTTCAGTTTTTTTACTTGATGTGGCATTCTGTAAAGGATTTGTAGAAGATTTAGATGAAACGTGAGTATATGTTTTTAAATAATGTCTTAAACTTCTTCCAGCTGTGATGTTATCTAAATATTTGTATGAATCTAATATTTTAAAAATTATCTTGTTTTATTGAGCACTTAATCTACACCACATAATTTGCTAATTCTGTATGGAGTTAAATTTTTTTTTTGAGTATAGCTGAGTAAAATATTATATTAGCCTAAAGTATACAATGTATTATGAATCTAATCTTTTAATGTTAGAGACAGTAATGGCCAGTGTTAATACAGTAGCACCAGTTTTGTTCCAGGAATTGCTGTAAGTGCTGTGTATGTACAAAACAGCATTGGGCGCAAAAGAGTTTTAAGAATAGTTAAAAGATCAAAAAAAAAACATGGCAGACTCTTCTGTTTTAACCATTTTACCTTGTATATTTGTTATGTATTTTTCCTTTAGTTGCTACTAAGTGGGTGCTGGAATTTTGGTAACCACGTAGTAACATAGTGTTAATCTCAAGTCATTGTTTATAGCAGGTGAAATCCTACCTCAGTCCAAAATCCTGTGTGTGATTTTTCAGGCCTGACCCTGACAATTACAAGGCTTTGCTCACAGGCCTCCAGGGGGAAGCTGCCCTCCCCACACCAGATTTGGTGCACAGCCAAGGCTTTGCAGTCTCTGGAGGGAATTATAGTCATAGACTCAGGCCCCCAGGTCAGCAGTGCTGTGTGCCTATATGCATTCTCAGCCTCTTTTGGAGGCCTCTGTGTTAGGGGTGGCCTCCCCTAAGGCATTTCAGAAATATCTGTGGTGAGACCGCCTGCCATATTGACAGGCTTGGCTGAGGCACATTTTTCCACTTAGACTTGGTACCTTTCCACTACTGTCCCTTTCTTTTCTCTCTCCCTCTGCCCATGGGTCCTGAGAGGCAGAAGCCTTGGGTTCAGTGCTCCTGGGCAGTGAGTGAGGTGGATTCCTCTGTCTGTGCTGGATTGCCTGTTCCAGTTCTGCTCAGAAAAATGGAACGCAGAGGAGCTGGCACCGATTTATTTATTTATTTATTTATTTGCCTCTTGACTTTCATTGTTGCGATAAGTGAATAAAGCCTTGAGTGTTACTTTCTGTTTGGTTTATCCTAATTATACCTCTACACAAGGAAAGTGTTGCTACAGTGGTGGTCAGTGTTGGTGAGGGCTTGCTAAGGGATTGTTTACAGACACTCTGATTCTGGGGGAAGCCAGTGTTGACTAAGGGGTGATTTTGTTAAACTTCATGGTGCCTTGAAGGGTGTGTCACTCTAGACCACCTTTAGAACACCCTTAACAGCTCTAACTCGCTTGAGGAGGAGGTGGGGGGTGATCAGGGAGAGGCACCCAAGGCCCTCAGCCTCCTCAGCTTGGTGCTCTGTGGGTTGATAGTTTTGGCCCACCTGTGATGAATTTCCTGTAACCAAAAAACGGTCAATTCCACCTTGCTTCAGTGGCCCTGCCAGCCATCCTGGTGATCTCTTCGGTCTACCATGAAGGATTAGGAACATCAAATAATGAGACTGTTGACCAGACTCAGGTTTCTAGGTTTATCCACACTGCTCCTGTTTGTTCTCGGACCCAGTCAGCATCCTTATGAAGTCAGGTCATTCAGTCTATGATACAACCCAAAGCTTAACTGACAAATTTCCAGACTTGGGGGAGGCAGCTACCACAAAGAGAGCAAAGACTGACAGTGAGAGGGACCTGGGAACCCTCTCCTGGATGACCTGTGTAAGAGTCTTTCCAGAAAGATCTGTGGGTGTGGTTATTCAGTAATGGGGTCTCAGAGGAGGAAATTGATAGGCTTCTTACAAAGGACCTCATGGCCAGGTACCAGCGTGTGTGAGGGATCTGATGGGCATTGTCTAGGGGTCAGTGTGATGATAGCCTTGTGACTACTGGAATCATGCCCGCCATCCTGCCTGGAGAAGAGTCACAGAGCCCCCAGATCACCTAGACCTTGACAAGGTCTTAAATTGAGGCATCTTTTTCCCCAGTGGGGTTGCCAAGGTCAGAGTTCATTGGGGAGATGGGGGAGAACTGCACTTCTCTGGCCCTTTGGATATCAGTGCACAGTGGGTATAATCCCTGCAAACTGCTCCCACAATGAGGAGGATACATGTAATGCCATCTGGTTTTGAGTTTGTGATGACCAACACCAGCCCCCTTGCCCAGGTCCAGTTCTGGGTGAGTACTTTTGGGCCCTACTATTCAATGTGCTAATTGGTATAGATGATTAGCTGTGTGCACTCCTGCTTTGTCCTCAAGCCCCAGTGGGAATTGTTGCACTTGAGGCCTCTTCCTGGAGCATGTGGAAGACCGAACCTACCGGTTACCAGCTCTTAGTGCTATTGTCGCTAAGTGCTCTGTGAAACTTTCTCTATTCAGTAGCCCCATGTGGCCTGTGCACGAGACCTTGGGTACCTAGAGACTCAACATTGATGGTACCTCAATGCCATAGAGCTATAGAGCTACCCTTGATGCTGGTATGACCTGACTTACAGAAGGTCTACTAGAGGGAGCTTGGTTTATGACATTTGTGATGTCAAGTGCCAGCATCTCTCTTCACTGGGCTGATTAGGATCAAATCCCTTCACTTGGAATGGATTCCAACACATATTTAATGTCCTGTGATATCTGCATTGCCTGCCTGTCTGCTCTCAGTGGGTAGGCCATGACTTGGAAAAACTCTTTAAGAGTGAGCACTGACCTTCCACTGTGTTGACAACAACCTCTTAGAGCATCTAGATAGTTCCTGCCCACAAGGACCAGACACTGTGATGAGTAAAGTGGCAATGTGGCTGGGATGTTAATACCAACAAGGTACAAGTACCAGGTACCCAATTGAAATTCCTAGATGTGAACTGGGAAAGAGCACTTCATCTCATTCTAGAGGAGATCACTCCCAGACTCTTGTCTCTTGAAAATAAAAAAGGCCCAGGTTTTGATGGGCTTGTTGGGCTACTGATACTGTCACAGAACTCATCCGTAGATCTGGCACCCATCTACTAGGTACCTGCAAAGCCGCAGGGGCTTACCCAACAGGATACTCTGGAGGTGCTTAAGCAGGCCACCAGGCTTCCCTTCCCCTGGGCCTCACTGGTCTACATCTGCCATTTGAGTTGCACGTCTTGGCACCCTCTCAGTTCACTGATTTGAGTCTGTGGCAGAAGGACAATACCACAGACCAGCATAGACCTTTTAGGCCTCCCAAGTTGGCTGAAAGATACCCTACCTTTTGAGAGGCAGTCAGTGGCCTCTGCCCTGCTGTTCCCCCGCCTTCCTGCTCCTGGTTTCAACACCAGCAAGTGAGCCCTGCTATGTTTTCACCAGCTTTATAGGCGGTGGCTAATGGCTTTGCTGTTGGTTGTTTGGCATCTCAGACAGACCCCCTGTGAGGATGAGACATTTGGGTAAAGATTGGTTCTGCCCCTAATAAGCATTTTGTTTCCTCCATGGATGCTCATTAGAGAGGCCCCTTTGCTGACAAAGGGAAATAACCAATGAGTGTTCCATGCTTGTCAGCTAAATGAGAACTGAATTGTTCTTCATCCCAGAATAAGCAGATGTGTAACTCATTGCCTCCTGGATCCATGAGAGGATGGTCTATGGAGATTCATACACCATCCTAGGTTGGGATGGCATGCATGGATTGCCACTGTTGTGAGAAGACTGCACTAGTATGGAAAAGCTGTCAGACTTTGGTCGAGGCCTGTGAGACCTTGGTCAAGGCTAAAAATAACTACCCAGGATCAGATTATTTTCTGTTGGTGGTCCAGAAGTAGAACATATTAGGGACCTCAACCCACCCATAGTGTCCCCCTGGATCCCGATTGCAGTTGACACTTTCTCTAGGTTTTATCTAGCCATCCCTGTGTATTACACTGACTCAGACCATACTGTTAGGCCTTATGAGACCACTTTTGTTTCCTGTTCAGTTCCCAGAGGACACTGCATCTGATAACAGTCCTGGATTTGAGGCCCATTGATGAGCCCATTGATGGAACATACAACAGACCTTCCATATCACGCCTAATCCCCATGACAATTAAAGGACAGGTTTAATCAGTTGGGAGGCAATGAGATTTCCACAGCCTGGATTACATATTTCAGACAAGCAGTTGGGGATTCAGTACAGCCATTCCCCAGTCAGGTACTTCCTAGCCCTGCATGTTTGATCAAGTTATCTGCCTTTTTTGATTGCATACTCTTAAAATTGTTGACACTTCCCTCTCCATATGGAACCCTGTAAGGGACTTCTATACCCTTCAGCTCCTTCCCATCATCTAAAGAAGAGTCCTGGGAGAGTAGGATGGCTGTTAAACATCACGGAACGGGAGACAGCGACCTCCTCCCTTCACTGCTGGGTGCAGAGCATGGATTTTTTGGCTACAAGAACCTCCAAAATAATGGCAGTCAGTTAGAGGTCTTTGATTCAACAATTTGCCTACAGTAGCCATGATGCTTTCCTGGTGAGCCCCATGGGATGAGTCCTAAATAGAACTTTATACTATAAACCAAAAGGAGAGAAAAGGCAAAATAGCTGTTTCACCAACCTGGGGTGCTGTCATTGTCCCTGGTACACAGCAGATTGTGTTGCAGTTGGATAGTTGTGAGCATCTTGGACCTCAGAGCTCAGGTATGGGGTGTATGTTCTCTTTGTCTTACCAGTAGGGTGAAGAATCTTATTAAAGTATCCCCACAGGGAACATTTGTCATTCATCCAATATAAACTGAATACAGGTCACTATGCAAGGCACTAGGAGATGAAACAAATGTACTTTTCCTTGATTAGCATATCTATAGATAACATGTGAATAACTACAGTGTATGAAAATTGGTGAGAATCAAAGAGGATTAAGATCATACAGAGAGATTGTTTCTAGCTTTGAGGAATTTAGGAAGGCATGAGTTAGCAGTGCTTTCGACTTGATAGGATTTGAACGAGAAAGTATATAGAAAGTCAAATAAACACTGTGAGTTTAGCTGTGATAACTACCATAGTCTGATTGGAAATTATAAGGTGTTTATATTTGACTGGGAAGGTAACTTGAAGCCAGATATTTATAGGTTGTAGGAAGGGACCTAGAAAATGTTAAATAATTTAAGTAACATGATCAGAACTGTGTTTTAGGAGAATTCTTTGACTGTATTGTGTCAGGGTCCCCCAGAGAACCCCCAGGCTCAGTGATTGACTAGGAGCACCCACGGGACTTGGCCTCCAGGCAGATCAGAGATGTGATTTGTTACAGTGAAAGGACGCTAAGTCAACAAAGGGAAAAGGACATATGGAATGGATTCCAGGGGAACCAGGAACAGATTTCCAAGGGACATTTCCCAGTAGAGTCACAAGGACATGCTTAATTCCTCTATCAGGAGTTACAACCACATGTGTGAAATGTTGCCTACAACGGAATCTCATTAGTGACTCAGCCCAAGAATTTTTACTGGGGATTGGCCCTATAGGCACCTCTCTGTCCAGCTATTACCAGAATTTCAGACTCCCTGAAGCAAAGTAGCTATTCATCGCAAGACCACATTGTTTGCAAAGTGTGGGACCAACCAGCCACCCTTAACAGGAAATGATGGGAACCCTCCTGAAATTCAAGTTCCCAGATGCCACCCAGGAGCCAGTCCTACAAGCAGACCTTTTTAAGGATAGCCCCTCAGGCCTGCTCTGGTCACTGGAATGCACGGATGTACATGGAATAGAGGGCTGAACAAATGTGTTTCTACCAAGTTCCACCTAACATTTTTTTTGATTCTTCACTCCTAATTTATCGTTTCTCTACTTCTATTAAGATGATCAATGGATGAAATTTAGAGGTCACTGAGTAACCTCTAAATAAAAAATAAAAAATTATTGAAGGAATTTCTTCTTTGTGCCTGTATTAATCAATATATTATGTCCACCTATAAAACTTAACAAAGATTTCTTGTTTTTGTTTTTTAGGTTTAAAGACAATCGAAAAGATGATATTTGGCTTGTAGATGTGAGTATGTAAATTTTTTGTACTAATTAACCACCCGTACCATTTTAGGTATTATTTTTCATTCTCCTTTACCTAAATATAGTAATAACAGTACTAATGTGTATCACCCACTCTGTTTTCTCAGGTAGTTCTATTTGGGTTTTTATATTAAAGGGAACCTCAGAGCCTTAGGATTCCTGACAAAAGACATTGTTTTTGTTGAAATTCGAATGAGGTCCACTTGTGGATTATATCCGAGAGAGATTATGGTTTGATTTTATTACAGAGTTCACATCTTTTCATTTTATTCAGGAGATTGTATTAATATCACCTGGAAGTCAAAATCATATTTTCATCTTTGTGAACAAAATCAAATTTTTATCTTCTTTTCCTCACTTTGATGTTTTGAATGTATTTAACCCTTATGATGTTTGGAATTCATTTTCACATGCCTCAGTGAAAAAGTAGAGTGGCAGGAGAAAAGATGGAATGAGAGCTGACAGCTACTGAAGCCAGGCAATGAGGCATGAAAGTCCCTCGTTTAGTTCTGTCTCTCTCCTTTTGTATATATTTGTACATTTCCATAGTATGATGTTAAAAAAGAGATGTCTTATTTCACAAAAGTATGAGAAGGAGTTTGTTACGCTATTTAACTAGAGGAACCTAAGAACTACCCCAGCCATCTGGTGATTCTCAAGAAGGAAGAATTACGGTTTTAGTTTAATCAGCTTGATTTGTCACTGTGCCAAACCAGTCATCCAGATAACCCTCTGTGTCTTAACAGTGGTTATGCTTACAATAGCAAAGGCACCTACTGTGTTGGAATTTTTGTAATAGAAATAGAGTGATATTTATCATTAATACTTAAGGGGTATGCATATGATATATGAAGTATACTGGTGCCTTCATTTTATATATAACGTGCACGTAGTTTTTATTATAAATCATCTGCTTTAAGTTATGTTTTTATTGTAAATCATCTGTTTTAAATAGATACCAGTAGTCATTTAAAATAAACTTAAAAATAGTATCAGTGTTCAGGCATATCCTAGGAGTTGACCTGTCTAGGTTTGTGTGCGTTTGTTCTTTTATTTTGTAACCACTTAAAAAATTACATCTAGAATTTTTGTCTAAAACAGATTGCTATCGAATCATTCAAAAAGATTCTTTTTAAAATTAAGATTGATATCCACAGTAGCACAACATCTTAGTAGTTTTGTGTTTTTTTTTTTAAAACAAGTTTTATGCACCATGGTGTGGCCATTGTAAAAAACTGGAACCGATTTGGAATGAAGTTGGTCTTGAGATGAAAAGTATTGGTTCTCCAGTTAAAGTTGGAAAGATGGACGCTACTTCCTATTCTAGTAAGCTTTTAGTTTATTATTCTACTGTTTTCTTAATGAAAATGTTTTAATTACACGAAGCAGTATTCAAGGTAAGAGGAAGAATTTTTTTTTTTGCTTAACTGAAATTAAAGTTATCTTAGAGATTTCAAACTATTTTATGAATTAGATGAATTAACCATTGAATGTGTATATGCTAATCTTATACTTAATATAGCTGTATAAGACATTGTTCCTCCGTTGAGCCCACTTGAGAGAATCTTTTTTGTTTCTTTAGGGCCATACACGCAGCATATAGAAGTTTCCAGGCTAGGGACAGAATGGGAGCTACAGCTGCTGGCCTACACACAGCCACAGCAATGCCAGATCTGAGATGTGTATGCAAGCTACACTACAGCTCACGACAATGCCGGATCCTTAACCTAGTGATCAGGGCCAGGGATCGAACCCGTGTCCTCATGGATACTAGTTGGGTTCGTTATTGCTGAGCCACAAGGGGAACCTCTTCAGAGAATCATTTGCCTGAGACAACTACAGAAACTTAAGTGTTGGACTCTTGGTGTTGCTGTGTGGGTTAAGAATGAGAGTTTGTTGTCTGAGTAGCCTCAATGGCCTGGTAGGGGAGTAAATGGATATGTGAAGGATGGGCTGAGTTAGGATAAAATACCAGTGAGGAATCAGTAGAGTATTCACACTAGAGAGAATATTAAAGAAAAATCATACAGTTGAGAGTAAGCTTAGTAGGTTTGTACCAGAGACTAGAATGTCTTCCAGCAGAGGCTGGCAAACCCTAGCCCTGGATGCGGCCTGGTCCCCACACCTGTGTTATAAATAGAGTTCTACTGGAATAGTTGCTTTCCTTTATTTGCCTTTGTCCATGGCTGTTCCTGTGTCCTAGAGGCAGAATCAAGTAGTTGTAACAGAGACTGTAGACCCCATGAAGCCTAAAATATTTATTATCAGACCCTGTACAGATCTTAAAGGATATAGAAAAAAGCAAAACTAAGTTGACAGGATATGAAATATCGTACAGATTTGGAAAGAGCATGGCTTCAGAAATTAGATCAAATCCTGGCCCTCCCTTCTGCTCATGCCCTGTAACACGAGGAAAGTTTCTTAACATCTTTAGTCTTTTATTTCCACACTGGCAAATATTTAATTGTAATACATCTTTCATTGGTTGTTTGGAGATTAGAATGACGTAGCACAGTGAAGCCCCTTGTAGTGTCTAATACATATGGGTTCCCTTTCCCTTTAAGTAATGAAGAAAGTGGATTTATGAAATGTGCATTTTATTTTAAGAAATCAGCATTGTACTCTGGATACAGCTTTGGAACAAGATAGAGCTATGTTGTGATCCCAACTCTGTCTTGTCTACTTTTGTAGCTTTGAGAAGGTGCTTAACCTCTCCTAATTTCAGTTTCCTTGTCTGTAAATGAGACTGGTAACTTCCAAAGTTGTAACCCCTTGCACAGTGGCTAGGACATATAAAGTACTAAGGGGTAATACCATATTTTAATAGCCTCTCAAGGGGGACAGAGTGTTTTGGATTTTATCAGTTGTCAATTGAGAGTTAATTCATAATTTTGAGAAGGCAGATAACTTGATAAAAATATTTTTTGGCAGAAATGTGGGATGGATTGAAGAGGAGTTAGAGACAGAAAGATCATCTAGGTTGACTTTTGTATGCATCGTGATTTAGGGTGCTGGGAGTCCAGACTTGAGTGGTTGGTAGGGAAGTCAAGGGGAAACAGTAATTCTTACAGACACTTTTAAGGATTAAATAACAGATGTGTAGATTGGTTCTGTGGTATAAAGAAAAACATTTGAGGAGTTCCCGTCATGGCTCAGTGGAAACGAATATGACTAGTATCCATGAGGATGCAGGTTCGATCCCAGGCCTAGCTCAGTGGGTTAAGGATCTGGCATTGCCGTGAGCTATGGTGTAGGCCGCAGATGTTGCTCAGATCTGGCATTGCTATGACTGTGGCATAGCCTGGTAGCTAAAGCTCTGGTTCAACCCCTAGCCAGGGATCCTCCATTTGCCGCAGATGCGGCCCTAAAAAGACCAAAAAAAAAAAAGTGAAAAAACAATTGAGAGTAATAGTGTACGATTCTTAGCGTAGTTCACACTGAACTACATAACCACTGGCTAAATGGAAAAGAGTAATTTAATTTTGTGTGTGTTTTCGTGTTAGCAGTTGTTTTAAATTTGTGATATTTTGTTTTATTAATGTTTGGGAATATAAGTAACTAGAGTGCAGGTGCGATGCTGAAACTAGAATTATTATTATTATTATTTTTTTTTTGTCTTTTTGCCTTTATATAGAGCCGCACCCGCGGCATACGGAGGTTCCCAGGCTAGGGGTCTAACAGGAGCCGTAGCTGCCGGCCTTCACCACAGCCATAGCAATGCGGGAACCGAGCCGCGTCTGCAGCCTACACCACAGCTCACAGCAACGCCTGATCCTAAACCCACTGAGCAAGGTCAGGGATCGAACCCGCAACCTCATGGTTCTTGGTCGGATTTGTTAACCACTGAGCCACAGAGGGAACTCCCTGAAACTGGAATTATTGAGTCATAGAAGTGAATTGCTACAACTTTAAAGAGAGAGAGAAAATAATATGCTTGAGTTGATATTTCTTGAAATAAGCTTTTTACGAGGTGTAAGAAATTACTCCTTTCAGCTGTTGCTCCTAAAAGTAAATTCTTGTCTCCATATATTTTGGAGCCATATATTTTGATTAGACATGCATATACATATATTCATCTGTATAGTCATTTATTCATTTCACTCAAATGATAACTAATAAGGATAAATAAATTGGTGTTTAGCGTTTGATGTCAGTGATGTATGCATATTCCACTTCATTAAAGAATCAAGGTGTTTTATGTGCTATAGAAAAAAAGATTATTTTCTTTAAAAAAAGTTGATAAGTCTTCAAAAACTAGTCTAAAAATTACAAATAGATTTTGGCATATAATTCTTAAAATATTCTTAAATATTTCAAGGCAGCTCAAATACAGACATTTTAGTAGAACTTGGAATCAAACAGATGAAGAAATTGAATTTTTTTTTTTCAAGCTCGCCGTTGGCCGTGTTTTAAATCTAATTGTAGAGCAATGAAGGATTAGCTGTTTTGTACATGTCTTTTCCATCCTTATAGTTCACTTTTCAGATAAAGCATTAGTGTTTCCCAGCATCTAGTTTGCAGGTTACCTGCATCAGTTACCAGGAGTGCTCAATATAAATTCAGGTTCCAAAGGCCCACACCAACCCTACCAAATGAAAATCTCTGAGATTGGGTCTTGAGAATCTGTATTTTTAACATGGACTTCAGGTGATTCTGCTGCACACTTAAGTTAGAGAATCACAAAGTAAAGTGTTATTTTGATGGATAGCTATTTATAGGATTTCGGTTTGGAGTGGGATAGGATTATTCAGTAATTAAGTGTAAAAAATCTCTCAGACTATTTGAGGGTGGCTTATTTATCAGTCATGTAATTGCAGTGCCTGAAAATAAATGCCATCACACCCAGTGCAGCAAATCTCTGTGTATAGAATTTTTTGAACTAGAGAGAGTTGAACTGTCATGATTTATCCTGCCCTATGTGTTTGGAATTGTATCAAAAGTTTCTTGATGTATAGTTTTAACTAATAATACTGTAATTAAATAACATTAAAAAGTTATATCATGTCCAATGTAAATTAAGATATTATTTTAGCCTTTCTCTTTGTACATATTCCTTCAAAAATAAGCACAAAAATTGTTACACTTTCAGGAGTTAAAAATGTTATGATGTTAACCTGTAATCATGTATTAATTTCTGTTATGAAACCATTGAAATTCCACTTATTAGTTTGACATCATTTTATAGTAAAGGTCATATGTAACCTGTCTTTGTCAGTACCATTCTTGTTCTGATTCCTTGATCCCAGATATATTTGCAAATCAGTCTTACTCTTCTAGATTATAAGCCTTTTTAGTCAATGACTGTGTTTCAGGGTTGTTCAAAGTTGGCAGTGTTGACATTTTGGGCCAGATATTTACTCATTTTGTTGGGGGAGGGGAGGAGTGATTCCTGTGCATTGAGGATGGTTAGAGTGCCCCTGGCCTCCACCCCTTAGATCCTGGCAGCACCCCTCTCTCTCCACCCACGGAGTTGTGGCAACAGGAAATGTCTCCAGACATTACCTAGTGTCTCCTGGAGGGCAGAGTCTCCCCCAGTTGAGAACTCCTTTATTATTTTATTCTCTTCTCAGGTTAAACGCACAGTGACTCTCAGTAAATACTAAGAAAAATAGTATTTTTGAGTAGAAAAGGGTTTCAGATTGAGTCCACTCCTCATTTCTTCCTTCTTTTCTTTGTGTCGACATAGTAACAGAAAGTAATTAGCAGTGAAATGACTGAGTAATTTCAAACACCAAAGTTAGAGGTAGAATTAGGCCCAGATCCAAGATCAGCATGATTCAAATTCAGGCCTGTCTTGACCATCAAGATACTATCATTTCAAAGAGAAAATATGAAATGGGGCTTTATGCTTAACCTCATTTACTGAATATTTAAAATTACAAAATTTCAAGGGAAGCTATTCATGTTACAGTTGGATTCTTAAGCTTGTAGAGGAACTGATCTCAGGTTTTGCAATGAACCGTTCTTCTGTGATATGAAAAAACAAAGAACAAAAAATTTATCCTCAGACTTGAGTTTCAGTGTGGGCTCTGCTACCTAATTACTGCTTGCTTTCTAACAAGTTATCAAGTGTTCCAAAGTATTACTTTATCTGAAAGATAACGTTAGCACCCTTCACCCACCCTCAAAAATTGTTTTGCAGTATAGTTGAGGGTATATTAAAGTCAGTTACAAGATACTTTACACATGCCAGTTCTTATTAATATTAATCAGAAGATAATTAACAGTGAGATCAGTGAGATCATGATCAAGAATAGAAGAAAATGGACCCAGCCTTTGAGGGTCTCCATGTGCCAGACTCTTTGTAAGATTCTTTTCCACATTTACTGATTTTTAAATGTCACCCAGAGCCCCACAAGATGAGTGGTATTCTTAGAAGGGGAAGCAATCCAGAATTAAGAAGCTTATGTAGAAACAGTGATAAATGGAGAAATTGGAATCCTAACCTGGGTCACTCTGTGTCTGTAACTCCTGCTTTGTTTGTGTGGTTTTTAATTATGTGATCATTTACATCTAGGAAAACCTCCCTTTGGAATTTTAGCAGTCATTGTCAATTGAAATTTTACCAGAAATGAAAGTTAATGCTGATATTAAGGAAATTAAGTGATGGGGGAAGTGTAGAGCTGGGGTTTTCTCTCTGAGCCTATAAGAACCATAACATCAGCTATAAAATACTGCTGTATTTTCTCATTGATTGCGCATTTCATTTTCTTTATTTGATTGGTTTATAGATAAATTTGCACTAAATTATGTAAGGAATTGCTAGTAGGCTCTACCCTGTCCTTTAGTCAATTAGATTAGTGTTTATATTTTGGCAGTTTTTAATGAGTTTTAGTTGAAGGGCTAAATACTAAGGGCTTGTATTTACCTGCCTTCTTAATTGGGGATGGGGAGCATTAAAAACGTATTTTGTCCACATCTGCGTTTTTTCTTGGAAGATGGCAGTCTCACTAATGGCAGTCTTCAATTAGAGTATACCTGACACAAAAATATTTACAAATAATATGAGCACTAAAGGAGTAGTACCAAAATATATACACAGTTCATATAACTCAATATAAAAAAAAAACAATCAAAAAATGGGCAGAAGACATGAATAGACATTTTTTCCAATTAAGACACGCACATGGCTAACAGGCACATGAAAAGATGCTTAACACCCCTACTTCTTAGAGAAATGCAAATTAAAACCACAATGGGATATCACCTCACACCCAACAAAAGAACTGTCATCCAAAAGCTACAAATACGGAGTTCCCATGTGGCTCAGTGGTTAACAAACCTGATTAGAATCCATGAGGATGCGGGTTCGATCCCTGGCCTTGCTCAGTGGGTTAAGGATCCAGCGTTGCCCTGAGCTGTGATGTAGGTCACAGATGCGGCTCGGATCCCGCATTGCTGTGCCTGTGGCATAGGCCAGCAGCTACAGCTCTCATTCGATTCCTAGCCAAGTAACCACCATATGCTGTGGGTGCGGCCCTAAAAAAGACCAAAAAAAAAGCCTACCTACAAATAAACGTTGGTGAGGGTAGAGGGAAAAGGGAGCCCTAGTACAGTGTCAGTGGGAATACAGATTAGTGTAGCTACTATGAAAAGAGTGTGGAGAGTCTTTAAAAAACTAAAAATAGAGCTACCATATGATCCAGGAATCCCACTCTTGGGTATATATCTGGAAAGAATGAAAACTCTAATTTGAAAAGATAAATGCACCCTGATGTTCACAGCAGCACTATTTAAGGTAGCCAAGACATAAAAACAGTCCAAGTGCCCATCAACAGACTACTGGTTTGAGAAGATGTGGAGTATTGTTCAGCTATAAAAAAGAATGAAATTCTGCCGTTTGTAACAACATGGATGGACCTAGAAAGTATTATGTTTAGGGAAATAAGTCACATAAAGAAAGAGAAATACTGTATGTTATCACTTATTTGTGGAATCTGAAAAATAAAACAAATGACTGTTATGTGACAAAACTGAAATGGACTCACAGATATAGAAAACTAGTGGATTAAAGTGGGGAGAGGGAGGCAAGAATGGGCCAGATACGAATGTGGAACTAAGAGATACAAACTAGTATATATAAAATAAATAAGCAACACTGATACAGTACAGCACAGGGAAATACAACCATATTTTATAACTTTAAATGGAGCATAATCTATAAAAATATTGAATTATGTGCTAGTCACCCAAAACTAATATAATATTGTAAATCAGCGATACATAAATAAAATATGTATATGTGTGTGTATGTGTTTACTGAGTTCCTGTTTTTGTTACTTATGTTTGTGTTGCTTCTAATGAAAGCCAGGGTTGATTACTGTCCAGAACCTTCTGGTCACCTCTTTCTCTATGTTTAAAGAAGAAGCTTCTAGAGTTGACAAAGGAATGAGGAGAGATTTTGGGTATTATTTGCCGCAAATATACTTTATTCTTGTATATTGGTGAGGAGTGATAAGAAACCAAAATTAATACTGAAGTGATTAATAAATCAGAAGCCACTTAGAAAAGTAGTTTTCCTACACTCATTTGTGATAAGAAAATATTCTAGAAAGGAAAGAAAACAAAGAGGAAGATCATGTGAGTAAATATAGTATACTAGTGTAGTTGTATGAGTATACTAACTGAGAATATTTTTTCTTCTTTCCTATCCTAGTTGCCTCTGATTTGTAAAGCAGTATGGTATAAATGTCCCATAATGGTGACTGTACCTCTTAAAGTCTTAATTCTCTATTGTTTGCTTGTTTTCATTATTGTTTCTTCTTTCCCTCAAAAAGATGCCATTGTAGTATCATTTATAATTCATGGGAGGATTTCAGGATAATCTTTGAATAAGTGGAATTACCCTAAGTTATTACAAAAGCAGAAACTTAAAACAAGTGCATAGAGTTGCTTTTAGATCATATAATGACCGCAGAAATTACAATTCATGTTTTTAACATTAAAATACAAAGCAGTTCTTTTAAGATGCAAAAAACAATAAAGGAGGAAATGGGCCTTTTTTTTTGAAGAAATATTTGTCCTGAAAATGAAGTCAGATTGAGAAGTGAGACTTTATATATGTGTCAGTGTATATAAATTCATATATATTTGAAACAATATCTTTTAAACAAGTACTTTAGAAATTAAAATCATATTCTTTTGGCATTTATTTTTTGTTTTGTCATAGTATTTTTTCAGGTTACAGGTTGGATTATTAAGTAATTATTTTGAATGAGAATGTCATGTTTTTTCTTTTTTGTATTTGTTTATATTATTTTTTAAGAGGTAGAAACTATATATGGGTTTATATAAGTATATCTATATTTTTTTAAGTAAAAGGCTCATTTATTACCTAGTCTCTCATTTAAAAAAAATTTAGAATTATTTATTCTTTTTCTTATCAAGGCATTGCTTCAGAGTTTGGAGTTCGAGGTTATCCAACAATTAAGCTGTAAGTTGAGTGTTGTATGTTTATATGTGTATTTTTATTAGTTCACTCTTCTTACATTTTATTACATTAATTCCTAGTCACTCCCTTGGAGGATTGAAGACTTTTGTTCAGTTCTTTCTAGCTGCAGTGTGTGATCACAGGAGAGGGACTGCATCTCTGTTGTTTTCTTCGTACTTAAGTAAATGTGTTTTTTACAGCTAATTCACCAAGCGTGTTTTGGGTTTACTGTGACAGGTCCTGAGCATGGCATGGTGTACAGTTGTAAGTTAGGAAAGGTCTTTTACCCTTGAGGAGCTCAAGAGTGTATATTCTGTTTAACCTGTAAATCCTGTCTCCTAATAAATTCTGCTTTTCTGTAGTTTAAATAGACTTACGTCATTAGAGATGAAAGAAACAAAGAATATAATCTGTACATGTTAGTCAAGTCTAATACAGAGCGTATATATTAGAAGAGATGGTGTGATAATACTGGAGAATTTATTTTATAATTGTGTTTTTATTGATTTTTCTTATGAGTTTAATCCTGACCTCATCCTTACTTAGATAATGTGGCGAGTTGAGAAATTATTTTGAAGCTTATTTTTATAATAAAGTAAGTTATTTTAGTATTTTCAAATCTCAAATTTTAAAATTTGGAATGATTTTAATTTTATTTCTTGGGCTTTGTGTTGACCTCCCTATTTAAAAATGTTTGGTAAGCCTCTTTTACTTTCTTGTGTTAGTAAGTTATTTTTTCTATTCTTTCCGTTTAATTATAGGTGTTCTATTTGCTTTCACAATTTTTAAAACAATTCAGTTTTTTGGACACATGATTCATTGTCAGGCTTTTGGAAAATTAATTTTCTAGAAGAGGTGTTTTTATGCATTATTAAACTAATTACAGACTAAAGTCTGTAATCTTGCAGCATCTTTCACATTATTCTGATGTCATATTGCCTCAAGTTGGTTTTACCTCTGATGTCATATTGCCTCAAGTTGGTTTTACCTTTACCAAAATGCCTTTAATTCCCTGTCTTTTCATTTACCTTTTAATAAAGAAGGTAGTGAGGATTATAATGCTTTGACAAGTTCTTGACCATGAATGTGTTTATTACTCATTTTTTAGAAGGCATAGACACAATGCAGCTATCAGAATGAAGTATTTTCATGTAATTTTAATAAAATACAGCCTTTTTCTTTACATTTTGAATTGTTGGTTCCCTGAAGCCAGTTATCTGCTGTTTTTTACATGTTTATGCTAATTCTGAAACTCCACTGAGTTTACTATTTATATACTGTAATTTGTGTAACAGTAGTGATTAACATTAAATATCAAAACAGTTGAAATAATCTAAACTTCTACCCTTCTTTTTTTATTTTTAAGATTAAAGGGGGACTTGGCATATAATTATAGAGGACCAAGAACTAAAGATGATATAATTGAGTTTGCTCACAGAGTGTCTGGGTAAGTTTTTGCTATGAAGTGCCTTTACTAAGTGATATTTTAAAATGAAATGTATTTTAAAATGAAATGTATTTTTTTGTCTTTTTTTGCCTTTATCTAGAGCCACACCCATGGCATATAGAGGTTCCCAGGCTAGGGATCTAATAGGAGCTGTAGCCGCCGGCCTTTGGCCACAGCAACGTGGGATCCGAGCTGCGTCTGTAGCTTTCACCACAGCTCACGGCAATGCCGGATCCTTAACCCACTGAGCAAGGCCAGGAATCGAACCCACAACCTCATGGTTCTTAATCGGATTCGTTAACCACTGAGCCACAACGGGAACTCCAAAATGAAATAATGTATTTTAATAGACCATATTAAACATACATATTTTTAGGTATTTAACTTAAATAAAGTTTATTTATAAAGAAAGTTAAGGTTGTGTAACATGTGCAAAGAGATCCTCTAGAGAAATGAAAAGGTCTGTGATCTGTGTTATGTACCTGTTAACCTCACATTTAAATTCATTTTGTGTATAGAAGAATTTTTTCGCAGTGGATTTTTAATATATTTTCAAACCTTGATTATGTGTAACAACTTTGTGAATATTAATTTTTATTTCGTTATCATTTTGCTTTATGTATTGCCTGGCTTATAATTTATTTTTCTTTATTTCTACATTCAATTTTAAGAGAAACCCCACAATATTATGTTCCAGATATACTTGGGCTTTAATCCCTAGCCTGTGGTAGGACAAAGTGCTCCTTAGATGCAGCTGAAATACTTTTCCACATCTTTCACATGCTCCTTCATGCCAACTGTGAGGTATTACACATTTTGCTTAGAATGTAACATATCTAGAATCTAGAAATCTTTTTGAGTTACAGATCTCTGAAGTTTTACTGCTAAGAAAACAAATTCTTCCTTGTTTCCGTTTGGTTTAAATGGTTTCTGTTTTTTAAATTACATCTTGGTGGTATATAATAAAGAAGGTTGGTGCTTAAAACTATTTAATGTAACTGTGTATTACTTTTTGAAGAGAACATGTATCAAAATAGTTAACCTACTTTGACTTTAAAATATAGGCACTGAGAAGTTTGATGGGATATATTATATTGATAGCTTTAAATAGTGTACAGCACATTGAAATATTGGGATGGATTTGTTGAGTGGTGTGATACTGTCTAGCTTAAATTGTTTGAGAAAAGGCACAGGTTAGGGATGATCTTTTGTATATTAAAGTGTGCAAAGCTTTAATAAAATATAATTTTCACTGTTTTCTCTCATGGATTATGTATTTCATTTTCTTTATTTGCTTTTTGAATAAATAAATGTTGAGATAATTTTATATTGAATGAGGGGGTTGCTAGTAGGATTACTTTATTCCCAAAAGGTTTAACTTATTAGTCTTTATGCTTTGGCAATTTTTAATGAGTTTTAGGTTAAGCTTAAGATGGCTGTCTTCTGATGTAACTAGGAGTGACTCTATTGCAAGGGAAATTTCAAGAGTCTGTTCTGGAGTTGCATCATTTACCAGTTAATTACAAAAATATTAAAATAGGGGTTAGACTAGAGTGATGCAATGCATTTAAAGAACTGCATTTTGAAAGTATGTTTCCTTTGCAAAATACATTTTGTTTTTTTTTTTTGCAAATGTGGTGGAGTAAAAATCTGATAATATAGGCCACATTTAAGAGAAGACTGCCTCTTAGCTTTTAATAATACCCTGTAAGCAATATATTTTATAATAACCTTTGATTTACTTCTTAGTGTATTTGGCTTCGAAATATGATTGTATAATAAAACTTTTCATAGTTTTGTTTTCTTTTTATGAGATTTTTTTTTGGGAGGGCCGCAACTGCGGCATATGAAAGTTCCTTGGGCTAGGAGTCAAATCAGAGCTGCAGCTGCTGACCTATACCACAGCCACAGCAACGCAGGATCCAGGATCTGAGCCACATCTGCAACGTACACTGCAGCTTGCGGTAATGCTAGATTCCTAACCCACTCAACAAGGACAGGGATTTAACTTGCATCCTCACGGACACCATGTCAGGTTCTTAACCCACTGAGCCACAATGGGAACTCCTATGAGATTCTTCTATGCTATTATGACTACCATTTTCCATTTTATTTTTCTTGAAAGAGTAATGAACTTACCAAATATTTTAATTTTAACCTTTATAGGGTATTTTAAAACTATGTAGCATTTAAATGGCAAGAGTAAAACATAAATATTCTAACATAATATTATAAACTCTTAGGATAGTATTTTACAGTATATTATGTGGGAGAAAAAAACATAATTCTCATGTGGATTGTTTTGTTAATAGTTGAGGATTCTAAATGGATTATAGTTCCATCTTTGCCTATCAAAACGTTGATTAAGATGATATTCTCTAAAGGAATGTATTTAAGGCTTAGTTTGTTAGTTTTTGCTTTTTAGGGTCACACCTGTGGCATATGGAAGTTCCCAGGCTAGGGGTTGAATCAGAGCTACAGCTGCCAGCCTGCATGACAGCCACAGCAACATGGGATCCGAACTGCGACTGCAACCTACACCATAGCTGACAGCAACGCCAGATCCCTGACCCACTGAATGGGGCCAGGGATCCAGCCTGCATGTTCATGGATACTAGTCGTATTTGTTTCCACTGTGCCACAACAGGAACTACAAGGCTTATTTTTTTAACTGGTATATTAAATTGCAGGTACTGATTATATGGGTATAATAGTGTACATGGGGTATAGTTTATTAGATTTATGTGGATTGATTTACTTAAAATTCAGTTAGTACAGTATTAAAACTTTGTAACTTTAGTTATGATAGCCTGGCATATAAATAGGAATAAATTATGTACTATCTTTAGTTCAGGTGCAAGTTTTTCTGTTTTGTTTTCAGAGCTCTAAT
This sequence comes from Catagonus wagneri, assembly GCA_004024745.2. NCBI lineage: Eukaryota > Metazoa > Chordata > Mammalia > Artiodactyla > Tayassuidae > Catagonus > Catagonus wagneri. The sequence goes on along the minus strand of PVHT021183530.1, from coordinate 4,902,104 downwards.
TCGACCACTTCCAAGTCAGCAAATGTTTGAACATGTGCAAAAGAGGCATCGTGTATTTTTTGTCTATATAGGTGGAGAGTCACCTTTGAAGGTATCAGATGATTTTATTTTTTTAACCCACGAACACAGATGTATTATAATTTAATATATCTTCTGTAATACCAAGACTTCACCAAAATTCAGGTCTTAAGTCACTCTTATTAGAAGTACTTTAGTTCAATCTAAGTATTTTTATAATGAAAACACTTTGTCATACAGCTTCTATAGTGTCTGCCTTCATGAAACAGAATTGAGTTAAAAGTGGGTAGATGTTGCCTGCTTTACTATTTCTTCTATTACTGATCTGGTTGTTTAAATTTTGTATTGCTCTTTAGCATTTTGAGTCTTTGAGACTGCAAATACACTTTGAGCGTAAACTTCTTAAAGGCAAAAGCTCAGTCTTAAGGTTATTGAATATGTGTGTTTGTGTTTGCATGTGTGGATGCATACACATCTCTCTTCCTAGAATTATAATCAAAGTAAATTAATATAAATCAAACTTATTATGTTTAATAAACTTTATTTGAAGGTGTATTAAAAATGCTTAGTTACAGTGGTCTTTTGCCTTAGAAGCAGTTT
>PVHT021183530.1:4862803-4900486 GCA_004024745.2 Catagonus wagneri | reverse complement strand
TCCTGAGGTAATATTTAAAATTGCATTTTAAATACTGTGTTAATTAATATACAAATATATTTAACTAAAGGACTTCAGTGTTAACACACTCACGTAATCATTATGTGTGGCTTACCCAAATCATATCTGTTCTGCTTTGATACTGAATTCTCTATTGTAATTTTACTATTTTGAAGTGAGTACAACACAGGCATTAAGAAGCAGGTACCTACTATCCCTTATCATTAGTTGCCATCATAAGTCCCATTTATAAAGCAGTTGACAGTTTCATCCTGCTCTCGTGTGTCAGCAGACCTCACTGACCTAACCTCCCCAAGTGAGGGACAGGTGCTCCGTGTCCAGCTACTCATTGTCACACAGTCAGGGAGTCAGGGATACCTGCCCGTGCTGACTACTGTCTGAGCCCCGCTCCTCTTCCACGTCAGAGTGCCTCCTGTCCTTTACTTCCTAATATCTTTGGGCCTGGGATGTCTCAGGAGATATTTGTCAAGCACAGTCCTGGGATGAGTGAGGGATTGACTGTGCTCTTTTTATTACTCTTTTAACTTTTTGTTGTTGTTATTGTGTTTTTCCCCTGTTATCTTTCAATACTTTTGAAATCATAGATACCAATTGAAAGTTTTTAACCATAAAAGGTACTTACACTTCTGATTTTTGTAGTATGTGACCCTGAAAGAGATGCCCGCCGTGCTTGTTTTCAAAGATGAAACTTACTTTGTTTATGACGGTAAGTTCCAAAGTTTTAACTAACATAAAACACTTTGTTTACTATAGGGCTTAAGTGTTGGTGAAATTTAAGGTAAACGCAGCTGCTGTTTACAGTTCCCATTAGTTGAGTGATTGCTGGGTTTTTCTTACCCTTCAACTTCATTGTGTTCTTTCATTCTGAGTTTGCCTACAGTGACTTCCTTTTTTGTCAGACCATTTGCCTTTTTAAGAAATGAACCCTAATGTAATGTCTATACATTACTTTAAAATATTCCAAATTACTTTTTAAAAAGTTTCACATTTCCGACACACAAAAGGTGAAAGAAATTAACCATCTTCAGAGTTCCCATTGTGGTGCAGCAGAAACGAATCTGACTAGGAACCATGAGGCTGTGGGTTTGATCCCTGGCCCCGCTCAGTGGGTTAAGGATCCGGCATTGCCATGAGCTGTGGTGTGGGTCACAGACGCGGCTCAGATCTGGCGTTATTGTGGCTGGGGTGTAGGCTGGCAGCTATAGCTCCGATTGGACCCCTAACGGAACTTCCGCATGCCACGGGTGCAGCCCTAAAGAGATAAATAAACAAACCAACCATCTTCAACGGTGATGAAACTCTGGGGTTCTTCCCTAGATTCATCGTTCTCTCCCTGACAGAAGTAACTACCCACTGGCTATTCAGCATTTGTTGAATCAAATAGTTGGTCTATTTAAAAAAAAAAAATTTATGATATCAAATATACATTATAGTAAAGAGAATGCTGAAATAGTAATACTCTACATACATATCTATCACCCATGTGAGACAGTTACTAAGATCTTAATCACATTTGTTTCAACAATTTTCTTCTTGTGTTGAAGTATTTTTGCAAATCTCAGTGCTCTTCATCACTATGTGCTTTATTATGCATTTGTTTAAAATCGTGGCCTTTTGGAGTTTCTTTAAAAGAAAACACTTAAGTATTAAGTGCTACAACACTTAACGGTAATTCCATGATATTATCAAACACTTGCTCCACAGTTCCCAAACTGCTTGGAAGTAGCTTAGAGCTGTGCAGCAAACTCACTGGGGCACTGGGAGAAATTTCAGATTCCACTGGAAGCAGTGAAATTGAACATTTGTCTAACACTGCACAGCCACTCAAAAGCAGAAGAGAATGCAGGAGTTCCCATTGTGGCTTAGTGGTTTAAGGACCCAACATTGTTTCTGAGGATGCACGTTCAATCCCTGGCCTTGCTCAGTGGATTAATTGCTGCAAGCTGTGTAGTATTGCAGATGTTGCTTGGATCCAGTTTGCTGTGACTGGTGTAGGCCATAGCTGCAGCTCTGATTCGACCCCTGGCCCCAGAACTTCTGTATGCTGCAGGTACGGCTGTAAAAAGAAAAAAATAAATTGCTAGGAGGTCTCACTTCCTAGCAATCTCTATAGCATTGTGAATTACAATTAATGAAACAGAAAACCCAGTTTCTCATTCTCACTAGCTACATTTCAAATATTCAATGGCCTTGTGTGACTTTTGGTTAGAGAGCACATATAGGAAATATTTTATTCATATCAGAAATGTTCTAGAGTGTCATCGTTGCTGAACCAAATTTGAGTATGTTCGCCATCAGCATGAAAGCCAATTTACTGACACCAGGTTGTGGTGAAGGGAAGTGTAGCATTTATTGCAGGGCACCAGCCGAGGAGTCCAGGGCATCTAGTGCTCAAAGCACCAGAACTCCTCAGTGGGTTTTAGCAAAGCCTTTTAAAGGCCAGGAGAGGGAGGGGAGTCCCAAGGGTATGTGATCGGCTCAGGTTCTGTTTCTCTGATTGGTAGATGGTGAGGCAACAGAATGGTGTCACAGGGGTTAATAATATCATCCTTAGGCCCCAGAAGGCCTGGGGTCTAAGTGCTCCTGGTCATCAAAACAACTCAGGAAAAATGTATCAGATACTGTTTTCTGGGAACTTCAGAGAGGAGAGAAAGCCATCTTTGTACATGATATTTTCGTTTTCTCCTCACCCTCATCTTTGAGCAGCAGATAGATTAATATTCTGAGATTTTAAAAGAGGTAACTAAAAATGTTAGATAGAGATGTGTAATTAAATTGCAGTTTCATTCATTGGATATTTATCGAATGGCTGCATGAGACATTGGGCTTAAAAAGGAAGTTAAGAGAAACTTATATCCATGAAAATATGTTAAAGAAAATAATTCATATCTGAACCAGTTCCATCCATTTACTATTTAATTACTATACTCCTTGTATTATCACTTAGTATATATTGTCTTAATTGATCATTGCAACCATCTTTTGAGATCAGCATTCTTACTGTTTTACAAATAAACAGTATTAAAGAGATTGTGTTTCTTCCAAGTTAAAATAGTAGTGTCATCAAGCTTCAGACTTCAAATCTTCAGTTCTGGTTCCATCATGAATTTGTTAACAACTCATATGGAAAAGGCTGATCCTGTCTGTTTAGACTTAAATGTATTCTTGAATAATGGCTCAGAAAGCGGCCTCTGCATCCAAGGAAGATGGGAGTGGTGTGTTAAGTACCTTTTCTTCTTCTTCTTTTTTTTTTTTTCGTTTTTTAGGACCGCACCCGCGGCATAGGGGTCGAATCCGGAGCTACAGCTGCCGACCTACATACACCACAGCCACAGTCACAGTAATGCTAGATTCGAGCTGTGTCTGCAACCTATACCACAGCTAATGGCAACACTGGATCGTTGGCCCACTGAGCAAGGTCAGGGATTGAACCTGCAACCTCATGGTTCGTAGTTGGATTCATTAACCGCTGTGCCACAGTGGGAACTCCCTAAGTACCTTTTCTAACATGCAGCAGTCAGTGTTTAGCACCTCCCTGGAGCTCTACAGATAAAGGGTTTACTTTGAATGCTTATCCTACTATTTATTTCATTGTTGTTAATTTTGGAAGCATCATAATGGGGCTCAGAACACTAGTTTATTTTCCAGTGAATTTCAGATTTATCCCTTTTGTATATAATCTTTAAAAATTTGCTTTTGCCCTGGAGTGGAGATGGCCCAGTAATTAACCTCTAATTTTATGTTTATTTTTCTAATTTGTAAATCCAAATCCATAAATACTTTCAGAGTTGCATTATATTACTTATTTATAGGTTTGATAACTTGAAAGTGTTTTATTTAACAATGCAAGTAACAGAAAAGCACATCTTTCTAGAAATCAGTAAAATCCAGTCTTGAACCAGATATTATTAGTAGACTTTTACTTAGCTTCTTTTTCATGCAGTTATAATAATTTTTCATAATTACTTAAGAATTAAGTTTCTAATCAGGACATAATTCTCTTGGATATTATAAATGTTTCCTATCTGAATATCAGAAGCAGAAAAGGGTTAAAATACTATGACTTTGTACGTGTGTTGGTGTTGTTTTTACTTGTGAAAAAGGATTGCAAACTAAAGTCAAAATGTCCTAAATAGAGAGGAGCAGAGAAATTATAATTAAAAATGACCCATAATGCCATCATCCAGGAGTAACTAATAACTCAGGAAAACTGTTTTATAGTATATGTATATATATATGTATATGCCTTTGTTTTATCATTCTATCAGTATTTTTCATACTTTTAACAGAGTTACAGTCATGTTATGACATTGTTACATTTTCACCACTTAATTATTACATTTTTTTGAATCTATAAATGATTTTCCACAATATGTACCATAACGGTTTAAATTATTTTCTGCTTAGGATATCTGTTATTTTCATTATTTTTATTTACCTCTTCAGTTATTTCTTTTATTTTTATTTTTAAAGATGCTATAGTTTGAGTTGATTTGTTCATTAATTCTTTTTTATATTTGTGTACTTTGAACAATTCCTAAAAGTGAATTTTATGCATTTAAGATTATCCTGTGTCAGGCATTTTATACGTATTGCTAGATTAAACATTTTAGCATCATCTTTACACTAAAATTTATCAACTTTGTTTTGTTTTTAAGAATATGAAGATGGTGATCTATCATCTTGGATCAACAGGGAGAGGTTTCAGAATTATCTTACAATGGATGGTTTCCTCTTGTATGAACTTGGAGACACTGGTAACAAGCATATATACAACATTCCATGACTCTACAAAAATTTCCCTTAACTGATTACTTTAAATCTGTAGAAAATTAGGAGTTTTGTTTTGTTTTGTTTTGTTTTTGGCCATGCCCACAGCATGTAAAAGTTCCAGGGCCAGGTTTCAAACCGACACCACAGCAGCGACTCTAAGCCGCTGCAGTGACAATGCCGGCTACTTAACCTGCTGTGCCAGAAGAGAATTCCTATAGGAAATGAGTTTTTAAATTCTGTTTCGTAGTAGCATTTCTTCTTTCAGACCTGAATACCAATTCAACTTTAGGAGAATATGAAGTAATATGACCAAAGAACATACTTTTGCATGTGGAATAAAGATTAGCTAGAAAGGGTTTATTAATAAAACTGATACTGATTGGAAAAACAGAGCCTGGATAATAAGGAAATGAGAAAAAATAACCAATCAGAAGGCTGTATTCAGGAAGGAGGCTAATTTTGTAATAGGAGCTGGAATACAATTTATCACAGCCTTTGAAAGCCTGCTTTTACTCGTGAGGCATAAAATTGGCATGGTTTCTTGAAGCTACGTGATTGAAAATGATAGGCAAAGCAAATATAAATGTAGATGCAGAAAAGAAACCTGTGATAAGCTAGCTGAATGGTCTCAAATAGATAGCAAGTGCAAAAATTATAAGAAGCTAACCATATAAGTTTTAAGAGGAAGTGTTTTGTAACTATAGAAAATTACAAATAAGAAATGTCACATTTGTTTTCTATCTGCAACTTTATAAGTAGGATGAAAGTATAGTCTTAGATTAAAAGAATGGGAAAATGTTACTCAAATCTCAGTTTTTTAATATGAGAAGTATAGGCATAGAATTTCCTATTCATGATTTCCTCCTCTTGAATCTGATTAAGAATACAAAGTAGAAGTATTCTATCACATTCTTGTGTTACTTGGTAACTTTTGTGAGACGATCTTTGTTCTGTTTCCTGAGCCTGCTTTTTCTGTCTGGTGATGCTTCTGTCTTTGCTGTCCTTGTAGAGAGAGGTGTGCATTAGTTCATTATTGGAAGTTGATGTGGGTACTGTCAAAGACTAGGTTTACTTGCTAATTCATGCAGCCCCATGGAAAGGAAAAGGGGTAGAGGGGAAATGTCAGAAAACAGTAGTTCTGCTTTCAGTCCTGTGATCATAGGAGGCAGATGACCTCAAAGTAGTTGAGATAGGGAGCTTTCGCCTTCTTCAGTGTCTTCTCCCGGGTTAATTTGGAAAGGAGTTGGCTATCCCAGTGTTTGTGTGCACAGCGTGATTGCCCTGGTGATGTGTCAGCTTTGGCTGTGTTGCTTTTCCTTGGTGGCTTAGGGTCTGACTTAGAATCTAAAAACACTTACGGTCTTTTCTATGGGTTCTGGCTACTGCAGGTCCCTGCCTCTTCTGAGTCCTGCCTTCGCTCAGTTTCGTCTCACCCTCTCCCTTCTCCAGCCAACGCTGACTGTTCAGTTTTTTTAAAAATCTGTACGTCTTGCACCAGAGCACCATTTCTTTGCCTGGAAATGTGTAGTGAATTTATACTCATCTGTCAGACTCAGACCAAATAAATACTGCTTCCTTAGGACAATCTTTCACTGATCCCTCAGAGTACACTGGTGTACTTTAATCTTTTACAAACCTCATGTTCCCGTCAGTTTGTAATTGTTAACCATATGTCTGTGTGATTATCTTCCCCATAGACACTGCTTCTGCAAGTGCAGAGCTGTGTCTGTGCTGGTCACTGTGGCCTTGGAAACTAACCGAGTGCTGCATACATTGCTCGGTGCTCAGTAATTGTGAAATTAATACTTGAGAAACTACCTGTGTTGGCCTGTGCGAAGATGCTGGACATGTTTTCTTGCCAACACAGGTAGGCAAGTGCCTGTGGGAAGGTGCTGGACATGTTTTCTTCCCAACACAGGTAGGCAAGAAAAACCTCATGAAGCACTTGAAAATTAAAGATGTACAGTCAGAACCAGGACATGAAGTGATATTTCAAGAGAGGAAGTATGCATTGTGTAGGATTGCTGAGGATTGTGTAGGATTTAAAGGCATACTTGTGTAGAATTTAAGTATGAAAATAGAGAAGTATTAACATGTGTGGATGATATTTGAAAGATCGTTGATTTAATCCTATATTTATATACCTACTCTGAGCCAGAAACTACCCCAATGTTTTTGTACATGTAATCTCCTTCAACTCTCCAAATAACGTTGCGATAGATATTAGTTTCTAAAATAAGTTGACATTTATTGAGGTTAAGTTGCACAGCTAATAGATGATGAGCCTCATGGTTGTTCTTCCAACCTGAACACAGTATATTCTGCTGGATTGTGGGGCCTGGTTTCCTAACTCCAGCCCCAGTGGTCTGGTGATTACATCATGCTGCCTTCCCAGAAGATATCAGAAATGAATTATCATTTTTGTTCTACTTAGGGTTAAATAGATTCAAGTCTATTTCATTTTGTGCATTATTACTAGCAAGTAGTGGCACATGGTGCCAGAGGGAATAACATTGTTAAAATAATTTTCTAGTTCTATACCATTTTTTTAGAGCGTAGTAATTATTAGTATATTTCTTTTATCCACTTGTATTTTATAGTTTTAGTTTTCAACAAAATATTTTGGTCAGTTTGTTGGTAACTGAATTGTATTCAAAACATACAATTTCAATATATGAATTGTTAAATATATGCTATTTACATTTGGGGGCTGGGAGGTAGGTGGGAATTTATCATTTTGAGTCAATAATTCACTGCTTCACTCTCATAAGCATAACATGTGTAAGATAATTAGAATGGAATTCCAAAAACAATATACTGATTCCTTATTCATAGTTATAATAATAATTGAGAAGTTTGTATAATGAGGGTTATATTGAATTTAGATGTCATTCTTAATTTCAGGAAAGCTCGTGGCTATTGCAGTTATTGATGAGAAAAATACATCAGTTGAACATACCAGGTATAGTGTTTTGAAATAGCTTTAAGCTTCAAATATCATCCAATTCAGACTTTACACGGCCTCAGATAAACTTGATATAGTATCTTACTTTTCCTGTAGTATTAGATTTAGCTAAGGCAGCGAGTATCATAATTGAATAATTATATTCTTCAGGTTCATGATATGGACTATTCATGTGGTTTTGTTCTTTCACAGATTAAAGTCAATTATTCAGGAAGTTGCTAGAGATTATAGAGACCAGTTCCACAGGTAAATGTTTGCATTCTGGAAGATTTCATTTTCTTTGTTGAATTATGCTTTGTAATACAGCAAATTAAAAATAGGAATATTGCATACTTTCAAAGATGAATCAAGGAACTGAGGTGAATTAGAGCATGTTTTATTTCAGTATAAATTGTTTGGACTTGAAGTTTGTTGCTGTCTGTCCTACAAGTTTTAAAAAAGCCTTTTTATTTATAATTTGTATCATACATGCTTTTTGAGAGGATTTAGAATAAGTTTGTGGTAAGAAAACATGCACATATGTGCATATACCTCAGAAGTATTGCAGATTTGGTTCCAGATCACTGCAGTACAGTGAGTCACATGAAAGTTTTGGTTTCTCAGTACCTATAAAATTTATGTTTTCATATATGCTGTGGTTTGTTAAGTGTACAGTAGCATTATGTCTTAAAAAATAAATATAATTTAAAAATGCTAGCCATCATTTTAGCCTTCAGTAAATTGTAATCTTTTTTGCTAGTGGAGGATCTTGCCTTGTTGTTGATGGCTGCAGACTGACCAGGTTGGTTGTGGTTTTTCTTAAAATAGAAAAGCAGTGAAGCTTGCCTCATTGATTGTCTCTTGCTTTCATAAACAATTTCTCCATAGCACTGATAGTAATTTATCCACAGTAGAACATCTTTTAAAATCGGAGGCAATCTTCTCAAACCTTGCTGCTTTGTCAACTAAGTTTATATAATATTCTAAATCCTCTAAGTGTTGTAATTTCAACAGTCTTCATGGCATCTTCACCAGGAGTAGATTCGTCACAAGAAACCATTTTCTTTGCTCATCTACAAGAAGCAACTCATCATTCAAGTTTTATCCTGAGATTGTAGCAATTCAGTCATATCTTTAGGCTGTACATCTAATTCTAGTTTTCTTACTATTTCCACCATATCTGTAGTTACTTCCTCTACTGAAATCTTGAACCCTTCAAAATCATAATAGCGCTGAAATTAGCTTCTTCCAAATTCTTGTTAATGTTGAATTTTTTTACCTATTCCTATGAATCATTTTTTTTTTTTTTTGGCTGCACCTCTGGAATATGGAAGTTCCTGGGTCAGCACTACAGCAGTAACGTAAGCCATGTGCCGCAAGAGAATTCCAAATCATTAATGTTCTTAATGGCATCTAGAATGGTGAATCCTTCCCAATGGTTTTCAATTTACTTTGCCCAAATCCATGAGAGAAATCACTATCTGTGGCAGCAATGGCCTTAGGAAATGTGTTTCTTCAATAATAAGACTACTCCTTGATCCATGGGCTGTAGGATGGATGTTTTGTTAGCAGGCGTGAAAACAACATCAATCTCATTGTCCATCTCCATCGGAGATCTTGAGCAACGAGGTGTACTGTCAGTGAGCAGTAATACTTTGAAAGGAATCATTTTTCCTGAACACTAGGTGCCAACAGTGGGTCTTAAAAGTATTCAGTAAACCATGTTATAAGTAGATGTGCTGCATCCAGGCTTTGTTCATACATAGAGCGCAGGCAGAGTAGATTTAGTACCTTTAACTTCCTTCAAGAACTTTTCTTTTGCATCACAGTATGGCTAACTGTTTGGTGCAAGAGGTCTAGCATTCAGTCTGTCTCTACTTTTGACTTGCTTTCCTTATTAAACTTGATTTTTTGTAAGTTGATTTAATGTAGAAATGTAGGAGTCTTGGGTTGAACATTTAGAGGCCGTTGTATGGTTATTAACTGGTATGATATCAGTATTGTGTCTCAGGGAGTAGGGGGGCTTGAGGAGAGGGAGAAAGATAGGGAGGTGGCCTATTGGTGGAGTGATCAAAACATACACAACATTTATTACTTCAGTGATCTTGTATGCACCCAGTTCATGGCACCCCTAAACATCAACACAGTAACAGCAAAGATCACTGCCCACAGATCACTATAGCAGATACAATAATAATGAAAACATTTAAAATATTGTGAGAATTATCAAAAATGTGACAGTAGAATGAGCAAATGCTGTTGGAAAAATGGCAACAATAGACTTGCTTAGTGCAGGGTTGACACAAACCTTAAATTTATAAAATACACAATACCTGGGAACTTACAGTAAAGCAAAACACAAAAAAAGAGGCTGCCTGTATACTCTTACATTTGAGATAAAGTTAAATAATCAATCACAATCAGATAAAGACATTATTTTAATAGAAACTCAAAGAATGACAGAACATTAAAAAATAGGTGATATTTTTCCTGTCTGCTGCATCAGTTAGTTACTGTCATGAGTCAATATACATGTTACACTTGGTTATTATCCTGTTTTTATTCTGAGTCTTCTAATGATGTATCAGTGGTATATATATTTCTCCTGTTACATAGTATAAAACCAAATGGAAGTATCTCTAAAAGTTTGCATAATTCTTCAGTGTGTTTGAATAGTAAGAGCCAGAAAAATTTACATTCTTTCTTACATTTATTATATGTGATATTTATGTTAAATGTTTACAATGTTTACATGTTTACGAAGCCCTCTAAGTTTAGTTCTTTGTCCTTTTTTTGTATTTAATACTGTTCTCTTTCTTTCTTTTTTTTTCCTTCTTGTTGTTTAGGGATTTTCAGTTTGGCCATATGGATGGAAATGAATATATAAATACCTTGCTGATGGAGTAAGTAAAATACTAAATGATGAAATGATTTTGCTGTCAATTCCATCCATTTTTAAATTTCTGTTTCTCAGAGGCCAGAAGGACTAATAGCTGAAAAAGCAAACCTTTGGTATGTGCTGATGCAGATATTTTCCCATTAAATATTGTACTTCAGTTTTTAAATCTATATTTGAAACTTAATAAACTTTAATATTGCTGTATACTAAAAACTCCCAATTTAATGTTGATAACTTATAGTACTTGAGAAAAAAATCATTTAAAAACTCGCAAATTTTGTGGTTTCTGTTAATATACAGCTTAAGTTCAGTTTTTAATAACTGTAACTTAAGTAGACTTTTTTATTTTGTTTTATTTTTTTATTATTTTGCTTTTTTTAGGGCCACACCTGCAGCATATGGAGATTCCCAGGCTAGGGGTTGAATCAGAGCTACAGCTGTTGGCCTACACCACAGCCATAGCAATGTAGATCCAAGCTGCGTCTGTGACCTACACTGCAGTTCATGGCAATGCCGGATCTTTAACCCACTGAGCGAGACCAGGGCTTGAACCTGCATCCTCATGGATACTAGTCAGGTTTGTTTCTGCTGTGCCACAATAGGAACTCCTTTCTAAGCAGAAAATTTTTAACATTTAAGAATTAATTGCTATTCTAGAATTTATTTGAACATACTAAAATAACTAAATAGAAAATATGCAATTTTAAAATAATATTGACTGTTCTATGTTATAAAGCTCTGATTGTCACATCTAGGAGCTGATATTAGAAAACACATACCATACCTACCTATATTGAATTAATAAATTTCAAATAAAAGCCTACTCTATTCAGTGGGCATTCAGTGAGTATTTGCTTGTATATTGTGTTTGGTCCTGTTGATTAAAATAATGAGTAAATTGGAGTCCCTGTCTTCAGATGCTTGTAGTCTGCTGGGTAAGACAGTGTGATGAATACAGCACTATATAAGAAGGTCTGTGGTACAGAACTCTGGAAACAGAAACACCCCACCCTTACCCCAATCGCAATGCACAGTAAGGCAGAAGGGCTTAGAAAACATTTGCCAGAGGAGGTAGTAATTATGAGAAAAAGAATGTGTGTATACATACATATATATATATATATATATATATATATGATATATATGTATGACTGGGTCACTATACTGTAGAGCAAAAATTGACTCGACACTGTAAATCAGCCATAATTTAAAAAGAGCGAGAGAGAGAAGTTCTAAAGAATGAGAAGTTTGCTGAAGCCTGCAGAGAAGTTATTTTGGGCAGAGCATAATTACAAACACAGCGGTATTGGAAAATGGGGCTTAAAATTGCCTGGACGTGAAGGTGGGGAAATCCCTAAAGAACTTGCCTGGAGGCATTGAGGCCCAGTTAAAACAGACAGTACAGTATTGGGTCCTTTCTTGCTTTGCTTAGCAGCTTTAGTGTAACAGACACCTTCCTTCATTGCTGCAGGGCATTGAGTTAAATGAGTATCTTCCATTTCCAGTTAAGAACACTGGGGAAATAAAAACCCACTTACAAACCCCCAGTAACATGCATAATTTTCAGATAAATGGGTGAAGTTAAAAAGTCGCATTTCCTTTACTCATTTATAGTCAATTCATTATCCTTAGTCCGATAAGAATTTGAAAGAGAGGGTTTACCAAAGATATAAAGTACCAGATATAATATAATAATGAAGAAATCAATACAAAGTATACAATTATTAAAATTACTTAAACAAGGTAAATTTAATACTCAAGACAAAGTAGGAAAACGTTTACACACTTCCCATCACCTATAAAATAACTTAGAGGAGTACGGTGGACTTGGTGGAAACCTAAGAGAAATTGCTATGCTATATAATCTCATTTCTATTATAGTAGAAATATATTTTAATAGGATTTTTAAAGTATATATAGTAGGGACTTTGATACAGCCCTTTTTTATAATGTTCTTACAAGCCAATAAAGTGATGCAGTATAACATTATTGGCAAAAGGCAAAGCAGTTTGCATATGATAAACAACTCCTTAATTAGAATAATAATCAGAATTTATAGAGACGGATGGACATTCCTTCAGAAGTATTTCCAATTCAAGTTGTGAGATGGTAGAAATTTTGCTACAGTTACAGTCAGAGAACAGTAATCTCTACCACCAACCCCTTATTTTTTTTAATTTATTTGCCTTTTTTTTGAAAGGAGAGAGAAGGCATATAATGATTGTTATATAATAATCAAAAGTCCTTAATGAGCACTTACCATGTCACCACCTCTGGACTAAGCGGTCAATGTATGTTTCTAACTTACAGTGACTCAGAAAGGTGTAAGTACTATTATTATTTCCATTTTATATAGATGGGAAATTGAAATTTCTTAGAAGAAACTCAAGGAAGTTAAAAATATGCCAAAGGATGCCCAACAAGTAAGTCAAAGAGATCCAGTCCTTAAATCCAGATCTCTCTTACTCCCAAAGCTCTTAATTTCTGTAACATCGATATTGACAGATAAATTAGTGGAAATTTAGTAAGGGTTGATGCCTAAAAGTCTTTAACTTAGGGCAAATATATGATATCATGTAAGAAAGTTATACTGTAGCATTGACTATGTTTTTTACTTTTTCTCAAGGAAATAGGGTACTCTCAGACCTCTGGTCTATTAAATTATTTTGTATTAGGTTTTTGTGAGTATAGTTAACAGGGAGTAGGATGAGGTGCTATTTTTTATAGTTATTCAAATAAATTCAGTTTTTTCAGAAGTAATTGTTTCTAGTTCAGCTGTATATTTAACTTTTTCATAAGATGTATTTTTATAGGAAGGCCAGTTTCTAATCCATTCTATGAAAATAGAATTTTTTTTGATACGGATGCAATATGATGACAACCAATAACTAAACTGCTATAAGTCAAAAAGTTGTCTCATATTCTTACTAACCAGAATGAAGCTGTTTTTTTTTCTTTTTTTTTTCCTTTTGCCTTTTCTAGGGCCGCACTCACGGCATATGGAGGTTCCCAGGCTAGGGGTCTAATCGGAGCTGTAGCCACTGGCTACAGCCACAGCCACAGCAACGCTGGATCCGAGCCAGGTCTGCAACCTACACCACAACTCACACAACGCCGAATCCTTAACCCACTGAGAAAGGCCAGGGGTTGGACCTGCAGCCTCATGGTTCCTAGTCGGATTCGTTAACCACTGAGCCATGACGGGAACACCACCTTTTTTTTTTTTTAATCACACAATCAGTTGCCTAATAGTAATACTGGATAATAAAGCACCCTGATAACCAGTGCCATAAAGCAGTAATCGTATATTGTTTCTTTCTTGTATGAGGTTGGCTGACACTGTCTAGACACAGCCGGGCATGGGTCCAGGCAGCCAGTAGGTTCAGGTCTATCCCATGTGTCTTCCATGTCCTTGACCCTGGAGAGAGATTTTCTTGGGGAGGTTCTTCTGGTAATCATACGAACACAAGAAGGCAAGTGCATTTCCAGGCTCTTATTAGGCATTTCTTTGCCTTCCCATTAACTAGACCACACAGTTGAGCCCAACATCAGGGGCCAGATGAGCGTGTTTTGTCTCACTGGAAGAAGGACGTGGCTTGGAGGGCATAGAGAGTTAGAAGCAAGAAAGCAATCTCCTGGACTCAGTTACTTGTGTGGTGATAATGCAGATCTTTTCCGCTGTAGAGTTTTGTACTTTTGCATCATACATCCATCTACACATGTGAATAACCATAAACATGTGTAGGTGGCATACAGAATTAAGCACCTTCCTTTTATGATTATGTAAAAATCTATCCTTGAAGGAAAAAATTAAAAATTATTTGAAGTAGATGACACATTAGTAATGTTACAGTTTTTGTCTGCAAGCTGAATTGACTTTTAGTGTATCACTGAAGCACCCATGAGGACGAGGTGATTATATTATGGGGTTGTGGGAATTCAGAGAATCTGGAGTAATATTTACTGAACCTGTATTATGTACAAGAATGTGCTGGATATTCAACTTGAATTTTCTCATTTAATTTCTACAACAAGATAGGTACCCTCCCCTTTATATATTCATTTATAAATGGAAAACAGACTTTAAGTTATGGGAAAGCTCTTCCCACTTTAGTTGCCTGAACACCATTTGCTGAGTTGGGTTGTTTATGGTATTTAAGGTAAAACTTGTGGCAAGGAATAATATTGCCCAGAAATTGATATTTCATATGTCATCATTTTTATCCTTAGGTTTAATTGTGAATACTCAGCTGTTTGATCTTGTGTGCTAGATTAGACATTTCACAAATGTTACTTAGCTATTTTTTAAATTGATGCACAATATCTCCTTTTATACTTTTAGTTATTTAGATATGATACAAATAAATATCAGAATATTTGTTGCCTCTTGCCTCTATGTTTAATGTTTACTTTGATTTCTTTTTCTATTTTCAGTGAGTTGAAAGTCCCAACTGTGGTCGTACTGAATACTTCAAACCAACAATACTTTTTACTAGATAGACAGATTAAGAATGCAGAAGACATGGTCCAGTTCATTAATAACATTTTGGATGGCACAGTAGATGTAAGCTGTTTACTTTAATTTCAATGGGGTGATGGGAGGGGATGGAGAAGAGAGTTCTGATTCTGAAAGGAAGAGTCAGTCATCACCTGGGGTGAGGGGCAAGCCTCCATTCCTTGCTTCTCTCATGTAACAGATAGAGTCATATTCCCAGGACCTAAGTGGCAGAGGCTGCTAGTGGGTGGGAATGTTCCTTGGAGGGCATTTAGGTTGTCATAGTGATTGGGAGGTGTGTTGGCCTTTAGAATCAGATGGCTAAGGATGCTCCAAGGGCTGTAGGGCACAGAGCTGTCTGATAGTGAACTTTCCTGGCTCTTAGAACCTCTCTAGATTCAAGAGTACAATTGGATTAAGTTATTTGGACTGACTTTCTAAAAAAAAAAAAAAGAAAAAAGAAAAAACCTGTGAATTGTACCTGTTTCTTAAAAGATAAGGAAATGTATTGATAATCAGCCCCAGTTCCAAATGTAATAATTTAAAATATTTCTTAGAAATAATAATCTTAACTGCTGTTTTTTTCCCAGAAGGCATTCTGTAGTATTTTTCAAACTATGGGTCGTAACCCATATTAGAGGGTTATCACATCACGTCAGCAGGTCGTGACCAACATGCATCTTAATTCAGTATCTTAGAATAAAACAGAAAAGAAAATGTGAAAATATCAGTGCTTTCCTGAAGTTTGAGCTTTACAAACTATATTTGAAAGTTGGCTAACAGAGTGACAAGTATTTCTTCTTTGAAAACACTCTTAATCACATAGTAGGAATGTTATATTTGTGAAGATAACACTTACTAAAATGAAGTTCCCCTGTGTAAGTGAGCACCCTTCTGTTTGTAAGTCAGTGAAGCTCAAGGAATGTGCCAGACAGACTTCACGGATGGCTCGTGCAGGTATTTGATTGATTTTTATCAGGAATTTGTCTCTCTCTGCCTTGCAGTACTTTTTTCTTTTTGGCTTCCACTCTCAGGGAAACTCTCCCTAGAGGACAGCAAAGATAAACGTAACCCTCTAAGCCACACAGGCAGGCCTTACTCCGGGTGGGTCAGCCTCAGCCGAGCAGCTTGTATTGTGAACAGGAAGGGTACATTTCCAGAGGAGAATCAGACTGTGTGTTCACACAGGAAAGCAGAAGGAAGATGGGTCAGAAAAAAACAGTAAATATTTCCTACATGGTTCTTTCAGGTGCTTTATGTAATCTTTTGTAGTACCCCTTAACCTGCAGTTGTAAGATGCTCAGAAAAATGAAGTCATAGTACTTAAGTAACAATTTATTTTTTCCAATTAAATTTAAGGCCCAAGGAGGCGATAGCCTTGTCCAGAGATTGAAAAGAATAGTATTTGATGCCAAATCTACTATTGTGGTAAGTTGTGGCAGTTTGTTCAGTGTCACTGATAATTCAGAATGTATAGATTATATCTAAGGTAAAACATGGAGTTTCAGAGAATTTGCTAAGAGTACATCTTCTTAACTTGCATATTAAGAACTAGTCCATGGTTATGTTAAGAAAAGATACTCATCAGTTGGAAATTAAGTTTCAGTTATTTCTGTTTGAGTGATGAGTTAACTGGAATTCAAAATCGCTCGGCTTGAGAGCACGACTTTCAGAGTTTCGTTCTTCACCCTGCCCTTTTTAGCCCTTGGATCTCATGAACCCTTCTTGCTGAGATCTCTTACTATCCCAGCCTCAACCTTTGGGCAGCTTACTGCAGTGCAACCCTGAATTTGTTGGAGCCTTAAATTTAGGTCTGGTTGTCACTGTCTTGAGCTGCTCCTTGGGAATTTTCATTCACTATGGCTAAAAGCAAAGTGGAGCTAATAACCTCCTTCTATTGCTGAAAAGTAAATTCTGATAACCTTTTACCTACTCCATGTATCCTTCAGTTTCTCAGTGACCTTCTTTCCATGGATTGGGCCCATACCACATTATGTCTGGCTGCTGCTCCAGCCACCACTTGGTTTCCTCACTTCCCCATGCCCTGTCTCCAGTCTATTCTGTACATCTCTTCATAGTTAATAATACTAAAGTAACTGGTTTTGATCACTTTCTTTCCCATCTCCAGTGATGCACATCAGAATTCTCTGTCCTTAGTCTTTGAGCTCACACTGCACCTTGGCCTGCATTTTTCATACTCACACTTAAATTTCTGCCTCAAAACACCTTTATTCTGTGAAGCCTTATTCCTTACTTCAAGCCAAAGTGACCTTGCTCTCCTCTGAATTTGTCTATTTAGTTCTCAAGAGTTGTAGTCACAAACCATAGAATATATTATGGTTGAAAAACCTAATCAGTTAAATTGCTTTTACTTTTCTGGGAGCTGAGGAGACAGTATATAGACTGAGGGAAATTCTTGCTTTAGTGTTAACCAGACGAGTAAAAAATGTTAAAAATGTCGGGTAATGAGAAACTGCCTTCTTTAACCAGCTTCTCAGTAGCAGATTCCTTTAGCCAGGATTCAACTGTTGGGCACATAAAGCCATCTCAAAGAGACCTTTGTGATTTATGTGAGAAAAATAAATGTCTCAAAAGGTAATGGAGAATTTGGTGCCTTTTTCTGCTGCCAGTAGCTGGTTACGCGCGCGCGCGCGCGCGCGCACACACACACACACACACACACACACACACACACAAATATATAGTTTCTATCTCTTGCAGTGTCTTCAACATGGTAGTTACTACAGAAATACTGATATTGATTCATTGGAGCTAAAAGCAGGTTGGATGGCAGCAAGAGGACAAAATCTGTGGTGGTTTTAAGTTCATTTGTGCATTTTATGTGGGGATCCATCTGTGGAAACTGAGCTGCATTTCTCTTTCCACAGTCTATATTCAAGAGCTCTCCACTCATGGGCTGCTTTCTCTTTGGCCTGCCACTGGGTGTCATCAGCATCATGTGCTACGGCATCTACACAGCTGACACAGATGGAGGTTATATAGAAGAACGATATGAAGTGTCCAAAAGTGAGACAGAAAGCCCAGAACTGGTAGAAGAGAGCAGAGAACAGCAGGAGCCCAGGAGCAGAGATCCTCTGGTGCCTGCCGTGCAAGAACCCAAAGATGTATTAGAGAAGAAGAAAGATTGAGACTTTACTAGGATAAAATATTTGATAGGATTTCAAATTATTAAAGAGTCTATTTATTGAATTTAGACATTTAATCATGACCTTTAAAGAAGAGAATATGGCATTTGTATTTTGCTAATATCAACTGCATGGGTTATAAAACAGTCCTTCCATAAATGGGGAGACCTTGGGAGTGAAGAGATGAAATGTTTGTCTAAAACAAAATCAAAACACTCCATCGAAGTTTACCTTACAGATGTTGTTATACCAGATCAGTTCTATTTGCATGTTTCTCTATCTGAAGATTCTGTGACAAAATTAATATTCTTGGGCAGAATATTTAAATTGGCCGGTCAGGTAGAAGATCCACGTGTGATAGAGAAATAAAACTTTCACCCCCTACCATCCATTCTCATCACGTTTTGGGTAAGATTTCTGTGCACAAAATTAAGTCTTTAAAAGTTAGGCACTTTAAGGAGAACTAATAACTTTTTCCAAGTATCAAATTAAGATTATGAGGTGAAAAATAATTTGGTTTTATATAGAATAGTGATTTTATTTTGTTATTATTTTTAAAGGAGAGGAAGTGTTACTTTTTATCTTTATACTCAGTTGCATTATAAAATTTTCATATGGGCCAGCATAGTGGGAAAAAAAAAATAGACTTAAGTTTGATCTTTGCAGCATAAACAGGATTTACTTGGATCAGTGATTTCAAATGATGCCCTGGACACTGAGAAGATGTCTTGGTATAAGAAGATGTGGGAAGGGGGTGGGACAGTGTCTCTGTTAACTGCTGTCCTGTTTTAGCCAGAACACTCTGCTTTTATTTCTATTTTTTATTTTGAGAGTTCTTCTAAAAGTTTTCTTTGATATAAAGCTCCTGCTGCTTTTTAAAAAGTAATATATATCCTATTTTTATGTTAATGGTAACTTATAATGTATGTATGTGTATATATTTATATATATATATATACATCACACATACATATACTCAAGTAAAATTTATTGGCATACATCTGTTATGTAATAATATGGGCATGTCTATGGTCATAATGAGTCATGAGTGACTTAATCAGCCTTTTAAGAAATTTAAGTTTCAAGATTAGAGATCTGCCAGTTACCTTCTCCATCCTCCCAGTTCTGTTTTCTAATTTAGCCTCTCATCTCTTCATAATGGGATAACAAAGGTATTCTCTACAAAGTACCGTACAAAAATTGGTATTTTTTTTTTTAATAATGGTATGGAATGTTCATTGTAGATTATTTTTGAGGCCTTCATTTTAGCTGAGTTTAGGATTTTTAGTAGGTGACTGTTGGGTGATTATTCATTGAGTTATTAAACATTTAAAAATGTCGTTGCCGTGAGCTGTGGTGTAGGTTGCAGATGCGGCTCGGATCCTGTGTTGCTGTGGCTGTGGCGAAGGCTGGCAGCTACAGCTCCTGTTAGACCCCTAGCCTGGGAACCTCCATATGCCGTGGGTGTGGCCCTAGATAAGGTAAAAAGACCAAAAAAAAAATGTGTTATCACTTTTAAAATATGTAATTCACGGTTCTGATGCTGAAACTGTTTAGGGCTATCTATTGTCCACAGGGCAGCCTGTGGTTTTTTCTGATGCCATGCTGATCACTACTAACCTGAAGCTCTTGTTATCCTAGGTCCTAAGGAGTGACTAGTAATTGCTTTCTTATACTTATTCTTAAGTAGTATATAATACTTATTTATTCTTAAGTAGCCCATTGATTTTGGCTCCCAGTTTTATAATTTTTATAAATGAGGAACATACTCACTCGCAAGAAATTTCAGGAAATACTAGAATGAAATGTTATTCTTAAATGGAAATTGCAGATAAATGCTGTTAATTTAACAGGGACATTCCAGTCTAAAGAGTAGTGAATGATTCTTTTGGAGGATAGATATTAATGTCTGCAATGGCCAAGCTTGTTTGCGGCAGTGAGAAGCTCAGGTAAGCACAGGTGCCTCATGTGAGTCTCAGCCTAGTAGGAAAGTAAAAAGCTTAGCCACCACTACTGGCGGGAAAGTGTTGTAAAAATGTCATTGCAATTTTTTCTTCATGCTTATCACTATCATATCCATCATCTGCACAGTTTTGTCTTTTGTCAAGCACACCTATAAATTAAAGACCAAAACAGGGAAAAGGACAAAAAAAAGCAAAGCTTAATATGTATCAGCAAAATCCAGTGATCTTTGTATTCAGATTTTCTTGTCTGTAAATTAATACCTTCGTTCTCTGTTATCTTTTCACAAGTCTATACTCTTGCCTCATATTCTCTTTGTGTTTTCATTGTGTAAATAGTTTATAAGTGAATAATTATTTTGTATTAAAATTCTGCTTTTTGTTTGTCTCTAGGATACTGTCACAGTATCCTTACGAAAGAGATTTCAAATGTTTGCTAACTAGTGAGGTTTAGTCTTCAATGTAATATAAGAGTTTACTAGGAATGCTGTTTTTATTTCAGGAAAAATTACTTCAAAGTAAAGGTAGGTTTCTTAATGAGTCTCTGAGAAGAACATAGACATCCCAGTTGAGTGGTAAATCCTGCTTTGATTACATATCAATAGGGGGATAGTCCTTCAGTAAATTGGAGCTTTGCGTTTTCTTTCAGTTGCAATAAAGTTCTGCTTCTAACATCTAAAATTCAGAATTTTAGATGCTTGTTGTTGCTGACTAGTGCTTAGACAGTTTTTAAAGCTATTTCAAAGAGAGAAAGTGCACGTTTTTATTGAGCTATGCACCCTGTTACATACAGCTTGCAGTCTTTTGTTTCATCATATCCATTGATATTTCTCTGAAACTGCTATCTGAAGCTTACCTGAGATGGATTAGACATGGCATTTTCATTTTCTTCTTCACACATACTGTTCCCTGGATCTGAATTAGAAATAACATTACGAGCCAAATATCTAGAGGCTGAAGGACGGGTCTATATGAATAGCAAAACAGTTAACTATATTGATTTTATTTAGTGGATTTCTGTTCTTGTGATATTTTTTTATGTTTCAGGGGTTTTTTTGGTATTGATTTTCCAAAAAGCGATTTAAATATTTTCATCCTTGCTTCATATAATATGGAGGTAGAACAGAGAAAACTTAGCTAGTCTTAATATGCAGAAATTGTTAAACAAGTATAGGATGTTAGACTATCAAGTAAATGGATTAGGTTTACCATTTTATTTTTATAAATATATATTTTTTCTGAAGGTGTCTGAGTCCAAGAGTGGGCAAAAAGTAATTTTCTACTTTGGGCTAATCTATAAAGGTTTTTGAAAGTCTGTGTTACTAACTTGTTGACGTCATGATATCCTGCCTTAAGGCACCAATTGTAAACCATTTTTCTAAAATAAATTAATTGAAAACGTAATTGTTTATTTTTACTGCTTATCTTTTGGTTGTCTGGGACATAAATATTTTTCTGTGCAGGCAAAGAGGACACCTAAGACTGATCTTCCACAAAATATTTTTCCTCCCTTTTTTTTTTTTTTAAAGCTGTGCCCCTGTAGCATATGGAAATTCCTAGGCCAGGGGTAACCTAAGCCTCTGCAGTGACAATGCTGGATCCTTAACCTGCTGTGCCACAGTTAATTGTTATTTGTTGCCGTAGAAACATGGTCTTAAAATATAAACAGACTTGAGAGAGATCAGATTATAATTCTTAAAGAGGAAGAAACAAATTCATAGGTTTGATATATTTTGTATTTGTAAAAACTGGTCATTTTAAGTTTAAAGTTATTGGATACCTTTAATAATTGGATAAGTCTTTGGTCAACTGCTAAACTGTGATCTTGGACAACATAACCACCCCTCACTTTCACTGTCAGTCAAATGGAACTCTAAAGCCTCAAGGTTTTTATTTTTATCTTTTTCAAAATATACCAAATGAGAAGAGTATATTATTTTTTTAAAAAAAACTATATAAAATTAACTTTTAATAATTTCTCATATTTTATACCATGAACATATATTTTTGTGAGAATTATTACCGTGGCACAGGAGTATCAGCCACAAAGTTGGTCTCAAACAACTTGGTATGTGCAGACTGGCTGCTAGAATGGGCCTCTTCTAATAAGAGCCCTTAACTTTTCTGATGCCATCTCTTATAAACTGAAAAGGTATTTAAACAACAGGTGAAAAAGTGGCAATTTTTTTCTTGCAATTTATTCTTTCAATAAGTGTATTCTCTGTACTACTGAGGATACAGCAGTAAAAAGCCTTCACAGCTTCAGTCCTCATGGAGTGTCTAGGCTGCAGTAACTGGTACACAGGTATTTCTTAAAATGCTCAATTGTGAGTCTTCCACTTTGCTGTTTTTCTTAGTTTCCTTTTTCATAAAATTTGTTGTTCAACATATAATTACTGCTATTAGATCTTTGGCCCTCACAGGGACCAGGACAATACAGGTGACATCAGTGTGAAGGAGCCAGATTTACTCAGCTTGTCTGCAACTGCGACAGTTCCGTGGGTGGATAATAGAGAAATGGACTACAGTTCAAGCTGAGGGGACACTTGGCAAAAGGAATCTCCAAAGACAGAAGAGCCTCCTGGGGGATCAGAATTCCCATGCTGAATATACTTTAACATAAGCAGACACTTCCTTCTGAGAAATTCTGTGGGGCCATTTATACAAGAACGAAAGCTGCCCTCTGTACCGATGTTTACAACAATTTCTCTTTCCAACACAAATCCCAAAAGCATGTTGCTTTTATATATTTAAAGTTGGGTGAATGAAGCAGTCAGGTGAAAAGAGGATATAGTAGGAACTAAGGATGTTTTTCCACTCTTTCAAAGTTTTCATTTAAGTGTTTGCATCACTAAGGTTACTCAGGGATTTATGGAACAGTAGTTTTATTCTTTCTCATCAAGGTTGATATACTGCTGTTTCCAAACAAGTCTGATCCTATCAGAATTCTATCAAACCATAAGAACCCAGTCAAAAATACTGTGAATGAACAGATTTTAACTCATACCATGACATTTAATATTTTGAGGTTGTATGCTCAAAAATAATCTGTGGAACTAATAAATGTGTTCAGAGAACTTTATAAGACTGAATTGGCATTAAGATCTTAAAGATTATATGACTTCTCCAAACAATACTTTATTGTTCTAAGTCAAATAATTGAGAGGATGACTTAATAGTAAAGATTTTTATAAGGTAAAAATTGACTCCTTTTACAAAGTGTGATTTTGAAAGGAGTAGAAGAATCCACAGAATTCACCTTATATTTGGATATGCGTTAATTCAGGTGTGTGTGTGTATGTGTGTGTACTTTTTAGGGCCACTCCCGCAGCACATGGAAGTTACCAGGCTAGGGGCTGAATTGGAGCTGTAGCTGCCAGCTTACACCACAGCCACAACAATGGGATTCGAGCAGTGTCTGCAACATATACCACAGCTATCAGCAATGCTGGATCCCTAACCCACTGAGTGAGGCCAGGGCTAGAACCCACATCCTCATGGATACTAGTCCAATTCGTTTCCACTGTGCCAGAACAGGAACTACCATTAATTCAGATTTTTAATAAAAACTAGGTAGGTTAGTTTTCAAGACTGTATAAACCTCCCGTGTCGAAATTACTACACTCAGTTGTTGATAGTATAATCTCAAATTCTGAATTACTGGTCTTCAAAATAGTAGATTTTTCTCTGGAGTCCTGCTAAGTACAGAGTCAATCAGATATTACTGGGTAAAGCCTAGTGGTAATTTTCACAGGTGCCCAAGGAACCTCTAGGAAGATATACCAGGAATATTTTTTCCCCAAGAGATCCAGTTACTTATTAGGAGGTATTCCTCAGATATATTATGTAGGAATTTTTTTTCTTATTTATAATATGAAGTATTGTTCAAAAGAGCCTTTGGAGATAAACTATGGTTGATGTCTGAGTAGTCACTCCACAGTTTTAATCTGAACAAGTCACTTAGCCTCCCTTGCTCATTATCTCTCTGATGGGAGGCAGAGATGTTTCCCCCACTCCCTTCTCTGCAGTGAAGTTGGAAACCTCAAACTGTCAAACTCTTGATGATGTACATTTTAAGGCTGAAGTTTTATGGGAGTTGGTAGAAAAATGTCAAGATGTTAGGGTACATTGGCCACTGCCTGTGATCTTCGGGAAGGTCCCTGCAGGAAAGAGACAACCCTAGCAAGCAGGAAAGGAACGTACAACTCTTAAGAGCCTTTTATGCGGAGCCAACAGTACGTGACCGAGTAACCATTTTCCTCTTTTACTTGGCAAAAGCCAAATTCCTTTCCTCAGGATTAATCTAAGAATCACTCATATATAGGCTTAGGGAAATGTGAGTCTCCTGACCTCATAACTCAGTCTACTGCCAAGTGATGATGATCTTGCTGTCCATCTGGTAATGAAACATTTCTAGGAAGTAGTAAATGCTGCATCTTGTTTTCTTATCTAAATTTCTATGAGGAAAAGGATTTCAATAAATGATGCTGAATCTATTGACTATCCCTGTGTGGAAGAAGTGGATGTTGATCCCACCTAATCCATACACAAAAATTAATTCAAAATGGATCATAGACGGAAATAAAAACAAACATCCTTAGATAAAGTCTTGGTGACCTGTGGATTGCTTAAAGAGGATAGAAATAAGATGACTAACCATGAAAAAAGTATCAATTGAATTTCATTAGCATTAAGAATTCCTGGGAGTTCCCATCGTGGCGCAGCGGTTAACGAATCCAACTAGGAACCACGAGGTTGCGGGTTCGATCCCTGGCCTTGCTCACTGGGTTAACGATCCAGCGTTGCTGTGAGCTGTGGTGTAGGTTGCAGACACGGCTGGGATCCTGCGTTGCTGTGGCTATGGCGTAGGCCTGCAGCTGCAGCTCCTGTTAGACTCCTAGCCTGGGAACCTCCACGTGCGGTGAGGCCCTAAGATGACAAAAGGCAAAAAAAAAAAAAAAATCTGTTTATCAAGAGACACCATTAGAAACTGAAAAGAAAAAGAGATTCACAGTACTTACCTCTACCAAAGGACTCACAGACAATATACAAAGAACATTTGCAAGCCCATAAGGGAAAGACAACCCAATGTAGAAAGTGCACAAATGACCCAGAATAGGAACTTTTCAAAAGGGAACTTCCAGATGATCAGTGAGTCCATTAGCAGGTGCTCAACATCGTCCCTAATTCAGTCACTTGATTTTAAAAGTCTATGCATGGACACCTCACAATTGTGTACCTCTACTTCGGGGTTTAATAGACAGCTCAAACTCCATCTTAAACATTTTGATTTTCCACAAAATTCCTGTTTTACTCAACCTTCATCTCAGAAAAGTTACCTTTATTTTTCTAATTACTTGGGTCAAAACCCCTGGATCTATCCATAGCTTCTTTCCTTCAACACCTAGTATCGAATCTGTGGGAAATTTTAGTTGTATCTTTAAAGAGTTCAAACTTAAGAAAATTTCCAAGTTAAGCATCTTTGTTCAGACTGCCTGTCCGATACTGGGCTTTGCTATTCTACTTTTGCCTGACTGTAGTCCATCATCAGCAGCTTTCAATGTAAGGAAGGTCATGTCATTTGCTCAGAACACTCCAGTGGCTTATCCTACTCAGCATAATAGCCATGTTATTGGTTGAAATGTGCCCCCCCATTTGTATATTAAAGTTCTAACCCGTAGTACCTCAGAATGTGACCTTATTTGGAAACAGGTTTGTTACAGACGTAATTAGTTAGTATAAAGTCATACTCAAGTAGAGTGGGTCCTAATTCAGTATGACTGGTGTCCTCATAAAAAGGGGAATTTGGACACAGACACACATGCAGGCCCTAAGAAGATGAGGTAGAGATTGGGGTGATGCTTTTACAAGCCAAGGAATGCCAAAGATGGCCAACAAACCAGCAGAAGCTGGGAGAGACGGAGAACAGAATCTTGGCATCCTTGAGGAACAAACCTGAAGACACTTTGATCTTGGACTTCTGACCTCCAGAACTGTGAGGAAATAAAATATTGTTATTTAAGCCACTCAGCTTGCAGTACTCTGTTATGTGTACTAGCAAACTGATAGTGCTTATAATGCTCTTTCTCAATCCCCACTTACTATACTTTATCTTCTACCTGCCTTTCACCTGCTCTTCCTCATTCCATTACAACCTTCTGCCCCTTGCTGTTCCCAACACCCACCAGGTGTGCCCCTTTGTCCTTGCTGTATCCTTTGACCAACATTCTCCTAGATGCCCTCATGGTTCACTCCTTCCTTATTTTAGGTCACCTAATCTTTAACATCTTTATTAACATTTCTGTATAAATTACACCTCCTGACCTCACAGTCTCCATAGCCCTTATCCTGCAGCTTTATTTTACAAAAACTTTTGTTTATAATACTATATATTGTTTTATTGCCTGCTTCCCTCCTCAAATACACAATAAATGTAAGCTCTAAATGGTCAGACTTTTTTTTTTCTGAGTTCCTAAAACATGTTTGGCATGAAGTACGCATTCCCTAAGTACTTGCAGAATGAATTAATGAGTAACTAAATATAGTGTATTTATACAATGATGTGTTTATCACTAGTATTTTAAAGTTGAAAGTTTCTGATTTTTAAAAAAACAAAAACATTTTAATTGACGACTTGAAATGCATATTCCAAAAGTATCTAAATGCCTAACAATAAAGCAATAAAAATAATTAACATAAAGGAATCATAAGCTTGGAAAATATTTTTGTATTTATAAAACATGTAAAATATGTATTAATATGGAAGATTTTTTATATGATTTAGCTTAGGATCTAAAAATCTTAAAATCTTTACAGTCACTGAAAATATGAATAGATTAAGAGTTCAAGAACCATGGAAAATTTTAGGTAAACAGATAGTCTCCATCCCCCAAATACTATGGAAAAACAACTAAAAATCTCTTTTGCAAATGTCAGCCTAAACTTGTTAGTCTTTGTAATAATCACTATATTTTAAGTCAGGGATTCTTGAACCAGTAGGGCTTATCGGGGATTCTTAACCAACAGGATTTATCAGACTTACAAAAGCATCGATTGCCTCGGATGAAATACACATAAATCCCAGAAAATCTTTTTGGCTGGCCTTGGAGGAACTTCTACTTGAAGCCAGAACAAAGAGAAAAAAACCTTCCCTGGTTGATTTTGATGCGTCCTCCACATGGTGAGCCAATGGCTTAAATGATTAGTAGGAGGGGCGAAATGTCAGTGCCTTTGGAAGCTGAACTTTCTGTGATTTCCCTGCGAGGGTTCAGAAGTCAAAGATAGTGCAAGAGCATGACATGCTTCAGTGGCCCACCATGACCCTCAGCCTCCACAGAGGGGGAGTCAACTTGCTGGCATAACAATAGCAGCTTCAGGAACATGGTTATTACCCTTGTAAACAATAAAGTAGGTTATTTTCAGGAGTTCCCATCATGGCGCAGCAGAAACGAATCTGACTAAGAACCGTGAGGTTGCGGGTTCAATCCCTGGCCTCACTCAGTGGGTTAAGGATCCAGCATTGCCGTGAGATGTAGCATAGGTTACAGACGTGGCTCAGATCTGGCATTGCTGTGGTTATGGTGTAGGCTGGCAGCTGTAGCTCCGATTAGACCCCTAGCTTGGGAACATCCTATGCCATGGGTGCGGCCCTAAAAAGACATACATACATACATACATACATAAATGGTTATTTTCAGCAGGGATGATTTGCCTCTTATTTCCCCTAGAGATGAGCAATGGCTCAGCAGACTGAGATCAGCCTTTGCTGTGGGGAACGTTCAAGACAGGAACTCCAATTGACCACGAGGGTCTCCAACTTTCTGGCTTCATCCTCATGAGTCGTTTGTGTGGAAAATGTAATTTAAAATACCAAAGCATATTCACAGTTTTGCTTCTTTCTTCCACATGTAAGGTAAATCAAAATGTTATATTACCAGAGACTGGTCCCGAATATAAACTGTGTGCCCAGATGTCCATTTAAGACCAAAAGCTAGAAATAGCCAAAGCACAGCTCTGGAGGAGGGCTTTTCTGCTGGAACATCCTAGAGTGTATCATTTCTAGATAAATGGATTTTGTGATCAATAGCAGTTTCTTCACTAGGAAACTGGATTGTTTGATTTTGGATTGTAGGAGGAAACAAGAGGAGCTGCAATTCCCAGGACCCAAGGAGCGTTGCCTGTTAGGGAAGAAATGACCCCATGGCTTTGTCCCAATCATCCTGGTTTTTTTTGGTCAGTGTTATGTATTATAGTTCTTTTTAAATGTTATAAAGATGTCTTGTATATATTTAAAGAGAAAAATAAATAAACAGCTCAATGTTTATAGCTGATAATTCTAAGGAAATATGAGTATTATGTACCCTTCACCTAGAATCACCAATTGTACTACTCCGGCAACTTTTATGCAGGTTACAAATTTTTCAAAATAAATAAATATTAGAGAAAAATTAGAGTAAGCATTATAGTACATTCTTGTTTTCTGGTGATAATCTTGGGGATACACCCAGTGATTTTTTTTTCATTCATAAATTACTTTCCAACACTTGCTTTCAGCTTAGACCCCAAGTTTGCATAAATTTTGCTCTGAAAGTCCTCAAAATGTAGAAAGATAGAAATACTTTCTTTAGAGCCCCACAAGGGGTCAGCAAACTTTTTTTTCTGTAAAGGATCAGATAATGAATTATTCAGGCTTTGAGGACTACATCTGGACTCTGTCACAAATTCCTTTACTTTTCTTAAACTCTTAAAAAATGTAAAAATATATTTTAGCTCAAAAAAAGCTATATGTTGGATTTGGCCAGCATGCCATAGTTTGCCTGGTAGAGAGATAAAAAAAAAAAAAATTCACCATATCTGTAGCTACATACCACATACAAGGGGATGTGTTTTGTGCTCCAGCAAAGAAACGACATCTGGAATAGTAGCTGACATTGGAAGTCATACCTGATTAATTTTTCAATAATCTACTTTCATTCTTCAATACCCATCTGTTTTCTATACAAGCACAACAGGAAACTTGAATGGAACCACCACTTCTGCATTTTTTAAGCCTTTGATGATGGTTATAATTTCTGCAATCCCTCCAGTAATGTGGTACTGCCTTTTGTTTACTATTTTCAAAGAGCCAGTCCCAGTGGCTTCCACTTAATTCTCCCTGTCATAGCCCTCACTCCATGGTCAGGTAACATGTGGAAATCTGGTAAGTTGCTATGCATTATTTCTAATTATCCATTCCAGAACAGGAAAATAATTATGGGGGTGGGGTGAGGCTGGGCACAGCAAAGGGCTACAATCAGATGGACTTGAGACCAAGCCCCATGGTTTATCTGACTTGTTAGCTCCCTGCTCTGACTGGTGGATTATAGGAAGTACAGTGAGTTTTGATCCAGTGCCCATAAAATATCAATATCTGATTATTTTTTCTTCTCAAGACTTTTATCCTGGTAAATGGCTACAGAAACTTTAGAGGGGGGTGAAGAGGATGATTTATGGTATAATCTTTTTCTTTTTTTTTTTTCTTTGCTCTGTAGCAGCATCTTCTCCTTAGTGGGACCTGGCTTTCCCTGCATTTGAAGGGCTCTGGAGGTGTGAACTGGGAATTCACTGAGGGCCATGACTCACTTTTCTGGTGACTCAGTTCAGATATGAGTTCACCTAGCCTGCAGTTTCCACTTAGATGGTGTAAGGCTTTCCTAGAGTCCCATTGGTTTCAGTTCTGGCTTGATTAGTTAGTATCCAGGTATGTGCCATCACAGTAACCTCACTCACCTTGCCATTGGTGATTAAGTCCCTCACTTGGCTCTACTACCCTGGGATCCCACTTTCCCCACTTGTTAAAGAGCCCACTTCAGTGGAGCAGTTCCCTTGTTACTTGTGGCTGATGGTGGAGAGAGAACACATAGTTCTACAGGACTGCTGGAGCTCCTCTCAGGAATTTATTTCTCACAGCTGTCACAGAAGACATGTCTTCTGGGCTTTCCCAGATCAGGTCTTATATGATAAATCCACTCTAACACTCCAGTGCTATGAAACCTCTTTACTGGATAGCTTTATTGAAATAGATTTCAAATACCATAAAATTCACTCCTTTAAATGGTACAATCCATTTGTTTTTTATATATTCACATAGGTATGCAACTATCACCACTACCTGATTTAGGACACTTTCCTCACACCAAAAAGAACCCTGAACCCATTAGCCTTCATTCCGCATTCTACCCAATCTCCAGTCAACGCTAGGCAACCACTAAACTGCATTCAGTATGAAGGTTCCAATGTCTTCAATTCCTTGTCAACACTTGTGATTGCTTGAGTCTTCTATTTTAACCATCTAAGAGAGTATGGAATGCTATCTCATTGTGGATTTCATATGCATGTCATTAATGACTAATGATGCTAAGTATCTTTTTATGTGCTTGCTGGTCAGTTGTATATCTTGTTCAGATAAACGTCCTTTCAGATCTTTTGCCAGTTAAAAAAAAATGGGTTGTCTTTTAATTTTTGAGATTTAAGAGTTACTTATATTTTCTGATACAAGTCTTTTGGTTTCAGTCAGTATAAACTGGCAAAATCATTTAATTCTTTCCATTTGCATTGCACTTTCTCATGGGTCATACTGAGTTTCTCACAATTTAGGGCCTGTGGGTCATTACAGTTTATACAGGCAAAGGGAAAATTACCTCAAATTGTTGGAAGGACCTCATCTTTCCAACTCCCAAAGAGTTAGAAGAAACTTTGACTTGTCACCTCATAAAGCTCAACTTTTATAATGATTCCAATCTTCCAGCCTATAAAGAGCATTCAGAACACTTTAACTCTGAACATATTATTATTATCTTCCACATTATTATATCATCAGATGTGAAGTCAGCCTTATATATAATTATTATTATTACAGAGATTATTTTGTTGTTTAATAATATAGTATTTTAGATGCTACATCTTCTATTATTATTAATTTTTACAATGATTAGAGTTACCTATATGTTTACTAACCACTCTACTCACAAGCATCTTAAGTCTTGTGCCTTTGTTGTATACATTCATTTTGTACATTATTTTTTTTGTCTTTTTGCCTTTTCTAGGGCTGCACTCGCAGCATATGGAGGTTCCCAGGCTAGGGGTCTAATCGGAGATATAGCTGCCGGCCCACGCCACAGCCACGGCAATGTGGGATCTGAGCCACGTCTGCAACCTACACAATAGCTCACAGTAACGCCGGATCCTTAACCCACTGAGCAAGGCCAGGGATTGAACCCGCAATCTCATGGTTCCTAGTTGGAACTGTTAACCAAAGAGCCAAGATGGGAACTCCCCATTTTGTACATTTTTAAAGTAGCACCTCTAGTGGCATCCTGGTAGTAGTAAACACCTTCAGTATGTGGCTGAAAATTTCTATTATATGTCTACTGTTTTATGACATATAGAATATGGACTTAAACAAATGTATAATGACATGTATCCAACACTATAGTACCTGACACAGTACTTTAACTGCTCTACAAATTCTCTGTTCATCTAGTCCCACCAACCCCTAACCCAGTCTCTGACCTTTTACCATGTCCTTAGTTTTGACATTTCCAGAACGTCATATAGTTGGAATCACAGAGTATGTAGCCTTTTCTGGTTGGCTTCTTTCACTAATATTATGAATTTAAGTTTCTTCCATGTCTTTCCATGGCATGATGGCTCATTTTTTCTTTTGCTCTGAATAATACCCCATTGTATAGATGTACCACAGATGATTTATCCTTTCACCCAATGAAGGATCTTGGTTGCCTCCAAGTTTCGGCAATTATGAATAAAGTTACTGTAAACATCCATGTGCAGGTTTTTTGTAGGGCTTAAGCTTTTAGCTCCTTTGGGTAAATGCCAAGGAACATAATTGCTGGATCATATGGCAGGAGTATGCTTAGTTTCCTAAGAAGCTGTCAGACTGTCTTCCAAAGTGGGTGCACCATTTACATTCCCAGCAGTAACAATGAGAGTTCCTAATTACATCCTCATCAGCATTAAATGTCAGTGTTCCAGATTTTGGCCATTCTCACAGGAGTGTAGTGCCATCTCATTGCTTTAATTTGCATTTCTCTGATGACATATGATGAGGAACATCCTTTTATACATTCTCCTGCTGATGATCGTGTTTTTATTTTTTGTATAATGGGTACAACTTCAATTCTCCAGGTATGGTGTTTAGAATTAAACCCCCAATCTATGTGTGCTATAAATTTATTTTTCATGATTCCTCCATGGAATTAATACCTTCTTTGTCTGTTCTGGAATATAACAGTCCCATCAGTATAGTAATTCAATTATTCTCTGTGTTACATATCTGCCAAATGAAGTCTATAATTTTCTGACATAATTATTAAATTGCATCTCTGTTAAAAATTGGGAAAGATCTGGTTACTACTGGAATTTAAATAGTGCATTTTAGAAAGCCCCTAGCATTTTAACCTGCACCACAAGAACTGTATATATGGATTCCTACTGGAAAGTCATTATTTAATATTATCTTATTCAGTCATGTCCTAGGTTTGTTACTTATCTGTAAGATGGAGTCAGTTCATATTATGGACTTGAGGTTTAAATGACAATGTAATTTATAGGTATAAATGATAATTTATCATTTAGCTGGCACAAATTAAAACTATGCATACTAGCTGCTAGTATCTATATCATCATCATCAAATTTACCACAACTACCATCAACATACTACATTTTTACATTCCAACGCCTAGTATTTATTACCATTACACACTGTCAAGGAGGAAGTGGTAACTATACTCTATCTTTTCCTAAATGACACAAGATTTCAATATGATGACTAATATTGTATACATTTTTCAGAACAATTGGTTTCTTTCTTTCTTTCTCTCTCTCTCTCTCTCTCTCTCTCTCTCAATTGGTTTCTTTCTTTCTTTCTTTCTCTCTCTCTCTCTCTCTCTTTCTTTCTTTCTTTCTTTCTTTCTTTCTTTCTTTCTTTCTTTCTTTCTTTCGCCTTTTTAGGGCTGCACCAGCAGCATATGGAAGTTCCCAGGCTAGGGGCTGAATTGGAGCTGTAGCCTCTGGCCTACACCACAGCCATAGAAAGGCCAGATCTGAGCCACACCTGTGACCTACACTGCAGCTCATGGCAATGCCAGATCCTTTAACCCACTGAGTGAAGTCAGAGATCTGACTGGTATCCTCGGATACTAGTCAAGTTCTTAACCCACTGAGCCATAACAGGAATTCCTAAGTGATATTTCAGTGTAAGTATTGTTTTAGTGCAAGTATATCCTATACACTATTTGAATAAGTAAAGAGCATCAAAAAAAAACTATTATACCCACTGGGCTAAAAGGGATAAATAAAATGGATATCACCAGACTAAAGAAGAGGAATATACCTATCCTAGGAACGTGATTATACTAAAATATTATGTGTTCCTTACTTGAAATTGACATGTAATTGGGCATTCTGTATTTTTTCTGGTAAATCTTGTCAGATGAGCCATTCTGGGTACTCTTGCTGCACTGACTCTCAACTTGGACAGCATCCATTTAGAGGTGCTGAGTTGCAGCCCAGACGTCCTGAAATGCTCCATGGCAATTCAAGGATTTAAGCTGATACAATTTTATTTATCTCTTTTGGACCACTAAGATTTTTTTTTAATGTTCTTTACTAAATGTATTCTTTTTAACATTATGTATTATTCCATTCAAATGAATAAATGTATGCTAATCTACTCGTAAGTTATATATCATCATAATAAACAAACACAATATACACTCTACCTGCAAAAGAGCCAGGACATTCCCAGTAACACTGAAGCCCCCTGTCTCCCAGAAAATGGCTTCACCCGCTTTTCCACAAGGCAGTGCTATCCTGAATTGTGTGAATATCATTCCTTCACCCCTTTTTTATGATTTATCATGTATACGTGTGTATGAGCATATATATATATCCCTACACAATACGGTGTTATTTTGTTCTGCATATCTCTAAACTTTATAATATTATATTCTGTGAATTCTTCTGCAGCTTTTTTTTTTCACTCAAAATTTTGTTTTTGGGATTAATTATCCTAGTTTTGGTTTTCTCAGAAGCAGACCCTTAAACAGGGTTTGAGTGAAAGCAGTTTTTATAGAAATTTCTGGGAACACCAGTGGATAAATATGGGAAAAATAAAGCATGGCAGAGGCAGTCAATAAAGACTGCATAATAAAGCATCGAGCACAGTGGGTGACTAAGGCTTAATTATTTAAGAGAACAGGTATTTTCTGCAAAGAGGCAGACACTGGTCCTCAGAAAACCAAATTATGTAACATTAAAAGGATAACATTTGGAAATTTGGACTCCAGGCTCTTCTACTTACCATAAAAAAAGGGGTCAACCTGTATGAATGTGTTCATTTTCTCATATGCAATATGGGAGATATTAATCATATTTACATCATGAAAATTATTGTGAAAATTAAACATGGTTATCAGTGTACAACATGCTACACATATATCAATGAGTTGGTCCACACCTGTGTCATCCTCTTGCTGGAACAGAACTGGACTCCTTGCCCAGACATACCCCATGGTCATCTGTGACACTATAATTGAATTCTACCCAATGGGATGGGAGTGAAAATGACTTGTAACATTTCCAAGCCTGGTTCATATTGTCCCTTACTCTATGTCCATTCCATCAGGCTGGAAGAGAGATATTCCCTAGGGAATACTTGGAAACTAAAGATGGCAGAACCTTTCTAACCCTGGGCCCAGAAATGACCACATGAAAGTGAACCACATTCTATTATTACCTGACAAGTACTGTGTGGGGAGCAGCAAGAAATAAACTGCTATTGGTTTCTTTAACTTTATATATTTGCGGACTAATTGCAGTTACAGTAGCTTGTATCAAACTAAATAAAACACTTCATTATTTTGAAATTCATGACTGGAGGCAAATTTCTTATCCCAAAGCATAAAGACAGTATTTGATTTATGACTTATTGAATTAAAATACAATGAATTACAAAAAATGTTGATGTCATATCTGCTTTGTGTAAACAGAAAATACCTAGGTAGATTATCTTCAAAATAAAGGATTTTGAAATTTAATATGTGAAATGAAACATAAAAAGTACAGAAAATTAATGGCATGGGGTAAAAGAACAATTAAGTGATGTCTCCACTGTTTACTATAATTTGCTTCTTAGAGTCCATAATGTTCGCTCTTGCATCACACAGCTGCCCAAAGGATTTTCAGCTGTTTGAAGATGCCAGAGAATGAACCCAGGACAAATGTTGTGTGACCGCATTTATATGTGGACTCTTAAAAAGTGGAACTGGCAAAGGCACTTGGCTGTGGTGGTTGCCAGGTACTGGGTAGTGGAGGAAATGGGGAGGTGATGGTTATTATTTTTGATATGTATAGATACATAATGTAAATTATACATTATTTAATTTCCAAAGTTATGCAGTTGATCTTAACAGATTAAAAAGTCATTTTATATTTTTAATACACTACAAAAATATGTTTTAGTCATGAAGCTTAACCTGGAAGTACATAGGCATGGCTTAAATTTAACTTTTTGAGAAAATAGGCGAACTCCATCCAAAATACATATCTGCCATACTCTGGTTCGTGCCAAGGCCAAGGGCCAAGATCTTTATTTCTGTGTTCCTTTGAGTTAAATAGAGACAAGATACATCCAGAGCATCAAAACCAGAACAATAAGGAAGAGTTAACATGAACTGAATTAAGATTAGAATGGGTATGGAAATAAGAATTTGTAACCAAATTTTAAAAGCTTCCAAATTGGAACGAGTTCCGGTATAAAGAAGGTTGGACGGGAGAGAGGGTAAACAAAGTCAGTGTTTCATGTTCACAGATGGAAAGTAGATGAGCTGTACGGAAGATTCACAACATTCTACACCTGATCTTGTCTCCTTCACTGACTCAAGCTCAGATGTAACTTTAATATAACTACTTTGGAAATTATCTCCAAATCATCAATGATTTATACTTATTTCTGACTCACTGGCTGCCTTAGTAGTCTCCCTCCCTCCCTCCCTTCCTTCCTTCCTTCCTTCCTCCCTTCCTACCTTTATTTTATTTTTGAATGAACTTAGAGCAGTTTGGGGTCCATAGTATAATTAAGTGGTAAGCATGGAGATTTTCTATATTTCACCTGCCCTCTCACACGCACAGTCTTCCCTATTTCCCACATCCCCAAACACAACAGTACATCTGTTACCAAAGATGACCCTACACTGACACATCATAATCACCCAAAGTCCATAGTTTTCCTTAGGGTTCTCTCTCCATCTGTTACTTTTTATGGATTTGGGCAATTGTATAATGACACATACCATCATTATAGTATCATCCAGTATACTTTCACTACCAGAATCCTCTTTGCTGCACCTATTCATTTCTTTCTCCCCCATAATTCCTAGTAAACACTGACCTTTTTATTGTCTCCATAGTTTTTCCTTTTCCAGAGTGTCTTATAGCTGGAATCATCTAGTATGTGTAGCATTCGGAATTGGGTTTCACCACAGCTGATTTATACATTCACCTACTGAAGGACATCTTGGTTACCTACAAGTTTTGGCAATCATGAATAAAGTTGCTGTAAACATCCATGTGCAGGTTTTTTTTTTTTTTGTATGGACATAAGCTTTCAGCTCCTTTGGGTAAACACCAAGAGGAAAACTGCCAGATCATATTGTAGGAGTATGTTTTGTAAGAAGCTGTCAGACTGTCTTATGAAGTGGCCGTACCATTTATACTCCTACCAGCACCTATTGCTCTACATCCTTGCCAGCATTTGGTGTTGTCAGTGTTTTGGATTCCACATTCTGCTAAGTGCGTAGTTTTAATTTTTAATTGCCTTAATTTGCATTTTACTGATTATGCATCATGTTAAGTATCTTTTCATATGCTTATTTGCTATTGGTACATCTTCTTTGGTGAGGTGTCTGTTCAGATCTTTTGCCCATTTTCTTATGGTTGAGTTTTAAGAGTTCGTTGTATATTTTGGATACCTGTCCTTTATCAGATATTTTCTCTCAGCCTATAGCTTGTCTTTTCATTCTATTGAAAGTAGCTCTTTTTTTTTCTTTTTTTGGCTGGGCCACAGCAAGTGGAATTTCCTGGGCCAGGAATCAAACCAGCACCACAGCAGTAGCTAGAGCCACAGCAGGGACAATGCCGGATCCTTAACCCACTGAGCCACAAGGGAACATTTGGTTTAATGAAGTATTTTTTTTTTTTTTTTTGCCTTTTTTGTCATTTTATGGCCGCGGGTCGCACCCACGGCATGTGGAGGTTCCCAGGCTAGGGGTCTAATCGGAGCTGTGGCCACTGGCCTGCGCCGCAGCCACAGCAACGCAGGATCCGAGCCGCGTCTGCAACCTACACCACAGCTCACGGCAACGCCGGATCGTTAACCCACTGAGCA
>PVHT021183530.1:4830345-4854329 GCA_004024745.2 Catagonus wagneri | reverse complement strand
ATACCTTTATTTTTAAGGATTACTTTCCCAACATTTGTAATAATGATTCCAGGTATAATTGCTATTATGATAGATTTCTTATTTGTCATATCTCATGCTTTCCTGTCTTAGAATCTTTTATCATTTTGCTGAGACAGATCTTCAAGTTATTGTTGTCTTTTTTTTACAGAATAGGTTAAAACGTGATAATCTTTATTAGTTTTCATATCTGAGAATGTCATCAGATTTCAGTGAGAATTCAAACATAAAATTCTAGATTCAAGGTTACCTTCCTTTAGAATCTTAAAAATATTGCTCCTCTTTTTTTTGGTCTTTCAGGGCTGCACCTGCAGCATATGGAAGTTCCTGGGCTAGGGGTCGAACTGGAACTGCCGCTGCCAGCCTAAGCCAGAGCCACAGCAAAACCAGTTCCAGTCGCATCTGTGCCCTACACCACAGCTTGCAGGAATGCTGGATCCTTAACCCAGTGAGCAAGGCCAGGGATTCAATCCATATCCTCATGGATACTCATTGGATTCTTAACCCGCTGAGTCACAATGTGTACTCCTAGGGGTAAAAATTTTAATTAAACTTTTAATTTTAAAATCATTGTGGAGTTGCATGTAGTTGTCAGAAATAATAAGTTGTGAACACTTATTCAGTTTCCCCTAAATATTACATCTTGCATAACCACAATAAACTATTACAATGAAGACAGTGATGTAGGTAGAATCCACTAATCTTCTGCAGAGAGTTCCATGCCATTTTACTGCACGTGTAGTTTTGTATATAAACTACCACAGTCCAAGTTGGGACTAGTTCATCACCAAAAAGAAACCTCATATTGCTCTTTTATAACTCACGTCCCTACCACACCCTCTATCCCATTCTTAACCACTAATGGCCACTAATCTGTTCTCCTTTCTTAATTTTGTCTTTAAAGGAATGTTATACAAGGAATAAAACAGTGTTTAACCTTTGGGGAATGGCCTTTGTACTCTGCATAATTCCCAAGAGATTCACCCAGGTGTCACCTGTATCAAATTAACATTTAGTAATATTTTACAATGAATGTATCACAGTTTATTTAACTATTTACCAACTGTGCACCTGGGCTGTGTTAATTTTGGGCTGTCATTAATAAGTTTCTGTGGACGTTGGTATAAAGCTTTTGTGTAGTTTTATTTCTCTGGGATGTATGCCAAAGAATACAATCTTGGGTCATATGGTAATTGCTCATTTGTTTTATAAGAAACTGCCACCCTGTTTTTCTGGAGTGGTTGTGCCTTTCAGATTCATACCAGTAACACAGGAGAGATCAAATTTCTCTGCATCCTCATCAGCATTTAGTGTTGTTACTATTTTGAAAGCTTTCTAGGATATCTTGTGATTTAATTTGTACTCCTCTGATGGCTAATTTCACAACAGAGTTTTAAGAGTTCTTTACATATTCTCAGTTATTAGTCTTTTGTCAGATATGTGCTTGAAAATATTTCTTTCAGTCTAAAACTTGTCTTTGCATTCTTTTTTTTTTTTTGGACAGCATAGGCAACATGTGGAAGTTCATGAACCAAGGATCAAACCCGCACCACAGCAGCCACCCAAGCTGCTGCAGTGACAACCGCCAGATCATTAACCCACTGCACCATAAGAGTAGTTTGGTCTTTGCATTCTCTTAACAGGACCTTTCTCAAGGCAATTGTTCAAATTTTGATTGTATACAATGTTACAGCTTTTTCTTGTTTATT
The DNA here is from genome assembly GCA_004024745.2 of Catagonus wagneri. NCBI lineage: Eukaryota > Metazoa > Chordata > Mammalia > Artiodactyla > Tayassuidae > Catagonus > Catagonus wagneri. The sequence goes on along the minus strand of PVHT021183530.1, from coordinate 4,852,602 downwards.
GTGCTATAGGTATCAAGTCTAAGATCTTTTAGTCTAGTCCTAAATCATTGTTTTCTCCTATTTTTTTCTAAAAGTCTTATAATTTCACATTTGTCCAGTATTCATTTTGAATTAGTTTTAAAATAAAATATGAGTTGTTGGTCTAGGTAACTTTTTTTTGTGTGGGGGGGGACTATGGATTCCAATTGTACAGCATTATTTGTTGAAAATACTATTCTTTCTTTGTTGAATTGCTTATGCATCTTTGTCAAAAATCATTCTGGCACATTTGTGTGGATCTGTTTCTCGACTCTCTACTGTGTTTCTATTTCATTGATCTTTGCATCTGCCAGTACTACACTGTCTGGATTATTGTAGCTGAATTGTGAACCATGGCATTGGGAGCAATGATGCCTCCCGCTTCATTCTTTCATTTCAAGATTGTTTTAATTATTCTTGAGTTTGTGCTTTTCCATATAGATTTAGAATGAGCTTGTCTATTTCTATAAAATTAAGTAACCAATTTCTATTTCTAACTTATGTGTGGGTGAGGGGAGTGTGTAGGTGCTTTCGTTTCCTTGTAGTTCCTTTAAAGTTGATAATCTGAGTTATTCTTTGGTATATATTTTCATACATGTTTGTTTCTGCCTCTTGTTTCTTATAATCACTCTTTTTAGTAGGCTCAGCTAATGTAATGAAATGTAAGCTAATTGGTGATGCATGTCATCTTCATCATCATAAATATTATGATCAGTTTATTTTTTTATTTTTGATGCTATTATACTGTATTTAATTTATTCACCTTTAATTCTTTTTTATTAAAGTATAGTAAGATTTACAATGTTGTGACAATTTCTTCTTTGCAGCAAAGTGACCCATTCATACATATATATTTTTTTTTTCTTATACTATCTTCCATCATGTTCTATACCAAGAGACTGGATATAGTTCCCTGTGATATAGAGTAGGACTTCACTGCTTATCCAATCTAAATGTAATAGTTTGTACTTACCAACACCAAACTGCCTATCTATCCCACTTTCTTCCCTCTCCTCCTCGTCAATTACAAGTTTGTTTCTGTCTATGAGACTGTTTCTGTTTTGTAGATAGGTCCATTTGTGGCATATCTAGATTTTACCTGTAAGTGATATGTGGTATTTGTCTTTCTCTTTCTGACTTACTTCACTTAATATGAAAATCTCTAGCTGCATCCTTTTTTTCCTTTTTAAATTGACTTTTCCTTAATCTCATTTCTTCTCTCTTCCCTTATGTTCTTGAGCCCACTGTGAAAGAATTAAGTGAATAAAGATTGAATAGTAACGATAATGATAATGATGATGGTAATTATAAATCACAAACTTTCAAAAGTGCTAGGTAGGCATGGAGCCTATCCCTTTAAACGTATTACAGATAACTCAATAATCTTATGAGGTAAATATCAGTTTTATAAATATATATTATTTTATTACATCTCAATTATATATTAAATGTAACTCTCACTGGCTTAACACACCAAATTTTATCTCTTGCTTGTAGTGCCTAAACAGCTTGGGTTAGTGGATGGAAAATTCTGCTATACATAATCACTCATGGCCCTCCTGTGGGAGACTTTGCTGTCTTGCGCAACATCATCTTAAGCAGGGTTCTTTGTTTGCCAAAGCAATTTATGCTCATAGCCACTTGGTAAGGGCCAGTTGTATGGTCCTGATCTATTTTAGGAGAGGAAAATACCAAAATGAGAGAAGAATTGGCGTGTAACACTAGACATTATTTCACAATCTATTTTGCAGTTTAGAAGTGAGTTTTAGTGAAATTGGGTACTTTTCCAAGTCTGTAACCTTCACTCCTAGTAAGTGAAGGTGTGTAACCTTCACTTCCAGTAAGTTAACAGTGTGTAACCTTCACTTCTGGTAAGTTAACAGATTTACTACATGAGCGACTAGGATTTAAACATGAACCTGTCTGCACTTAAGATGTGACTACTCAATATGGGACAGTTATGGTATGAAAATCTCAAATATGTTATTTCTAGTGAAGAATTTAAGATAATAATAATTTTATATATTTTGAGACGGAGTAATAAGAACTACAAAGATCTTCATCTAGAATAACACCATCAAATCACTATATCTGTCCACTGTATATTTTCAGTGAAAAGTATATATTTTTTTGATCATTAGAGTACATATCTTGGCTCAAGTCCTAGTTCTTTGTAGTCATTTCAGTATCAGAATCAATTGAAGGCCACATATTTAGTTTTTTGAAAGTACTTGCATACAAAAATTTAAGGCACATTTTAAAAATTTTAAGTCACATTCTTAATGTAACATGGTTAAACTAAAGTGATGACTCCGGGAAATAATACCTCCCTTTTAAAAAATATTTTTAATGGCAGATAACATATGCCATGTTACAGATAACATATAACATATGGTTATAATTTATAGATTCATGCATTCAACTTATTTACTCAACAACTATTTGGTAAGTTCCAAATATGTTGTGGTCACATTTCTAGGATCTGGGAGTACAGTAGTAAACAAAAATAAAGCCCTTCCATCACTGAGTTTATGCACTGGTGTGGGAGACAAACAGTAAATAAGGCAAATAAGTGAAATACAGAACGTTAGTGAAAGCTAACGATAAAAAAGGAAGCAGGAAAGAAGGCTGAGAAATATGAGTGTTTATGTGTCCAGTTTGCACTTCTCAGGGAGTTGTCTGCATGACAAATTGCTCCGTCAAGGAACTAGCATTTCATGTTTTTCTTCAAGTCCACAGACCGGAATGTGGTTCTCCAAAGCCAATGTGATGGCACAGGAAGAGTCATGCATAGACTCTTCCCCTGGTAAAGAATGCTCCTAGATGCTTGCATTCAATAAAACTATACTGATATCATCATAGAAATACTTATTAAAATTCTAGCCTCCAGCAGTAATGGGTTAGATAAAAACAGTTTGTCAATTAGTTTCATGTTCTGCTAGATAATTTTATTGAGTAGTAAACTGTTTGTATTAGTGTCACGTAGGACTGTGCAGCAAAATGTCACAGAGACAATGACAAAAAAGATGTCAAGAGATAGCGATTCATGTTTATCTTATCAGACTCAAGTAACAGTAACAGGTGAACATACCACTGTATAGGGGTAAATGCCACAGATTGCTTTTTTTTTTTCTAAAAGGTAATCTTTTGGCTCAGCAATGATTGCTTTTTGATGAAAATGTACACTACAAAAATTGAATAGATTTCTAGAAGCCCTGAGAGTCTTCCTTTGCCATTTTGTGCTTTTCTTATAATCTTTTTTTTTGTCTTTTTGTCATTTTAAGGCCGCATCTGCAGTATATGGAGGTTCCCAGGCTAGGGGTCAAATTGGAGCCGTAGCTGCCTGCCTACACCACAGGCACAGCAATGCTAGATCCAGGCTGAGTCTGCAACCTACACCACAGCTCACAGCAATGCCAGATCCTTAACCCACTGAGCATGGTCAGGGATCAAACCCGCAACCGCATGGTTCCTAGTCAGATTCCTTTCTGCTGTGCCGTGATGGGAATTCCATAAAATCTTTTTTTCACAGTCTTATTTAGTCCCCTGTGACACATACTAATCAGCAATATCTTTATAGATTTAGATTATATAAATAGGACTTTTCATTTCACATGGAAGGAAAAATCATAGTTAAAGTCAATACTTATTTAATACTGTTTTATTGTAAGGATAAAACTTGCAAACAGGCCTCCTGGAATTCCTTTCAGGATGTAACAATAGACCTAGTGGCCCAATTTTATTTCCCTTCTGTGCTGAGTGTCTGTTCCCTTGTTCAACAGGTGAACTCATACAGATTAGGGAACTCTCTTTTTTTTAATTATATTATTTTTTTAACTCAAAATTTCATTTTTTCTTTTTACAGCCACTCCTGCTATGTATGGAAGTTCCCAGGCTAGGCGTCAAATTGGAGCTGCATCTGCCAGCCTATGCCACAGACATAGCAATGCCAGACCCAAACTGCATCTGTTACCTACACAACTTGTGGCAATGCTGGATCTTTAATGCATAGATACCTGTCAGGTTCTTAACCCACTGAGCCACAATGGGAACTCCAAATTTAATTTTTAAATTTTTATTTTATTTTATTTTTTGGCTACACCTGTGGCATGTGGAAGTTCCAGGGCCAGGACTGAACCTGCATCAGAGTGGTGACCAGAGCCACTTCAGTGACAATTCAGGATCCTTAACCCACTGAGCCACACAGGAAGTCCTTAAATTATATTTTCTCTTTGGTGTTCTTATCTCTTTTTAGGCCAGTCCTTGCTTTGGCCTTATTAACTGCTCTTTTACTTGCTGCTTCTCTTATTGTTACTTTTTGCTTTTGTCATTTTAGGGCCGCAACTGCGGCATATGGAGATTCCCAGGCTAGGGGTCTAATCGGAGCTGTAGCTGCTTGCCTGCACCACAGCCACAGCAACGCAGGATCCGAGCCGCGTCTGCAACCTATCCCACAGCTCACAGCAACGCCAGATCCTTAACCCGCTGAGAGAGACCAGAGATTGAACCCGCAACCTCTTGGTTCCTTGTCGGTTAACCCTTGCGCCACGACGGGAACTCCCGCTGCTTAAACTGGTCTTTGTAAAGTTATCTAATCATCTTTCAACGTGAGGTGCTTTTCTTGTGCAGTTTTGTATGAGATTTCTATCACACAGTCTAATTTCTGCAGACTATGTTAGATAGTTGTTAGGGATCCCCCATCTTCATGGGCAATCAGATAAGAAAATGAGGCAATTCATGAGATGCGATCCTTCATGCCTGCTTGCTCACTGGGGACTGGAGAGTGGAGTAGCTTTAGAGCCTTATGGAGCCCTCTACAAAGGTTATTTTATATACCATATAAAGTGCCCTTTGAAATAGTTCACAATCAAGCGCTTTTAGTTTTGCTTTTTAAATGCTTTGTATGTTTTGTTTTGTTTGCATCCTACTTCTGCATAGACCGACAGGGGGCAGCAAACCCTCTTGAGAGAGGAAATCAGACCCAAATAGTGCTCAGGTCTGTTAGTTTATGGCTCTTTGTTATTGTCTTGACATTTCAGTTCCTTTCCCCTATTTTTAAAAATACAGCTTGAATTTTTAAAATGATCAAAATTTTTTCTTTTCCATTTAGACTTGCTATAAATTTGTAATATTAAAATATGCATGTCTGTTTGCTACAGAGTAGAGGTGAGAGAACTGCCAAATTTGGATCTTGGAATTTTTATCACGATAGAAAAAAATCCAAGTATAATTAGATGATTTTCTGTAAAATGACCTTTATTTAGAATAAGGCTTTAATTTATAGGTGAAACTCTTCTGAAATCACAATTCTTGGATAAAATATAGATTTATGATCTAGATTTCTGGAAGAATTAAAAAAAAAGTTGATAGAGGAGTTCCCGTTGTGGATCAGCAGGTTAAAGACCCAACATTATCTTTGTGAGGATGCAAGTTCAATCCCTGGCCTCCCTCAGTGTGTTAAGGATCCAGTGTTGCTGCAAGCTACAATGTGGGTCTCAGATGTGGCTTAGACCTGGTGTAGCTGTGGCTGTGGTATGGGCTACAGGTGCAGCTCTGATTCAGTCTGGGAACTTCCATATGCCCTAGATGTGATGGTAAAAAGAAAAAAAATAATTTAAAAGAGAGAAGATTTTGGTTTATTTTTTAAAAAGGAAATTAATCCTTCGTTTTCCTTTTAGCATAATTTTATTTTTGTCACAAGTTTTATTATTTTATGAAAGGAAAAAGAATACATGGTGAGAGAGTGAGGAAGCAAGAATGAGAAAGAGAGAAGAAAAATTAGTCCCTGGCAAATACTTCAAAATAGCAGATACGACAATATTATTTCATAACATAGGGTTTGACATTAAAAGCATTTAGAAGTCTAGAGAGCTATTTCACATTGCTAGAATGTAAAAATCTAACAAGAAAACATCAAAGTTATAAGCTTATATGCATTACAAGTTTGAAATATCTGAAATAGAAACTGATGGAAATATATGAATATGAAAACAAAGTGATCAGGCTGGAAAACTTAAAAAGTTTCTAGACAATGGACAGAACAAGTAGAGAAGAATTAAATAAGGAAACTATGGATTTAAATCATACAATTAAGAAGCATAAGCATTCATAAAAACAAACATCCTATAGGGATCGCATGTTATTTTCAAAAAAGAATGAACAATCACAGACATTGACCTTGTATTAAGCCATAAATACACCTCATTAAGTCCTCCAAATTATGCAATCACTATAGACTATTATGAAATGAATATATAATCAATGACAGATAAATAATAAAAATAAAACCTATGCACTATATTTAAATTACATGTCTAAAAATACTATTTTATAGATTTTGCCAAATTCAAAACTCCAAGCAATTTAACTACAGATAACAGGGATAGGACTAGAATTTAACAATTATTGAGTGTTATCAAACTGATATTGAGAAGAAATCATCCAGCTTTAAATACATTTTTTGAAAAGAAAAAGAATGAAAGTATGCAAACTAAGTATTCAATTTAGCAAACTAATAAAAGCACAAGAATAAATCCTAAGAAAGTAGACGATCTAAATTAGTATGGAGAAAAGCAGAAATGAATGAAATAGAAAATAGACAATGATAAAAATGCAAATAGCAAATTAAAGCAAGAGCAGTGGGGTGGAGGTAAGACATTAAAAAAATAATTGAGGTGAGGAGAAGAAATACAATGCTTGGAAATGGAAAGGTGTTAATTAAATACATGGTTACTTGAAAAAAGATTAGAGAATCTCATCTTGAATATTATACCAATTTATTTGGAACTTTATATTTTTAGATCAAATGAATAATTTCTAAGAAAATGCAAAGTATCAAAAATAGAATAAAACATGTCAAGCTTAAGAAGCCAAAATCAGAAGACATTTTAAAAGTATTCTAGTTTGATCTATAATTATGGAAATTGGCTCAGTTAACTTGAAAGGAAAATTCTATCAAACTTTCAAGTAAAGTTAATTCCGGTGTTATTTAAAATTCCAGATGATAGAAAAAGGTAGAAAATTTCTCAGTCTGGTATGTGATGCTGGCAAATTCCTAAGACCCAAATTTAACCAAGGATAAAATTAATAATAATAAAAAAATATGGTCCACACTTAATTCTAAACAAAGATGCAAATTCAATCACACATTAAAAGAATTACATAATGGCAAAATAAAGTTTATCCCATTAGTCATTTCCTTCTCACTTCCTGACGTTATCTAACCCTTTATAACTGTTTTTTCAAAACACTTTGTCAAGTTTCTATGCCACCTACTCAGTGATCCCCTCCCACTCTTCTGTCACGTAACCCACATACCGTGCTTGCTTTTATCTCACTTTGTTTTTCCTCTAAATGGTCAGTGGGGGAGTTCACCATTATTTATTATACTAGGTGATATATATGTATATTTATCTCCTTGCAATATTGTATTACACTTGAGGATAAAGATACATTTCTAGATTTCTTTTGAATCACTTATGATACCTAGTATGGGGTTTTATAGTGGGTATTTAAGTAGTGCTTGATGAGTTTAATTAGGTTGAAAGTTAGAAAAAGCAAATAAGGAAAACATGTAATAATAATAAAAAAGTCATAGGAAAGAAGATAGGGTGAGAGTTCATAAGTATGTTCTGTAAGGTCATGAGACATAAGTGTGCATACCCAGTGCCTGAAACTTCATAAATGTCCAAATGAATAAGTGAATATTATGCAGGTGTTAAAGTAAAATTATTTTCTTCTCCCCCTATTGCTCATAAAGATTAGCCACAACTAAAAGCATTGTATATTTATGTTGGCATCTTATTAGACGATTTTGTCATTGTTTTCCTAACAGTATGGAAATGAAGAAGCTGGAATATATGAAAATGCCTGGAAAACAAGATACATTGCCTTCATTTCTGAGTGCCATTATTGCTGAGGCCTACTATGTAGAAATGGATAGGAATCTGACGAAAAACCCAGCTGACATTATTTAATTTCCCACAGAGAACATGACAGCGGTGATCGGTCTCAATCTTGAATAGAATTTCTTTCAACATGCCATGATCCTATGTAGTCTTAAAAAATTATTATACTTTAATTTTTGAGCAGTTTTAGAATTACAGAAAAATTGAGCAGAAAGCAAAGTCTCCTTATACCCCACCACCACCCATATACAGTTTTCCCCATTATTAACATTTTGCAATAGTGTAGCACATCTGCTACATGGACAAGCTAATATTCATACATTATTATGAACTAAAGTCCATAGTTTACATTAGGGTTTACTCTTTGTGTCGTTCATTACACAGGTTTTGACAAATGTATAATGACATGTATTCATCATTACAGCATCATGGAGAGTAGTTACATAGCCTTAAAAATCCTCTGTGCTCTGCCTAGTCATTCCTTCCTGCATCTCCTCAAATCCTTGGTAACCACTGAATTTTTTTTCCCCTGTCTTCACAGCTTTGCTTTTTCCAAAATGTCATATAATTGGAATTATACAGTATGTTGCCTTTTCAGACTGTCTTCTTTCACTTAGTAATGTGTATTTAGAGTTCTTTTATGTTTTTTGGTTTGCTTTACAGTTTTGTAGCTCATTTCTTTTTACTGTTGAATATTCCATTGTCTAGATATACCACAGCTTGTTTATCCATTAACCTTTTGAAGGACACTTGGTTGCTTTCTAATTTTGGCAATTATTATTTTTTCTTGTTAGGGCCGTACCTGTGGCATAGGGAAGTTTCCAGGCTAGGTGTTGAATTGAAGCTGCAGCTGGGGCCCATGCCACAGCCACAGCAACACCAGATCTGAGCCACATAGCTCACGGCAATATCCAGATACTTAACCCACTGAGTGAGGTCAGGGATCAAAGCTGCATCCTCATGGATACTAGTTGGGTTCTTAGCCTGCTGAGCCATAATGGGATCTCTGAAATCTTGGCAATTATGAATAAGGTTGCTATAAAATTCCAGTACACGTTTTTGTGTGAACACAAATTTTCAACAATTTGGGGTGAACACCAAGAAGCATAATTACTAAATCCTATAGTAAAAGTATATTTAGTTCTGTAAGAAACTATCAAACTTTCTCCCAAAATTTCCCAACAGCAATGAGTAAGAGTAGCTGTTGTGTTGTTAATGTTCTGGGTGTTTGCCATTCTAATAGATGTGTAGGAGTATTCCACTGCTATTTTAATATGGAATTTCCAGGAGTTTCCGTTGTGGCTCAGTTGTTAATGATTCTGACTAGGAACCATGAGGTTGTGGGTTCTATCCCTGGCATCGCTCAGTGAGTTAAGGATCCGGTGTTACAATGAGTTGTGGTGTAGGTTGCAGACATGGCTTGGATCTGGCGTTGCTGTGGCTGTGGCGTAGGCCAGTGGCTACAGCTCCGATTCGACCCCTAGCCTGGGAACCTCCATGTGCCGCGAGTGTGGCCCTAGAAAAGGCAAAAAGACAAAAGAAAAAAATATGGAATTTCCTAATGATGTATGATGATGAGGATTTTTTTCATATGCTTATTTACCATATGTATTTCTTTGGTGAGGCGTCTGTTCAAACTGTTGTTCATTTTTAAATTGAATTGTTCATTTTCTTATTGTTGGATTTTTTTTTCTTTTTAGGGCCATACCTGTGGCATATGGAAATCCTAGGCTGGGGTCTAATCAGAGCTACAGCTGCCAGCCTGTGCCATCGCCACAGCAATGCCAGATCTGAGCTGCATCTGCGACTTACACCGCAGCTCACGGCTACGCCAGATCCTTAACCCACAGAGCAGGACCAGCAATCAAACCCGCATCCTCTTGGATACTGTTTGGGTTTGTTCCCACCAAGCCATAATAGGAATGCCTTCTTAACGTTGAATTTTAAGATTTCTTTGTATCTTTTGGACACTGGTCCTTTATTATATTTGCAAATATTTTCTCCTAGTCTTGCAAATATTTTCTCCTAGTCTGCAACTTTTCATGCTCCTAACATTGCCTTTTATATAGCAGAGCTGTGCATTTAAAACAAAATTTTAAGTCTTAACTTTTTAGAGCAGTTTTAAATTCACAGCAGAATGGGAGGAGGGCATAGAGATTTCTCATATACCCCCTGGAATTGTGTACTTTTAAATAATGTAACTTATAGTCAAATAGGGTCCGGCCCCAAGGTCATATATCACAGGCTTGTGATGAGGTCCACCAAGTCACTTGGGTGCTTGTCTATAGAATCAGTGACCCCATGCTAATGGCTATGCCTATCTGTGGGTTTTTCTCTTGTTTGGGTTTTTCCTTTGTCAGCAAAATGAATTAATTAGGGTATTACTCTAAAACTGACTTCAGCCCAAATTTGTAAGAGATTTTTGCTTGCAATTTTACTGTTTTCCATTTCCCTTTTTTTGGCTCAATTCCAAGTGAACTTTTTATATTCATTAACTCCAGGTATAACTAGAAGCAGAAAATACCTAAAAGAAAAAGACCTATTAATTTCCTCACTATTCTGCCATCAGCAGAAAATGTCATGTCATGTGGCAAACTTGAAAATTCACATTAAGTTAAGGGAGGACACTTACTGAGGTGTATCAGAGTAATTGCACCTACATTCTATCTAAGAAACCAAAGATTAAACCATCTAACTCTTAAGTATTAAAAACATGCAAAATAGAGTCAGCAACATAAGCTAGTCCCTTCCAGCCGAATGCACTTGATTTGCAAAGTGTATAAAATGTTTTCACACTCTGAAATCATTTTCAGATATTATATTCAACAATTTCCTGAAATGGTTAGCAGTTCCTTTAAAGAGATAATCACCAGCCCTTGAGCTGTATGGCATAAAAATATGTATATACAAGGACTATTTCAAAGGGCAGAATACAAATAGATCTGCTTGTGTCCCGCACATCATCAAACAATTGCTTTCTCCTGATACATACTCTCCTAGCTGGGAAAAGCACACAACTCTAGTCTCTTCTACTATATATTTCGGATGACTCACTCCAATCTCATCTTAAAGCTTCTGAAATGAATAATACTTTTGAGGGCAATTATAGAAGTAAATACATATTTGTACCATTTAATTTTTGTTACAATGTGTTGAGCTTTCTGTTTAGAAATGGCATGAGATAGAGTCCTTTTTTTGATGCATGTGGTAACTAACTTTTTTCCATATGAAGATAGAGAAAGTCTCCCGAAGTTTCCAGGAAAAATATATCTGCACAAACAGAAAATACCCGTAACGTGGTTTTATCATTAAAAGATTTCCTTCTGTGTTTTCACATCTACATCTACTTTGTATAATTACATAATTTTCTCCTTATTGCTCCTACATGAATATCTAGTTTTATCTTTCACGTACATGTTGTCCCAAGGTTCTAGGCGTTAATGTCAAGGCTCCAAACATTAATCCTGGCTGTTCAGAAATTGCCATTTGGACTAAGATGTGACTCAGCCCTTTCATTATTATTATTTTGCTAGTGCTGCCATAAGAAGGTACCACAGACTGGGTGGCTTAAACAACATGCATTTATTTTCACATGGTTCTAGAGGCTAGAAGTCTAAGATCAAGATGTCGGCAAGGGTTGATTCCTTCTGAGGGATATGAAGGAACAATTTTTTCTGAGCCTCCCTCCTCAGCCTATATATATATAGATAGTTGTGTTTTCTCTGTGTTTTCACATCATCTTCCCTCTGCCTACAAATTTGTCCAAATCTTCCTATTCTTATAAAGACATCAGTCATATTGGATTAAAGCACACACTAGCGACCTCATATTAAACACCTCTGCAACAAACCTATCTCTGAATACTGTGGCATTGTGAAGTGATTGAGGTTAGAATTTCAACATACGGATTTCCTGCTAGGCTACTGTTATGGAGGATAGGTAGACGGGCTCTTTGAATAGGGCCTGACATTTCTTTCTTTCTTTTTTTTTTTGTCTTTTGCCTTATCTAGGGCCGCACCCGCAGCATATGGAGGTTCCCAGGCTAGGGGTCTAACAGGAGCTGTAGCCGCCGGCCTTCACCACAGCCACAGCAAAGCGGGATCCGAGCCGCGTCTGCAACCTACACCACAGCTCACAGCAACACTGGATCCTTAACCCACTGAGCAAGGTCAGGGATTGAACCTGCAACCTCATGGTTCCTAGTTGGATTCGTTAACCACTGAGCCACGAAGGGAAATCTGGGCCTGAAATTTCTGACATCACCATGGAATTATTTTTCCTTCTTGGTGAAGCACAGCCCTAGCAGATTAACTCTTGCTTGTAAACCTGTTTTGCATGATCTTTATGTCTTAAAACGCAATTGCATATAGGCACTAAGAATGGATAAAATATGCAAATTGCTTGTTTAAATGCCCTGTTAGGAATCAACTTGGTTTTGTTTTTGGTTTGTATGTCTTTAATGACAGATGTTTTATGCTTTATATTCCAAATAACACAAAAGAAAATCCTAATGGGATTTCAGTATGGGTCCCCAGTTTTCTTTTTCAAGGAAAAAAGAGAATACGAATAAATTCTGTCACTTGCACAAATAATGTTAGAGGAAGTTGCAATGTAATGCCTTTATCAAACATTAGAGTTATGATATGGGATCCTGGCAACCTCCAGTAGTGGCCAACTAGTTATTTACTATTATTATTGGTAGTAATAATAATAACTCATGCAATTAAGCATCTTCGATATTTTAATCCCTGCTATAATCATTCTTTCTAATGCATGCTGATCTATCTGTCTATCTTTATTGGGGGTAATTGACAAATAAAAAGGTAAGACACTTAAAGTCTATTACATGATGATTTCATATATGGAAACACTGTGATTGGAGTCCCCTCCCACCCCCACGGAGTTAACAAACATATCACCTCACATATTTGTCATTTGTTTTTGTTCTTGATGAGAACATTTAAGGTGTACTACCTTAGCAAATTTCAATTATACAATACAATGTTATTAACTATAGTCACCATGTTATATGTTAGACCCTCAGATCTTATTCATCTAATAATGAGAAGTCTGTACTCATTTTCTAACTTCTTCTTCATCCCTAGTCCCTGGCAACCAGTTTTCTACTCTCTGTTTCTGTAAGTTGACTTTTTAAAAACAAATACATCTAGAAGTGATACCATTTATATTATATTAAAAACTAAGAAATGGATAATAATGTCTTCATTTTAGAAGAGGCAGGGTTACAGAGAAGTTAATTGGCTCAGCCTATTTCACACAGATTAGAGACTGGAATTAGGTGTGTCTATCCCCAAAGCCTGTGTTCTACCTCATAACACGTTGTCTTCAAGAGAGTCCTCTATTTAGTTGGGGGTCAAAATATATGAATTTTAATAGCAATTATATAGTTGTGCTAAATCCATAAATCACTGCACAAATATGAAGTATTATAACCAACAATGCCATGCAAAATTGACAAATGATTTTATCAGTTATCTCCCTTTTACCCTTGCCTCTGATGTTTATTGCTACGTAAAGATTTTTTTTATTTTTGAATTATGTAACCATGTTAGTGTATCTCTTCTCTCATTCCTTCTGGTATGGTGGGACTATGATATATGCTGACTTCCATGTGGCAAAACAGGCTTTTCTGAGCATGATGTTGTAATATTTAAAATCTGATATCAAGTTGAAAACAACATAAATAGGGAAAAAAGTGAGTACAGCTTGCCAAAAAAAAAATGCAAAAACCCACAAAGAGAGTTACTTCCCAAGATTAGAATGATGTGACAAAAACAGTTTGGGAGTGAAACGTCCTTGTGGTGTTTAGGAGAAAAAAGTAAAGTGCAAATACCAACAACTGTATCTTCGGGGTTCTGTGAAGTTAACTAGCTACAGACTATGTTAAAATGATAAATCGCTCTGCAAATGCAAAGTGTTATAACTCACAATGTCAGATGAAGGTGGTATCTTGAGATATATCTGCCAGTGTTTCCACATAGTGCCAATCAGGCATTTCCTCTAAAGGGATAGAAAATAGAGATGGAGGTAAATTGGACTCCTTCTATGGCTTGCTTTTTTACATCAATCAAATCTATCAAGCAGTTGAGTGCAGTGAGAGGCCATATGCACCAGAGCAAATGAGGATTTGCTGTAACTCTTTTATCTGTGTCCCTCTTAGAGGGAGAATCTGTTGTGTGACTTCACAGTAAGGCCACAATAGTTGTACTCGATGTGCTTGCATGCTACATTTCCAGCTTTGGCCTTGAATGAGTTTTGATCATCTTCAGAAATAACATCCACTTTTAGAAGATGAGAATGCCCCAATTTCACAAATGGAAAAAAAATTACACAAATTGTGAAGAAACTGTCCACTGAGAGTTTGAAAATAAACAGCATTGGAATACTTGAAATACACAAAGGACTTTCCAAGACTACTTTGAATTGAACATTTATTTTGATTCAAAACTTTACTCTTTTATTTATTAAACACTTACTGAGCTTTCAGTCAAGCATAGAGAATGCAAAAACAATAATTTAGAGTTGCAACCTTGGTGCAGTTTATTCTGGTGTGTTGATAAAAATTCTTGTATGTATGTTGAAAAACCTCTTGCTATGTCATGGTTGGTAGTCTGGGCAGTAAAACATACACAAGCAGATCTGACAATTATTAGCCCTGTTACTTGCCTTTCAAAGCCTTACTTTGATACTGGTAAAGTAAGGTTATTCACATATTGGTTTGAGAGCAACATGAGGTGATATAATTAAATTCCTCATCCCAGTGCCAGGCATATAGTAAGCTCTCAATAAAAGAGTATGAGAGCTATTCATCATTCTTTTTAGATTTTTTTGTCACAACATATTTTTTTCCTTTTTTGGCCACCTCACAGCATATGGAGTTCCCAGGCCAGGGATCAGATCTGAACCACAGTTGTAACCTATGCTGCTGCTGTGGCAACCAGATCCCTTAACCCACTGTGCAGGATCAGGGATTGAACCTGCATCCTGGTGCTGCACAGATGCTGCTGATTCCTTTGCACCATAACGGGAACTCCTGTCATATTTTAGCCAGTCATATTTTTGTGTTTTCTTTAGTTTTTGAAAGCAACAATTTATCTGTTCTCATTAAATCTCATTTTCATATATATATATATATATATATATATTTGTGCCACCTTAATCATTTTATACAGACCTAAAGAATTATTCATTTCTTCAGTACATATTTAATGAGCAATCACTTAGTGTAAGAAAATTTTACATATGTTACATTATTTAATCCAGAAATCTAGAAGTAGATAGTAATGTGTTCATTTCACCAGAAGAAAGTGAGCCACAGAGAAGTTAGGTGGCTCAGCCTATTTCACAGAGAATTGAGACCCGAATTAAGTGTTTCTAACTCCAAGATCAATGCTCTGTTTAGTACAACACATCGTCTTCCATATTGTTTCTGTTGAGCTGTGGGGGTCACATCAAAAGATATGGATTTATATAGCAATTATGTAATTGTTCTTTTATTTCTTCTACTAGAAGTGCAGTTCCAACAAAGCAAGAACATTTTCTGCACATTATAAGCCCCTATAACTCCTCAATAAATACCTGTTGAATAAATACATAGAATATAATAGGAAGCTATATAAAATTCCCCAATTTTTATGAAGTTGAATATAAAAATATGTATTACAAAGAATTAAGAAAATGGCCAGGTGGAGTGTTAAGAGAGTATTAAATAGATAGCAAGATCATCTAGAGGAGGCTGGGGAGGCTAGAACAAGGAGGAAAATGGAGAGGACTTAACATGAATGTAAATATAAAGGCAAGGCGCTAGTAAGGTAGACCAGATGGCTTGAGTAATTCCTGCATGTAGACAGAGAAAACATCAGATGGTAGTCTGCACCCGAGTTTTTTTTCTTTCTTTTTAAAAATTTTTTTATTTTTTTTGCAGTGCAGTTTCTTGAACATGAAGCAAAATACACTGACATTACCCTGTAAAACATGGAGGGTAGAACTAAAAAGGGAGTAGGGGAATTTAACGGTCACTCAGAGCCTTTAGAACAAGCTTCTTTTTATATTTATTTATTTTTCTTTTTTCTTTCTTGGGCCATACCTGTAGCATGTGGAAGACCCTAGGCTAGGGGTTGAACCGGAGCTGCAGCTGCTGGCCTACGCCACAGCAACAGCAATGCCAGATCCAAGCCTCATCTGCAATCTATGCCACAGCACATGGCAACGCCAGATCCTTAACCCACTGAGCGAGGCCAGGGATTGAACCCACATCCTCATGGATACTAGTTGGGTCCTTAATGTGCTGAGCCACAATGGGAAATCCTAGAACAAGCTCCTTTCTTTGACCTACTGTGCTCTGGTATTGTGTCAATATAATCCTGGAATGCTGGTTATTTGTTCTCTTAATACAAATGCCCAGTATCTCTAGAAACACAGAGACATAAAATGATGCAAATGTTTTTAAAGACACCAGGAAAGGCAGTGGTTTCCATTACCCTTGCGGAATTATCTTTCTCTCCAAGGGGAAGGATTCCTCATAGTTATTTATGATGCAGTTTTTCTAAGGAAGTACTGATTGAAAGATCAAACTGCTCATATTTTGTTGGGCAAAGCATTTCTGACAGGGCCTGTGCTGGGTCGCAAGGCTTTTTCCTTTTGCATTCAAAGAGGTTAAGGCTCTCTGCTTGCAGGAGTGCTGTGGCATTGTTCTATAGAAGCACAGCAATGCTCCTTGGCTAGCACCTCTCTGGGAGAGAAATCAGGATAGAGGAGAAGCATTATCTTTGTGAAAATGCAATAGGTTACACTGATGGTGTGGAACACAAGGGAGTGTAAAATCCTGAACACCAATTCATTTTGATCTGTTTGTACACTTCTTAGGCCATGTTTAGTGCCTTCTGGGCTACTTAGTGATTACAAAATATGCTGTTATATTGACTTACATTATTTGCTTCTCTCTTCTATCTTAATGAAAATACAGTCCCTACCTCAACTTTACATCTTTGTCCAGCCCAATCCCCTCTCTCCTGCCTTCACCATTGAATTCATGGAAATGGAGTCTTTCTTCACCAAATCATGCACTCCTTCAACACAAGGCAGTCACAAGTCATGCGGAACTTTGGAGGAAACAGTCTCCCAAGGTGGCTAGCAATCTTTTTTCCTCTTCTCTGAATCCAATAGGCAATTGCCACACTTATCTTAGTTGATCACTTATAGCATTTCCTGATTTTTCTTTTTTATTCTTTTTCCTCAGCTTCTTTGTTGCCACATCACCCAGGTGTCCCACATACCTGGCTGCTCTTTCCCTGTCTTTGTAGGTGCATGTTTTAGGTCTACTACTTAAATGTTTGTATTCTTTAGGGTTCCCTCTGTCATAGGTAACTTCATTCTTTTCTGCATGCTAGTAATTCCCCAATTCCTACTTAGACTCCTGATTTTTTCCCTAAAATCCCACATACAAAGGAATAGAGTATTTCCCATTTTAGCACATCGCTTTTTCTTTACCTTTTTTCTTCTCTTTTTCTAGGGCCGCACCCACAGCACATGGAGGTTCTCAGGCTAGGGGTCTAATCAGAGCTGCAGCCGCCAGCCTATGCCACAGCCACAGCAACATGGGATCCGAACTGCATCTGCAACCTACACCACATCTCACGGCAACACCAGATCCTTAACCCTCTGAGTGAGTCCAGGGATCAAACCCACAACCTCATGGTTCCTAGTCAGATTCGTTAACCACTGAGCCATGAATGGAACTCCCCAGCTGATATTCTTATTTCCTAACTCATGGCTAAAATTTTTCTAGCTGTACTACACAGATCTTGAGCATCTTAACTTTTTTCAGTCTCTTCATCCATACACCTAACCCCTCTCTATCCCGTCAGATAGGTGGTACACCTTTCCAAGACATTTTTTACACTATAGCTAGAATTGTCTTCCTTTTACTATAGTCACTCAGCTATAAAATCTTTAGTAGGTTCCTTTTGCTTCAGGATAAGTTGCTGAATTCCTTAAAATTACTTTCTTTGCCTATCCTCACACATCTGATCTCATATTCTACATTCTAGCCATACTCAACTTCTTTAACTTCACTGCATGCTACTCTACTTCAAATGCTTCCACCTCCCACCATAACCCTTCAGGTAAAGGTCAGGAGCCTGTGGTCGACATCATGATATTCTTCTTCCATAAATCTTGCTATCATCCTCCAATGCCATGCAGTTTGGGAAACTTTACCTAGCTCTAGGGTTGGACCATGATAAATCTAAAAAATAGTAGCCTCAGAGAAATATTTGTACATCCGTGTTCATTGCAGCACTGCTCACAATAGTCAAGATGTTTCGGAAAGAACCTCAATGTCTACTGATGAATGAATGGATAAATAAAATAAATTATATACATACAATGGAATATTCTTCACCTGACAAAGTAAATTCTGTCATATCCTACAACATAGATGAACCTCCTTGAGGACATTATCCTCATTAAAATAGGCCACTCACAACTTGACAAATACTCTATGATTCCACTTTTATGAGCTATCTAAAGCAGATACATTCATAGAAACAGAAAGTGGAATAATGGTTACCAGGGACTGCAGGGAAGGAAAAACGCAGAGATGTTGTTTAATGGGAATAGAGTTTCAGATACGTGAGATGAAAAAGTTCAGGAGATCTGTTTCACAACCATGTAAATATATGTAACACTGCTGAACTTCACACTTTAAAAAGGTTAAGATGGTTTTAAAAAGTGGGTGCTCAAGGTGTTCCTGCATTGCTACAGAGCTTACTTTAAAGACGGTACTGTACTTCAACTAAGGTTACACTCTAAGTTACAACTGCAAAGTAATTGTCCCAAGAATATCACACTGGCCCAGATATTTGCCTTAGTGAGATTAAGGGTCCAGGGATGACTGAGGTTTCTGGGTTGAGAGAAGATTCTGAAACTGTGTCCCTTTTCAGAGTGGCCTGATACTGGACAGTCTCCTCAGGCCAGGACATATCACACACTCCTGTGTGTGATTGGACATGGGGAAATCTTATCCATGGACACTCATTCCTAGTTTCTCTTGGATCACTCTTAGCTCTGTCTGGACAGCCGATCATGATAGATTATGGTCTATCTCTGAATCTTAGCATCACTATCTGTATCACGTAGCTATGGGAGTCACCACATCACAACTTCCATTTAAAAAAAATGTGTAGACAAAGACTCCACATGGCTGTAGGTCAAATATAGCATAAAGCAGTAAAATTCTAAGTAAAGGCATATTTTTAGAAGTCAATGGAAATTTCTCAAATGCTTTGGACTTTTTGCTGAGAGAATACTTTGAATTACTATTTATGAGGTGTAAATAAAGCAGAAATGTTCAAGAAAGGTATCTGGACAAAACATGTCAGTAATGAAAGTACCTAGTAGTAGTTACATGGTTTAAAAATGCGATTACAATTTTATGAATTTTAAACCATGAATCGCATGGTTTAAAAATGCGATTACATTTTTTATGAATGTAAATGTACGTATGCTCAGAGTTGAAAACTCAAGAAATGTAGTGGGTTTTAGAGAAGAAAATATAAACAATTACCCTTCCTGGGAAATGTAGGCTAGATTACAGTTTTGAATGAAAATAGAGACTTTCCTCAAAGGAACAGAATGCTTTTTCTCTTTCCTTTCCGCTTTCCTTCCCTTTCCTTTTCTTGCCACGCATGTGGAACAAGGAAGTTCCTGAACTCACACCACAGTAGTGACAACACCGGATCCTTAACCCACTGAGCCACCAGGGAACTCTAAGGATGCTCTATTTTCAATCAAGTGGGAAAGGAAATGGGTCTTAAAAATCAGGGAAGGAAGGCTTTACTTTCTCCCGCAGTGCAATTTGATCTTGGATGAAGACTTGAATGCAGGCAGATGCCAGTAGATGTGGGGCCTGCCTTAAACTATATAGGGCTTCTTCCTGGATTTGCTTTTTTCAGGCCCCCAAAGTAGTAGCTCTTTACACTTATAGTTGTTAAACTTTATTATATAAATATGCATAAATAAAATATAAATATATATTCATATTTATATATTTATATATGAAGGGTACCTAATAAACAGGCTTCTGAATAGAAGGATGAAACTTAACCAGATTTTGTTTCTCTGTTATTCAAGCAACAAAGTTGCACATGATCATTAATTTTAAAAAATGTATGTATTACTGTAACCATCTCAGGCTTACAGAAAAAGCTGTAAGAAGAGCAAACGGAACTTACATTCCCCCAGAGCCATTTCAGAGTAGATGGCCATGTGATGCCCCATCATCCCTCCAAAGTAACGCTGTTTCTAATAAACAAGGATATTTTCCTGCAGGACTGTGATTTAGCCATGAAAACAGGAAGTTAACACAGATTATGACTGCCATCTAGTCTTCAGATGCCATTCAAGTTTTGCCATTTTTTGCCAAAATGTTCTGCATAGCAAAAGGATCCAAGTCCAGAATCTTGTGTTGCATTTGTCATTTTCCTTTAGTTGCCTTGGATTTGTAACATTTCCTTGATGTTCTTGACCTTGACACTTGAATATTACAGCCTAGTCAGGTTATTGAGTGTTCCTTAATTTGGGTTTGCCTGAGGTTTCATCACGGCAAGATCCAATTATGAATATTTTGCAGGTAAGTCAGAGAAGGGTTGTGAGTTCTTTTTTTTTTTTTGTCTTTTTGCCTTTTATGTAGAGCCGCACCCACGGCATATGGAGGTTCCCAGGCTAGGGGTCTAACAGGAACTGTAGCCGCCGGCTTTCGCCACAGCCACAGCAACGCGGGATCCGAGCTGCGTCTGCAAACTTCACCACAGCTCACGGCAATGCCGGATCCTTAATCCACTGAGCAAGCCAGGGATCGAACCCGCAACCTCATGGTTCCTAGTTGGATTCGTTAACCACTGAGCCACGAAGGGAACTCTGGGTTGTGAGTTCTTGATACATCCAATCAGATGACAGGGACACACATTTTGATTTGTCTCATTATAGTAGAGCACTTGGATAAGATGATTTCTGCCCAACTTCTCCATTGTAAAACTACCATTTTCTCTTTTTTAACTAAATAATTATTACATTTGCTTTGAGCAAAGCTTATTTTTTTCAATGTATATTGTACGTCAACATTTTCCCATAACATTAATATTCCTAAATTTTTAATTTAATTTTTTTTAATTTTTTGTCATTTTAGGGCCACACCTGTGGCATATGGAGGTTCCCAGACTAGGGGGTCTAATCGGAGCTATAGCTGCTGGCCTATGCCACAGCCACAACAATGCCAGATCTGAGCCGCATCTGTAACCTATACCACAGCTCACGGCAACACTGGATCCTTAACCTACTGAGTGAGGCAGGGATTGAACCCACAATGTCCTGGTTCCTAGTAGGATTCATTTCCACTGTGCCACAATGGGGACTCCGTATATTCGTAAATTTTTAAATGCTGTGCAATATTCTGTAGTATAAACACACCATTTATGTGTATGTTTATCTATATTATTTTTAGCTTACAACATATTTTCACTATTAATGTTAGGGTGTTGTTCATATTTCTAATATTGGTTTTTAACCTGTATTTCTCATTTTAGAGCATACATGCTTTATTTTTTCTTTTCTGTTATAGTTTGTTACAAGATACTGAATGCGAATATTGTCCCTTGTGCAATACAGTAGGACTTATTTTATATATAGTTGTTTGTATCTGCTAATCACAAACTCCTAATTTATCCCCCACCCATCTCCTTTGGTAACCATAAGTTTGTTTTCTATGTCTGTGAATATTTTCTGTTTGTAAATAAGTTCACTTGTATCATTTTTATAATAGTTCATTTGCAATGTTGTGCCAATTTCTGCTGTACAGAAAAGTGACCCAGTCATATATATATGTGTGTGTGTGTAAATATATATATGATTGTGCTTAATATATATTTCATTTAATAAATATGTGTAAAAATATTCTTTTTCTCATACTATATTCCATCATTTCTGTCCCAAGATATTGGATATAGTTCCCTGTGCTGTATAGTAGGAACTAATTGCTTACCCATTCTAAATATTATTGTTTGCACCTATCAATCCCAAATTCCTTGTCCATCTCACTCTCTCCCTGCTCCCCCTTGGCATTCACAAGTCTGTCCTTTATGTCTGTGAATATGTTTCTGTTTTGTAGATAGTTTCATCTGTGCCATATTTTAGATTCCACATATAAGTTATATCATATGGTATTTGTCTTTTTCTTTGATTTACTTTACTTAGTATGAGAATCTCTAGTTGCATTCATTTTGCTGCAAATGACATTATTATTATTATTTTTTTT
>PVHT021183530.1:4796317-4816636 GCA_004024745.2 Catagonus wagneri | reverse complement strand
CTTAAAACAATGTCCATCGTATGTAATCTTTTACATTATAGATGTTTGTTGCTTACTTTTGCAGGGAACTTGTTCAAAATTCTAAAACAGTGTCAACACTTGTTTATCTAGTGCTCAAAAGTATTTTCTAGTTGTTTCTTGTGTGTCTCCAATCTAAGTTATAACCTTCTTAAGGAATAAGACATTATGTTCTACTTCATTATACTCCAACATCCCAAGTCCATAAAGAACATTTGATAGTGATTAAAAGTTGTTTGACAAATGAATGAATGAGTCAAATCTTCTTGAAAACTTAAGATAAACACATCTGGAATTCCATGGTGGCTCAGCAGTTAAGAATCTGGTGTTGTCACTGCTGTGGCTTGGGTCACAGCTGTGGCGTGGGCTGGATCTCTGGTCTGGGAAACTTTTGCATGCAGTGCTCAATCAAAAAAGAAAAAAAGAAAAAACCGCCATCTGTCTGTAGTTATCAGTCTCTATGCCAGTCTGTGTCTGCCTGTCCTTTCCATATTAAGTAGTAAGTAACACCTTAAGGAAGAGACGACCAGTTGTTCCAAATATCCATTTGCCATTTTTCTATTATAATGTGGCATTCAGATTATGGTTGGGTCGACAACTGCTCAGCATAGAGACTACTTTTCCAAAACTCCTTTGAAGGTTGGCGTGGGCATGTAACTAAATTCTGCCATGTGAGAGGATATGATATGTGCAATTTCAGATCTCGCCTTTAGGGTTCTGTTATAGCAGCCAAAGTCATATCCTAACTACTAATAATGTACAAATATCTATCATTTATAAATAAATACTAAATGCCCAGCCAGGGTGTTACATGCCATACACACTTTATCTTTAAACCTCGGAAGATCATAAAGATTGGTATCATTATTCCTATTTTTTTCAAATAGTAAAACAGATTTATAGGTGTGGGATAATTTGCCCAAGGGCATCCTATAGAAGAAGTATATCCCAATACAGTGTAGGACAAACTTATGCTGCATAATGCTGCTCTCTTTCTCTTTTTAAAATGTTATCTTCTGGAAGTATTTTTTTTTCCTTCCAGTTTTATCAAGATATAATTGACATGCAGCACTGTATAAGTTTAAGGTCTACAGCATAATGGTTTGATTTATCCACATCATGAAATGATTACCACAACAAATTCAGTGAACATTCATCATCTAATACAGATACAAAATTTAAAAAATAGAAAAAATCATTTTTCGTTGTGATGAGAGCTCCTAAGGTTTATTGTTTTAACTTTCATATATAACATACAGCAGTGCTATTTATGTATTTATCATGTTGTAAATTAAATCCCTAGTACTTATTTATCTTTATAAGTGAAAGTTTGTACCTTTTGACGACCTTCAACCAATTCCCCCTCCACCAACTCTCTGCCTCTGGTAGCCACAAATCTGATCTTGTTTGTTTGTTTTCTGAAGTATAAGTGGCCTATAACACTACATTTGTTCCTGGTACACAACATAGTGATTCAATATTTCCATGTATTACAAAATGATCACCATAAATCTAGTTACCATCTGTCAGCATATAAAGATATTACGGGATTACTGACTACATTCCCACACTGTATGTTTCCTATCTGTGACTTAGTGATTTTGTAACTGAGAGTTTGTATTTCTTACTCCCCCTCATCTTTCTTCCTCCCACTCAGTCCCCTATGAACCATCTGTTTGTTTTCTGTATCTATGACTGTTTCTGTTTTGTTAAATTTGTTCATTTGTTTTGTTTTTTACATTCTACATATAAGTGGTAACAGAGTATTTGACTTATTTCACTTAGCATAATAACATCTAAGTCCATCTATGTTGTCATAAACAGCAAGATTGCATTCTTTTCATGGCTGAGTAATATTCAATATATATTATAAATAGATAAACAGATAGATAGATGATAGATAGATAGATAGATAGATAGATAGATACCACATCTTCATTCTTTCATCTATTGATGGATACTTAGGTTATTTCCTATCTTGGCTATTGTAAATAATGCTGCAATGAACATAGGGGTGCATATATTTTTTTCAAATTAGTGTTTCCCTTTTCTTCAGATAAATACTCAGGAATGGAACTGCTCAATTATATGGTAGTTTTTAACTTTTTGAGTAATCTCTAGACTGTTTTCCACAGTGGTCACACCAATTTACATTTCACTCTTTAATGAGTTCTTAAGGTTAGTCATTTTGAGGAATCATTCCTTCAGTTTCTTTCCACATCCAACTAGCAAAAAGCCTTACAAGTCCTATCTTTGAAGGAGCTCTAAATTCTATCCTCTTTTTACCTTACCAATCACCACTGCTTTAACTTGGGTTGTCATTCTCCCTTTCTTCTATTATTTCTGTTTGCAGCTTAGTCATGCTCTCATGAGCTGGGTCTTTGAACGAGCTCTTCTTTCTGCTTGAAATGCCTATTTTTCTATCTTGATAATTCTCTTTTTTGTTTTTCTATCCTTGTCCCAAATGTTCTCTCCTGGGACACCTCTAACTCTAGTCATAGCCTACAAATTTATACCACAGCTCTTTTCTCAGTATAATTTTTTCCAGCTTTACAGTGAAAAAATAAAAGCTTGTATATTTAAGGTGTAACATGTGATTTTTGTTTATATGTATACATTGTGAAACGATTACAGCCATGTTAATTACCACATCCACCACTTTGTTGTAGAGGTGAGAACACTTCAGATCTACTCTCTTAGCAAATTGCAAGTATACAATACATCGTTATTAACTGCAGTCACCATACTAAAGATCAGATCTCCAGTTTACTCATTCTGCCTAACTGAAACTTGATACCCTTTGACCAACATCTCCCCATTTCCCCCACTCTCCATCTAGCCATCACCATTCTACTCTCTGCTTTTATGAGTTCAGCTTTTAGATAATCCCCGCTCAATGTTAGATTATTTTAGATATAGTACCTTCTGAACAATTTAAACCTTATGTTTTATTTCATGAAAGAACAGATGAGTTCACATTTCAGGGTTGTTTTTATTTTGTCTTTTTTTTTTTGCCTTTTCTAGGGCAGCACTTGTGGCATATGGAGGTTTCCAGGCTAGGGGTCTAATCGGAGCTGTAGCTGCCAGCCTACGCCACAGCCACATCAATGCCAGATCCAAGCCATGTCTGTGACCTATACCACAGCTCAGGGCAATGCCGGATCGTTAACCCACTGAGCAAGGCCAGGGATCAAACCTGCAAACTCATGGTTCCTAGTCGGGTTTGTTAATCACTGCACTACGACGGGAACTTAACATTTTAGTTTTTAATTCCATGAGTTTTCTGTGATTATAAATAGGACCTTAATATATGCCTATTGAAGCAAATGGATGGGCAAGTACCTTCAGTTAAAGTGAGTATAACTTGTGATTCAAAGTACCATTAAATTCAACTGATTTCAACTGACAGTGCTTAAAAAAGGGCTGAGAAAAAAATCATAAACTGGAATTACCACCTCATAATTCCTACTCCTTTTTTTGTTTGTTTTTTTTAGATCTTAAGGTACAAAGACATGAATAAAGTAATACACCATTCACTTAATTAGTAGCTTATAACAAACTGGAACAAAGTTACTTATTTTTCTTTTTTTAAACGTCACGGTTTATAGTCAAAATGCAATGCCTCTAAATCCAAATCAGGGAAATAATCTCTGGTAATAAATGGCCACCACTGCATTTGCTCCACCTTAGATCTGTAAATATATTAAATGGGGAAGTGAAAAAAAAACTCAGAGCTACACATTTTCATTGAAAATATTTTGCCCCTTCCACAATGTTATTCAGAATTAACTGGATAACTCAGACCTATTTGGGGAAAATACTGTCTTGAAGTAAATCGTGGAGTGTGAATTAAGCTTCCCCCAAGCAATCCCAAGCTGTAGATTCTTATTCTCCTTAAAGAACAACTCTTGGTTGTCTGCAAGTTAATATTTAAGTCTTATTTCTTTATGTTTAATTAATGCCCCATCTTTAATATTTTAAAGTGACACTGAAATAAAGTTAAAAGCTCCAGGGGTCTTTTGTAACCAAGTGCCTTTACTTCCAGGAGCAACGTTTATTTTATCTAATGAAATGCAAGTCTCTGTAGCAACAAAATATTGCAAGAATTTTATTAATTTCCCAAGGAAAATTTCCTTGTTCTAAATAGAGTTTTTATTAAAAGCCTTTGAATTTTTATCATGTACTTTCAGTATCTATTCATATCATCATATGGGTTTTCTTCTGTAATGAGCTATTGTGGTAAAATGTGCTAAATAATTTCTAACATTGAACAAATCTTGCAGACATGATCTAGACACTGAGTATGTATTTTTGTACCTTCTTGGGTGTTTTCGCTAATATGCTTATTATAGTTGTATATCACCTCTTGAGTTAGATTAGGTTTTGGTTTTCCTTTTGTAAGGTTTGGTGAGTGTTATATTCATAAAATAAATTATGTTTTTTGTTTTACTTTTTCCACGGCCTGGGTTACTGTAAACAATATTGTAATTACCTGCTTTTTCAAAGACAGAAAGAAACTCATTTGTGAATTCACTTGCTCTAGTGCCTTTTCCAATGGCAAAGTTCTAAAAACTTCTAATTTTGTCAGTGATAAGTGGCTTATTCACTTTCTCCTATTTTTCATATTTGATTTTTGTGACGTATTTTTTCTAAGAAATCATAATTGTTTCTAGTTTTTCAAACCAACTACTACATAGTATATGTGCCTGTAGCTCCCCTATTTTCTTCTACATCTACTCCTGTGATTCGTATTTCATTCGCAATTTGTCATTTTTTGCCTTGGCAAGCTTCATGGAGTTAATCACTTTTATTAGTCATTTCAAGGTAACATATTTCATATATATTTAGTTTTTCAAATAACTTTTTCCTTCTTCCTCTTCTTTTTTTGGCTGTGCCTGTGGCATGCAGAAGTTTCTGGGCCAAGGATTGAACTTACACCACAGTTGTGACCTAAGCCACAGCACTGTCAAATAACTTTTTATATTTAGGTTTTCACTATTTTTATCTTTATTAGTTTCCTACTTCTAGTTTCCCTTGGCTTTTAAAATTGTTCTATTTTCTTAAGATGAAAATTAAATTTCTTTTCATTTTTATTCTTTACAAATTTGCATATGTGAGTATATACAACTTTAAATTCAACTTTTTCTGGGTATTATAGGTTATGGTATTAAGCATTCTCTCTTTTTGTTTATTTATTATTTAATATTTGTATGTTCTGTCAGCCATTAATGTTAACTATTTTCAGTTTGGTAAATATTCAAGGTATAGACTAGGCTTACTAGTTACTAATATTTGAAAATATAAGTTTCACTTAATTTCTAGTTTTCGTTATTTACAAATTTTTAATATTATTGCTGCATTTTGTCTCTTTGTCCACCTCCCTTTAACCCATCTAACATTTTAAGCATAGATCTTTACTTTTCTTTTGAAACTACCACGTTTGTATAGAATGTTGAAAGTTGCTAACTGGTATGTATTATGTCTTGGGTTCTCTTCTAGCTCAAATGTATTCTTAACCACATGAATACACACAACAACACCCTTAGGTGGGTACTCTTGTCACTGTAATTCCCAGGTGAGTAAATGAAGTACAGAGCTATGAAATAAATTGTTAAAAATCACACTATTAGTCAATGATGGAACTGAGACCCAGACTCAGGTAGTCTGGCTCTAGAGGCCCTAGGAAAGAAGCTTCTGTGACAACCCCCATTTTACAAACTGTCAGAAAGCACATACACATGTATGAAGAAGAAAGGAAGAAATTCCTTTTTTTGCTTTTGTTTTGAAATTTAAGATGCTTTATTTCGTAGTGACATTAATGCCTTCGTTTCCAGCATCACAGCTAGTGTTGTGAATGTTCCCGTTTCCACTTTGTTTGCAACCAATTCTCTAAATATATGCTAATTAATCTACAGCTTACATTGTCATATCCAGTGGAAGGGCAATTATCACACTAGATAACATCCAGAAGGCTTAGCATTTAGGGTGCACATTCTCTACCTAAGATAAGTGGGACACAAGTTATTCTTCCTTAGTGAATGAGTTGCCCCTGGTTTTCACTGTTCCTATCCCATCATTTCTCAACCTTTTTTTTTTTTTTTTTTTTTGCTTTTTAGGGCTGACCCCATGGCTGCCAGGCCAGGGGTCTAATCCGAGCTACAACTGCCACAGCCACAGCAACAGCAACGCAGGAGCTGAGCCGCGTCTGCGACCTACACCACAGCTCATGGCAACACCAGATCCTTATCCCACTGAGCGAGGCCAGGGATCGAACCCACAACCTCATGGTTCCTAATCAGATTCTTTTCCGCTGCACCATGACAGGAAGGCTCACCCTTCTTGACTTCAATCACAGGCCTGCTCCTGTGAGCTGCCTAGTGTTGCTATGTTAATTGAGGCCCAGAGCTGTCCTCCTTGGCATCCAGGTTCTCATAACTTTGAGTACTTTACAATCATTCACTTTCAAAGGATTCTGTACTTGTGAAGGTATCATTTATATTAAAAAGAAAAAATATAATTCTAAATCATTTTGCTTTAGAAATGATACAAATTTTAAATGTGGAAGTCTGTCTTAAATGTACTGTTTCATTGCCTCTCAATTATTTAGAAAGCTACTCTTGATCCTGGGAATTCTCTTCAAGCTTAGAAAGAAGCTACTTTGGTTAAGAACCCCTCGTACAGGAGTTCCCGTCGTGGCCCAATGGTTAAGGAATCTGACTAGGAACCATGAGGTTGCGGGTTCAATCCCTGGCCTTACACAGTGGGTTAAGGATCCAGCGTTGCCGTGAGCTGTGTAGGTTGTAGACGCGGCTCGAATCCCGCGTCGCTGTGACTGTGGAGTGGCTGACAGCTACAGCTCCTGTAAGACCCCTACCCTGGGAACATCCATATGCAGCAGGTGTGGCCCTAGAGAAGGCAAAGAGACAAAAAAAAAAAAGAGAGAATCCCTTTTACAGAAACTTTTATCCACTTAGTGGGTTAAAGAGAATTTATGTTTAAAAGGACAAAAATATTCTACTATTGTATAGGTAAATGACTACTGAAATTCTGTTGGAAGGAGACCCTAGAGTTGCTTTTTTCATGTCTACTTGAAGTGATGATGTATGTTCTTTCCTGATTTTCTCAGTCAGTTGCCATCTAACCTACTTTGATCTGCTCAGGAATCAAAAGGTTGGGTTTAATGGACTACATAAACAAGACTCTCTTCCGCAAGTTTCCTGTAGGATTTCACCGTAGAGTCACAGTCACAGAAGGTTGGAGTGCATCGGGAAAAGGGATTGGGGTATTTTTCCTACAGCTGCCTTATTTCCAGGATAAATCCCATGGCTCCTGTCTGATGACCCACTTGGGTCTTGCTGAAGTCAAGTAACTATTTCTCTATTTGCCCACTCAGTCCTAGGTGACAGCTTCTCATATGGCTGGTCTTCGGATACTTCCCCTTACCGGTTTCTCTAAACTCTTTTTACACTTTTATAGTCAGCATTAAAGTGCTATAAATCACTAATTTTTTGTTGACATACATTTTCTGCTGTAAACTTAAGTGATAAAGAGTACTAAATGAGACCATAGTGGGTAGGATGGGAATGTCAAGATGGAATTTGGGGACTGGGTTGCACAGATATTTAATAAGCATTAACATGTACATAGCTTAACAGGAAAAATGAGACAGTGCCAATATGTGTCATCTGGTACTGTCAATAATTATTCATATTGTCACTGATGATGGCATAGGATGAGCATTGGTGGGAGGCAACTAGTAGAAAGGTTATGCGGCTGCAGCACATATTTGCTATGGTAATGATATTACCACTGTATATTGTATCTAGCTGTTTCTAAAGGCCTAGAAAGAGCACACAGAGAAAAAGACCAATTGAAAATTATTAATTTTTCAACACACAATAGGAAGTAGTTAATAAGAGGAAAATAAGAAGTCTTTATACAGCTTCAAAAATGTCCCTTAAGTCATATCGCTGCAGGGAAGTTGTGTTTGAGCCTCAGGTTCAGGGCCCACCTGGGACAGTTGCAAAGCTTCAGTGCAGATCCATGCACAACATTCCCAGACCTCTAATAAGAACATTAGGAGCCTTGGTGGGTCAAAAGTTGGAGCCTAATCATGAAATGGGGAACACAGGAAGACAAAAGTAAAACTGAAAACTCTCAACTCCCCCAAATCTTAAATCTTCCTTGCTAGAGAAAGCCACCTACACCCCTCCTCCAACTCTTCCACCCTCTACTTCTTCTGAAAAACAAGAGCTCATCCCCTAAAAATTTTCAGTGATTACATTTTGACAGTGGTTTCACAAAAGGACACCAATTGTTTCAGGGCTAAATCCTCCCCCTCCACACTACGTTACTTCCATGGATAACAGAATTGTCCTGATCTACAGGATCTGGTAAGAAAGGAGAAAGCTTATGCACTGAAATAGTTGCAGGATCTTGCCAGTTAGGAGTCTTGAACCTTGTATTAATGGGAGTAGATGCTAAAGGTATTATATGAAATAATCTAAGATTAAAACAACTGAATTTATTGACATAGGTCTACTCTCCTGGGATGCAAGATTTAACATTTTATTTCTGAGCACCTGGCAGCATCTCTAACAGTCTGCATGGATAATTTATTGAAGATATGTCTCAGAAGAATTTCTAATTTACTTTCTCCTTATTAAAATGTTGTTTCAGATTGCTTATATCTCAAAGTGACACTTATCACTGATGGAGACTTTAGTATGTATACTAAAGGTTAAAGTGAAATTATTTCTCTCTGTATAGCATTTTAAGATAAGTTGCATTTTTTGAGATATAATTATTTATATTCATGTATGTTATGATTGTACTGCTATTCTCTTGAGAAGACAGCGGACTACTTCCTATTCAGTTTTTAAAAGTCCCTGCAATGTAACATCTTCCATAGCAAAGTTGAGACTAAATAAATATTAGCCAGATGGAGTTCTCTTGTGGCACAGCGGTTAGGATCCAGCACTGTCACTGCAGCAGTGACTTGGGTGGCTGCTCTGGCATGGGTTTGATCCCTGGGCTAGGAACTTCCACATGCCATGGGTGCAACCAAAAAACAAACAAACACAAAAAACCCTACACAATAAAACCCCCCAATCCTAGGTTTGGTTATTTTGCATCTAATCCCCAAATTCCTTGGTATGTATACCCAAATCATCTTAACTTCTCAATCACAAGTGACCTAAATTTAATGGGACTTTTCTCTATTCTCAACAAGCTTATATCCCATAGGAGACAATACATTTATATAAAATCAGTATTATGGATTACGATTAGTAAAAGCCAAAGGAACACAGCAGATAATAAGTGAATAGGGGTTTGACAAGGGAGACAACACTAAAAGGTGTCATAATCTTCATCCCACTGGTTGGAAGGAAAGGTAGGTATAGATAAGAATGGTTATTTAAGGCAGTAAGATTTTGAGGGCCTGAAAAAATATATAACATTGTTTCAATATTTGCTAAAAGACCAGTTTAGAATTAGGGTATTTCTTATGAGACTAGTAGTTTAGCAAATAACTTGTTACTTGATCATGAGAGAGCCCTGAACATCTAGTTGATAGAACTATATTTTATAGGTTAGACCTGAAGATTAGCTTGGGAAGAGAGGTATTTTAGGAAGTCCTCTGTGGTAGCGGCATTGAGGAAGAACTGAAAGATAAAAGGCTTGGAGATAGAGAGAGATGAGGAAACTGCAGAAATGTGGGCAAAAGACAAGGAAGATCTGGACGAGGCTTGCGAGAGGGGAATTCCCTCTCTGAGCTCCCTGAGAAAGGGGACATGCGTCATGGTGACATGGCAACTGCTGTCTGTCCTCAGAACAGCATCCTTTGGCATACCTGTCCTTCCAAAGTTTCAGACAGTGAGATGAATTAAATTTAGGTGGGCGAATTTAGCATTTGTGAAACAATACAATTGTTAGAGCTGCATGAGACGGTCAAGAGCTCTCTAATTTAGTGGATGGTAACATAAGGCACCAAGCGTAGAAAGAAGAGATTTACCACCATCATCCAGGTGGCTTGGAGGGCGATGAGAGGAGCTGGGGAGAATGGAGCCATTAATTACAGGAAGGATTGAGAGGCTGGAAAGATACATGGAGGAGTTTAATAGATGTGGATCTTGCATGGGAAGTGGGAGAGCGTGGGAAGCTGCAAAGAAGTTAAAAATG
The DNA here is from genome assembly GCA_004024745.2 of Catagonus wagneri. Classification (NCBI taxonomy): domain Eukaryota; kingdom Metazoa; phylum Chordata; class Mammalia; order Artiodactyla; family Tayassuidae; genus Catagonus; species Catagonus wagneri. Next base: position 4,806,436 of record PVHT021183530.1, on the reverse strand, counting down.
AGAAATCAATATAACTGGAGCGGAGGTAGTAGGAAGGAGAGGGTGGGGATTGACAGGTTTTTCTCAGCTTTATGCTCTGAGCCAACTACATCTCAACTTTTGCCATTAAATTTCCTGCAATAAATTTTAATTGGCAGGAAAGCCCCCAGTCCATTTTTTTTAAAGTGTTGATTTTTAGCTTTGCTAAATGTCTAATATATGAAACACTTATCTTAAAATAGCCAACTTAATGTGTGTAGCACAAGCTTAAGAATTTTTTTTTTTAGAAAAAAAAAACCCTTGGAGGTTACAGAGATTAAAAACAGCAGTCATACTTTTAAAAAAGGTAAATGCTTTAGATTTCTGCTTTTTTCCACTCTTATCTATGACACACCACCAAATGTAATATAGTGGACCAAAATGTCATTTATTTAAACATTTTCCATTACCTTGAAGAAAAAAAATACTGAATTTCATAATCTGATGAACAAAATTCATACTGCACAACACTTAGAAGCAAATGAAATTCAATATAATACATCAGGTTTCAAGATTAAATTAAAGATATGTGGAATTCAGTTTACTCCTTGTGTGGAAATATACCACACATCAAAAAAACAAAATGAAAAGAGTAAACCTAAGATAAGAAATATTAATACAGGGTCTAGCAAGAGACCCTTTAGTTTGTATTTTTCTTTGTACTTTTCATTATGACATAAATGATAGCTTATAATAACTTGTGCTTTCAAATAATCTTTCTCTAATTTTTTTATAATGTTTAAATTTAAAAATAAATGCAGTTTTAAAGCTGTTAGCCAATATGGAATGTTGGAAACAGCACAGGCTTTAATGTGCTGATTCCATCTCTAGCTGTATATATTGTATCATATTATTATACATTGTTATTATAATTAGAGAATTTATTGATATATGTTACATATAGTATTTATTGATATATTTACATATATGATATAATAATATATAATGTATAAATACATATTAACATTTAATATGCTGTATAATATATTATGTAATGTATAATAATTATATAACAGTTTATATTTATATATTTATATAAAATCTTGAGAAATTTAATTCCAATGCTTTGAACTTTAGCTGCCTAGCTTCCAAATGAGGTCCTAGCACCAATATGATGGATTGTTGTAAAGATATGAGTGCACTAAAGCACTCAATGCAAAACATTAACAACTACTAGAAGCATGATTAGTGTATTTTGAATATTCTTATATTCACTTCTTGTTCATTTAAATCACACAGTGTAGCAAATAATTTCTCCTCATAATCAACACAGAAGCAAATTAAAGCACCCACACCACTCTCTTGATAAAATAGAGCAATCTCCAGATACCATACTATTGGCCGATTATTTTTGTTGGCACTTAGGCTCACAACCTGAATTGTAATTCTACTCTTTTAGAATCCTTCACCATTTCCCACATATTTAAAATGTTTTTAATATTTACTTTTATATTTCTGTTTACTGTTTTTTTTTTTTTTTTTGTCACACCCATGGCATATGGAAGTTCCCAGGCTAGGGGTCGAGCTGGAGCTACAGCTGCAGGCTTACACCACGGTCACAGCAATGCAGGATCCGAGCCAAGTCTGTGAACTACACCACAGTTCACAGCAACGCTGGATCCCTGACTCACTGAGCGAGGCCAGGGATTGAACCCTCATCCTCATGGATCCTAGTTGGGTTCGTTAACCGCTGAGGCATGAAGGGAATTCCCTTATATTTATATTTAAAAACCTTTCTTATGCCTCTTTTTTCCTTCATGCATTTCCCATCAAATGAAACATTCAGCCCTTGGCTCCCTCTCAAGGGTGATGTGTTTGCCCTCTCTTTTCTTTTTCTTTTTTTCTTTTGTCGTTTTAGGGCCGCATCCGCGGCATGTGGACGTCCCAAGCTAGGGGTCTAATAAGAGCTGTAGCTGCCAGCCTACGCCAGAGCCACAGCAATGCCAGATCTGAGCCGCGTCTGCGACCTACACCACAGCTCACAGCGATGCCAGATCCTTAACCCACTGAGCGATGCCAGGGATCGAACCTGCAACCTCATGGTTCCTAGTCGGATTCGTTAATCACTGTGCCACGCCGGGAACTCCCAGTCCTCTATTTTCTTGAATTAGATAGAAGTCACCCCACCTGCACTTCTACAAGATCATTTGACCATATAACAATTCTTTAAACAACTTCATCAAAGCTAATTTATCTGCCTGTAAAGGGGACTGAAAACAGCAATGGCAACAAAAACAGTGATTAAAAATTGCTAACAATTATAGATCGCTGTCTATGTAACAGGTTGTTCTTTTTAAATACTACTTATGTATTAACTCATTTAATCCTCACAAGTTAAATAAAACAGCAATTACTATTCCCATCACTGGAATTTGATGGCATGCATTTTTTTTAAAGGACCCTGTATAATCTGTGAAATCTTTATCTTGGTACATTGGGCAGACTGTCTACACTATAGTGTTTAAAATGTCAGTCTCTCCTTCCTAACACTTGCATGAAGCTCAGGTGGCAGATGTGGTGGAGGACATTTATTGAGGGTGACTCTCTTGGCTTTAAAAAAAGAAGGTGCCTGGATGGAACTGTTAAAAGATAAAACTGAGGTGTATTAAAATTTTTAATAGTTTGAACAAAAACAGCATCAAACTGAAAGAGCACTCAACCCACTTTCCCGAGAAAGGCTTTTAAAGAGAAAGTGCAGAAGCAGAGTAAGGACATTATTGATAGGCTGTACCCTAAAATCTAGTTGACTGTATGGGATTGGTTGTCCTTAGTTTTGATCTCGTAACCTTTATTTGCTTACATAGGCTACCAGATAGTTATAGCCACCTCCTTCTAATGACCTCTTTGATTCATTAATTTAATAATACGTCTCCCCTTTCGGTCATCCTCTCCTATATGAGAGATTGACCTCATATTGATATTACTGCCACCCTCTGAGTTAAGTTGCTCTTGTCTCACTGTGAGATTCTGGGTTATGGTGTCAGTTCCCTGGAAGAACTGTTTTTACCCCTCTTCTCATTGTTATCTTGTTTCCATTTTTCTAAGTGCAGTAAGACCTGCAGCTGCAGAGGTGTAAAGACCTTTGAGAGAACAGCACAGCAAGGGGAATACAAATAACTATTAGGAGGACAATACCAAAAGACTGCAGTATACTTCTTAGCAATGGCCCCCATGAACCAAACCAGTTGGTATCAAATGGATCAAAAGTATACCTGATGAGGCATCAACCTGTTTTAGCCAAGTTGTTTGTTAATTTCTTGTATTTGCTACAAAACCAGAGGTGCTGATCCAGGTCCAGCAGGGTGTATCTAATATGGCACAGATTCCTCCCCATCAGCCAATAAGTTTTTTAAATCAGTTCTATTATCTAAAACCATCTTAGCAAGAAGGTATAGGGACTTTGTTGTGCAGCTATGGCATTAAGAGTGGATTCAGCAGGAGTTGCCACAGTTACGGAGCTTTCCCTGCATTAACAGAGAGAAAAGGCAAGTAGCAAAAAGGAAAAAAGATAAAGGTTTCACATTGGGGGTGAAAATGTTGATCCATGATATTGGGGGAGCTGTTCACCTCAAAATGCCATCTGCTTATGAGAAGGGACCTCCCTAGTCAGTTTTAACTTTAAATCTCCAGCTTGTCTGTAGTTCCAAGAGCCTGAAGGAGCCCTTTTTAAATTGCGGTTGTGGACCCAAAGTTCAAGTTCCTGAAGTTTGACTGCCATCTGGGTGGAGAGGAAGACCTGGCCTAGCACTTTCCAAGGAGGTTCAAGGATAGTTTTTTTCTTAGTGGTTCCCTGTCAGACGGGTAGGAGAAAATTGGAGAAAATATATATATACACACACATAGACACACACACACACACACATATATATATACATTTTTTTTTTTTTTTGGTTTTTAGGGTCACACTTGCGGCATATGGAGGTTCCCAGGCTAGGGGTCTAATCTGAGCTACAGATGCCAGCCTATGCCACAGCCACAACAACGCAGGATCTGAGCCGCATCTGTGACTTACACCACAGCTCATGGCAATCCTGGATCCTTAACCCACTGAGCAAGGCCAGGGATAGAATCTGCGTCCTCATGGGTGCTAGTCAGATTCGTTAACTGCTGAACCATGACGGGAACTCCACTGTATCCAGATATTTAAGGAGAGTAGAAGAATTCAGGATCCAGTTCAGTTTATGGATACATAACAAAAAAAATCGCATAGACAATGAACAGGACTAGAATCCAACATCTACAGGTTGTCTAATAATTTTCTAGTGAAATATAATGTTTTCCTCTAATCCCCCTCATTTCTACCAAAGATGATCACAGTAAGACTAATTTGTTTGCAGAATAAATTGAGTCTCTTTACATTTAGCCTCCTTATTTACATAAGTGTAGCGAAAATAGTGATTGACTATATAAGGCTTTTTAAAAATCTACTTTGCTGGACCTTTTCACCAGGAATCTTAGATTGGATTTTTAAGACATATATATCACACACCCATAACATACATACACAGATATACATAAACATCCAAGAAGACGTAAACAAAGATCTGACAGTTTTTATTTTAAAATTTTAGCCATGAGACAGATATGATAATGTAAAACTCCCTTGTTTATAAAAGAACAGTGGAATACAATTTGCATTTCTGGCAGAGGTCATAACATTTATCTGCTCAAATGTCTTAAACTTTTCACTAACGTTTCTGGAGATTTTTAAGACTTTTCATTCACCTCATTTCCAAATAGCCTTTTCCATTTTTTATTCTTCTGATAAGAAATGGCTCTCAGTTCTTGGAGAAGATTGGGTAAAACATTTACATTTGAAAGACCCAAGGTAAGAATGCAAGTTCCTCCAAGGACCTTTGTTTCCAAAACCAGAATTTTACAATATCTTCAAGCTTTCTGAGATGAACAGGGGAGGTTTTGGGATTGGTGTGTATATATGTAGGGGGGGAGGTGGGAGGAAATAGGTGGTCTTTGAATCGTTTCTAGTGCTCCATTTCTGTTCTTGTAAGTACAGTTATTTTTAATTTCTCAACAAATGGGCTTGTAACCTGAATGCTCTCTAGGCTGACTCACCTGTCCAACTACTGTATCTTCAATTTGCTTTTTTATACCACAGGGAAGATTTTCAACTAAGAAGGAAGTTGAAAGATTCCTGTGTTCTAGAGTTAGGTATGTTTGTCTCTGGAATTTAATTTTTTTTTTTTTTTTCTCTCTGGGTACCTAGTTTCATTTTAACTTAGGGGAGAAGGCCAAAAAAAAAAGAATTCCTATAAGGCTCTGAATATCAACTTCCAATTCAGCCAACTTCTGACTTTAGAACAACTTAAAAAACATTTCTTTCAAATATATTTTCAAGACAAAAGTAAATATTTGTGGCAGTACTAGACAACCCCATGGACACAAGAAGAGTCCCCAAAGAGACACCACCCTTCCAAGATCCAGAGCCACTTTCAAAGAAAACCAAAAGAAAAACTCTGACCATTCCCCTGAGAGCTGATAAAAGGTGGTAGGATCCTAGCTGCAAAAGGGGTGCAGCCCACACTTCTGCCTAGCCATATCTGGGGGGCTTCCAACTTGACAGTTGCCAAGCCAAGTTCTCAGGACACAAAACAGGGCAAACAAGAAGGCAAAAGCTGTCTCTGAGAAAGAAGAGACAACCAATGGGTACCTGAAAGCAAATTCACGAGCCACAGTTCAAAGCTCCAATTCTTGGAAATGCTTTTTCCTGCCAAACTGAATTTGGAAAGGAAGGGACAGTGGGCGATTTTACCTTCTTTTCCCAAGCAGGCCTACAGAGAGCTGGGAGAGTGAATATAGGTAGGAATTCTGACCTTCGTTGGCTTTCCCCGTTTTCCTGGGATGCCCTCTGCAGGCTCCTGAGTGAGTGTGGTGTCCTCACGCTTATCGTCGTGGTCACCAGCAACTGTGGAGCAGGAAAATAACCCTCCCTCTGCGGTTCATACGGGGTGCCTGGCCGAAGCCGTTCGTCTCAAAGCCTCGCCTAAGCGGACAAGACTTTCTCAGTGAGACGTTCTCCATTGTGGCCACTGGAATTCAGAAGGATTCCCTTCCATAAGGTTAACCTGCTGTTCAGCTTTAAAATAAAATTGTATTCACCTGAGGCCTCACAGGACCCGGGCCAGTTTTCAGTCACACCCAGTCTAAAGGTGGGTGTTCTCGTTCTGAGGTCGGAACCAGTCTGACTTGGAATAGGTCAGAACCGGAACCGGACCAGTTTCTAAGTTGGACCGGTTCGACCCTGGGCCCAGTCCGGTTTCTAAGTCGGACCTGGGCCAACTCCAGGCTGTTTCCGGAAACGTTTCGTAAAAAGAAACTCTCAAAGTCTGAAAGCTCAGGATGCAAAGCAGATAAACTGGGCCAAAAGCTGAGGGGTTGTTCCCACGCCCTCCAGAGGCGGCGAGAAGACAGCGGACTCCGCGCAACAGGTACCTCCACTGGCTGCTCGGGGCGCTTGGGGGCTGTTGGGGTGCTTTTGGTTTGTTTTTATAATAATAGAACTTTTAAAAGACAAACCGAGGCATATTCAAACTTTTACGAGTTTGAACAAAAAATCCATTCGAATGAGGCGGCACGAAACTGGAAGTGGTGAGGCGCTCTCCAGGGTCAGGTGCAGGGTGCTTTTATAGAGGAAGTGCAGGAACAAAGTAAGGAAATTATTGGCTGGCTGTAGTTTAAAGCTTGCTGACTGTTTGTGATTCTTTGTCCTTAGCGGGTTTTGCACCCTTGAGGCATAAACAGGTTTAGATTTTGGTTCACTTAGGTAGGCCGCCAGGGCATTAGATCCACCTGAGGCTAATGGCCTTCTTGTTTAACTCATTTAACAGGTCCAAGCTTTGTGGTTCCAGAATAATGGCAAAAACAAAACAAAAACAAAAACATTTGTTTTAAGGGCCACACCTGTGGCATATGGAGATTTCCAGGCTAGGGTCGCATCCTAGCTATACCCGCAGGCCTAAGCCACAGCAATGCTGGATCCAAGCCACGCCTGCGGTTTATACCACAGCTCAGGGCAACACGGATTCTTAACGCCCTGAGCAAGGCCAAGGATGGAACCTACATCCTCATGGATGCTAGTCATATTCTTTACTGCTGAACTACGATGGGGACTCCAAAGCTGGTGCAGTTTTGATGTTGTCTTTAAGGGAGTTGATCCCTATTTTTGAATACATAAAGGGCATGAGGACCAGAGCTGCTGAAGTTTAAGCTTCCTGATCTTCATGGAGCTTCATCAGGGAGTTTCTGAAGCAAAATATGAGTTACAAATGTGAAACGATCATCGGTGATGGTTCAGTTTATTGAAGTTAGTATTTTAAAGGGAGAGCTGCAGATTCCCATTTTAATTGGGCCTTCTTTATGTGGAAAACCTGGGAATTTCAAGCAAGGAAAACAGTGAAGTGAGGATGATACCGAGTGCTGGCTCAGGCAATTTACTGGTTACCTCCCCCCTCCTTTTTCATCGTCTTTCCCAAATTTTATAATCCTATAATTTGAAAAACCCCAGTTGTAGTGATTTCTCAGTGTATAGATTCCACAAGAATCTCTTTTTATAACTGATTTACAGATACTTTTATTGAAAGGTTTTTATTCTGTTTTGCATAAAATAGTGTGATTCAAATGATACAGAATTAAGAAGTGCTAACGTATTGTGTCTTATTGGGACTTGTTATTGATGTCTGGATTTGGTGCTGATCTGTTCTTGCTTTGATGATCTGGTATCCTTTTATTTTGATGTTTTCATCCTCCTTTTTGGGGCAAGTTTGGCAGTCAAATTAAGTAGATACTTTTCATATGCTAATATCTATGTGATTACTACATCAAGCTATTATATTTATTCTGGAAAGAAGTGTAAAATTTAAAAGGTTGGAGATAATAGCAAGATTTCAAAATCTCTCTCTCTCTGCCTCTGAGTAAATGAATTTCTTAATATGAAAATACCAACTGATAAGGCCTTATCTATCTTGGATCATTCCAGCTCACACTCCCCTGTGACGTTCTGTGTTAAAAGTAATAAAAATGCAAGGGACATTCCTGATACAATTATGTATTTGAGCAAATATGTATTACGCTGTTGCTCCCAACAAAAGAAAATATTATTCTGTGATATTTTGTGTACCAAATTTGTAAACAAAGTTTGGATTAGGTAAAAGGTTAAAGAAAAAAAAAGTTAAAGAAAAACAAATATTTTAGGGGCTCAAGTGATCTGGAAATATGATTCTGTTTTTCTTCTTTAGTTTTGTTTGTTTCTGTTCTCCACTAGCAAAATGGCATCTGCATGTGTTGTCATTTCAAATTACAGTGAAATATGATCTCTTTTTCCTGTTTCATTCATTATTCCTGTTTTTCCTATGTTGTCATAAAAAATTATTTTACAGTGTTTGATCTGTATCCTTATTTTGCATGTGTCCTTGAGAAATGTGGTAGCATTCCGTGTGTCTGTTTTTAAAATTGGTTTGTTTTATTTGTAATATTTACAAAGCTACAGAAATGTTGAAAGATGAGTAAAATGAAGACCTTAGATTTACAGTTGTTAACATGTTGCCTCTTCTGTCATTTACCCAGCTCTTTTTTTATTACCTTCAGAGTTGCAAAACAATTATTTTCAAATTATTACCCTAGCATTCATCTGTAAAGAAGAGTTTTTCTTCTTTACTCTCTTGTCTTTTTTTTTTTTTTGAAGTATAGTTGATTTGTAGTGTTGTGTTGGTTTTGGGTGTACAGTAAAGAGATTCGGTATATATATATGTATATATATACACACACACATACACACACATATATTTTTCACGCACCTCCCTCTCTTGACCTATTCCTTTTTAAAAATTCAAATTGACTTAAATCTGAAATGTAGAAACTCTTAGGTAGCTTCTAGGTGCTTTTAAAATGATCGTGTTATCTCTTTAAGTGCTTTCTGTTTCAACAAATTACTGTACTTCCACCTACTCATCTTGCTTTCTTCTGTCCCAGACCTGAAATGATTCCAAGAAGCCTTGGCTTCTTCTGGTGAGAAATGGTCACAGGTACCAAGATCTGGGTTTATTCATGGCTACTTATTGTTCCTGGGAGTATTTCTGTGGACAGCAGCAAAATATATACATATTTTAGAAAAGATGAGTTTGTACTAATAACTGTAATTAAAATTTAATACTAAATTCTTTGTATTTTCCTTTTCTACTTTTCCAGTGAAAAGTCTCTCAACCAACTACAATAGATTAGTCATTTGCTCAGTAATACAATATACAAATATAATTTACAGAATTACAGTCGCAATCTCACTAATAATGCTAAGTTCAATATTTCTTTGCAATTTGTGTTGTCCTCTCCAAGTACTATACACACACACACACACACACACACACACACTCATTTGTTCATGTTTCTTGAATCTTTCAAGTGCGTATTAAAGTTTTCTTTATGTAAATGTTGATGTGCATGTATTTGTAATTAAAATATACTATTGTGATGTAGGCCTCATTTTATTTCTTACTTTTGCCAATGAGGATTATATTAAAATCATATGCCACAGGTGCGGCCCTAGAAAAAGGCAAAGAGACAAAAAAAAAAAAATCTAGTCATGTTGCTGAGTCTCTCTAGTCCATTGCTTCTAATTCCTTTGTGGTATTCCAAACTGTACACCCACTTCCTTTTACTTAGCCTTTCCCCCAGAGATGGGCAAGTAGATTGCCTCAAACCTCCTGATACTATATACAAAGCTGCTATTAACAGGCCCAAAGTGCCTTCTTATGAACTTTTCTGAGAGTTTCTCTAGAGTATATATGCTCAGCCAGAAGTTAGGTAAGTTATTAGGTGCAAATATATTTACTTTGACCATCAGATTATTCTCTAGAATTAATGTTATTAGCTCTACTTATTAGGTCACAACTCTATTTCTCTTAATTAAAACTTGTAATGATATGTCAGATTTCTAAAATTGTTAAAATACTTGTTCTGAAGGACTAGCACAACAAATACCATATATATGTACATAAATATCATTAAAATATATATTTTAGGAGTCCCCACTGTGGTGCAGTGGGTTAAGGATCTGGCATTGTATCTTCAGTGGCTCAGCTCACTGTGGAG
>PVHT021183530.1:4755040-4781073 GCA_004024745.2 Catagonus wagneri | reverse complement strand
TTTATTTTTGGTGTAGGAGTTTGACTATTTGATGTCTATTTCTTTGGAATGAGCAGGCTGTTATCTCAGTGGTACTCTGAGTGTTCTCTGTGAGAGTGTAGGAATGAATGGCTAAAGTCAACAGTGGGAGCCTAGTCTCTACGCTCTCAATTGCAGGAAGGTGGCGCTGTCCACTCCTAGTTGCCCAGCCCTGGGAAGTGGTCGCGAGCTCTAGGCAGATCTACCAGGTGTCTTAAGCATTTGGCAATAGCAGCAGCAGGAAGTATGATTTCCCCTGGGAGTGAGAGCCATGGGAAACTAGTGTTCGATTGCAAAGTCCTCTTTTGAGGTGAGTGGAACCACAAGCGGTACCCGTCAGAGGCTGGCTCAGCAGGCTGACGTTTGGTCTGCCCTTGCACGGATGCTTTCTCCTCAGATGGGGCGGTTTCCTGGTGGCAGCTGCTGGCGCCGGCCCCGCTCCTCTGCGAAAGCTAGCTCCGTGTGGTCGCGTATTGCTCCGCCCGCCAGAGCTACCAGCTCTGTGGGCTGACGCAGTCGCCTAGGTCCATGAACCGGCCCAGGGCCCCGCCACCTCCGCTGATGCTGGCTGGCGCAGGCGCCTGGGTCCACAACCTGACACCGCGCTCTGCCCACGGGCTTCAAGGCACAGCTCCGCTCCCGCCGCTGCAGCTGCAGCCTCCACTGGCTCCTCCCCACTTCCTCTCTCTTTGGCGGGTCACCGTCGCCCCGCCCTGCGTGCTCGTTCAAGTTGCTTCCTATGGCGGCCAGCCCCTCCTCCTCTCCTCTTCTCTAACAATGGAGGCTTGCCTCCCCTGAGGGACCAGACTTCCTCGGTTCCCTCAGTCCTGGTTTTGCTCTCCACAAATCCTAGAATATCGCTGTTCCTTGTCCCATTCCCGCAATCGCCGCAGCCACCGACTACTCCCCTCTCGCAGGGACTAACCTTAGGAACCTGTGTCTTAGCTCCCAGGCACCGCCCGGCGCCTCAGGCTGTGGTGTCTGCGCGGGTATTCAGGTCTCTAACCCCGATTTTCTTATCTCAATCCAGCTGCTGCTTTTTTTCTCAGGCTTTGATGTCCCTCTCGTTCCGTTGGTCATTGATCTGCTGATCATTGTTTAGGTTTCTTCCCAGGAAGCTTTTCTTTTTCACAGCTCCCTCCCTGGAGTGCTGGTTACCGTCCTAATTGCTTTTCTTTCTAACCTTTTTTTTTTTTTCCTCAGTTGTTCTACTCAGTTATTTCAAGGGTTTCTTCCAGTTTTTGGAGGTTTAAATTAATCAGCATTCAGATGATGATTTGTCCAACTTGTTTTATATTTAGATGCGTTTTTTGATGTATTTGTGGGAGAGGGTGAGTGCGACCTCTTAGTCCTCCGCCATCTTGCCTCAGTCTTCTCCCAGTAGTAACTTTAGAAAAGTCTGCTGAGACCGCTACTAGGGGATTAAATCCTATCTCCTGAGAATGCTCCCATATTGAATATGTCTTTCGTCTAGCTCTGTATTCTTCACCCCTTGATCCACCATTCTCAGACTCACTCTGGGCTCACACATCTCTCTATGGTTTATTTTAGCCATGTATTGCAGTTCCTGTGGTGTATGGCCCTTCCTCCCTTAGCAGACCCAGCCGTCCCCCTCTTGCTTATTGATCTAGCATCAGGGAGAGGGGAAGGGCTGAACTGAGGATTGGAGAAATACAATTAAGACCAAAATTTCCTTCCAACGCAGAAAGTTTCTCCATAAGGAGAGACAATTTTATTATTGAATAAGCATTGTAATAGAATGTAATGTGCATCACGGGAAATCCATTAAGAGATTGCCAAGACAGAAATCTCATCCTTTTATGGAGCCAAACAAATACAAATACAAATACAAACCGTTACCCACATGTTCTCAGGATAAACAATAACTAGATCAAATCAGAGGACTTGACAGACCATTGGGTACACACAGTTCATCTCAGATTCACCTGGAAATTGGAGCATTCATCTATGTTTGCTAATTGACTTTATCTAAAGGGACAGTTTTGTCACTTGGAGTGAGGGGACACTGAAGTTAGGCTCCTTCCATCCCAGTGGAAATGGGAGCTATCTTCCTTGAAGATTACGTTTCCAAGAGTTGGTTCCCAGGTTCTTAAAAAAAGACATTACTGGGTCCTAAAGCTGACAAGAGGCTTATTTAGCTTTTGAAGAGATTTGCATACATTTCAAAGTGATTGAGTGAGACTTTACAAGCTTTCTTAAAGTTAATGCTTTAAGGGAGTGGAGGAAATGTCCCTTATTTTATTTTATTTTTTGTTGTTTTTCATTTTAGGGCTGCACCTGTGGCAAATGGAAGTTCCCAGGCAAATGTCGAATCAGAGCTGCAACTACTGGCTTATTCCACAGCCACAGCAACACCAGATCGGAGCTGTATCTGCAACCTACACTGCAATGCAGGATCCTTTACCTGCTGAGAGAGGCCAGGGATTGAACACACATCCTCATTGATGCTAGTTGGGTTTTTAACCTGCTGAGTCACAATGGGAACTCCTTACATTATTTTAATAGGCAGAATTAAGTGTCTCATTTTTCATCTCTGTTTGACCTAACAGTGCCACATAGTCTCCCTGCAAGGCAGAGTCCACTTTGTCTTCAGGCAGTGGCCAATTTGGCAGGCCTAGTGTGTTCATGGGTATCTGGGAATTCCTGCTTTTTTTTTGACTGCATTAACACAGATGCTCTAGCTTTTAACCCATGCTGTCAGTCTTCATTCAGGGTTCTGACCTTGTTATAAATAGAAAGACCTTCCAGAGCTGAGAATGCAAAATTTTCTTCAGTTTGGGCTCTCTTTGGATTAAGTCCTGGGACTCAGCCTTTTCTGTTCTCAAATGCTTTCCTCAGGCCTTCTTCTTTTATCTTGAACCTTAATTGCTAACCTCAGGCTTCCATTGTCTTTCCCCAAAACACATATTACTCTTGGCAAATCACCCAAGTTCCTGCCTTCTTAATTACTATTGCCCCCCTCAGACTTCCCAAATGCCTGATACTTTCTTTATCCTGTGCATTCTCTTACTCAGGTTTGCCATCTCAGTTTACTACAGGTGAACGTAGGAAGAAATGTGTAACTACTGTATGTAAATGTCGATCAATACCCCACTCACCACCAGGATGTGGCTGTCACTGCCAGTCCCTGGAGTGCAATTCTGTTCTGAACTCTCATTTTAGAGGCTGTTGCTCAAAGCACTCCTGGCACCAACTTTTATTTTTTTAATTTTATTTTTACAGTAGCACCCATGGCATATGGAAGTCCCAGGTCAGGGGTCCAACTGGAGCTGTAGCTGCCAGCCTACTCCACAGCCACAGCAACACCAAATCTTACCTGCATCTGAGACCTACACCACAGCTCACAGCAATGCTGGATCCTTAATCCACTAAGTGAGGCCAGGGATCAAACCCACATCCTCATGGATACTAGTCAGGTCCATTTTCCTTGAGCCACAACTCCTCTTCTGGGAATTTAAATGAGAAACCCTGAATAGTTTTTCTGTAGTACTCATTGTTAGCATCCATGAGGATGCACAGGGAAGGACACCATTAACAAAATGAAAAGGTAAGCTACTGAATGAGAGAAGATATTTACAAATCATATATCCATCAAGACATTAATATCCAAAATATGGAAAGAGCTCATACAAAATAAAAACAAAAAATCATACCATTTGATTTAAAAGAAGACATGAGGATGCCCCATAGGCACATGAAAAGATGCCCTCCACATCAATAATCATCAGGGAAATGCAAATCAAAAGAACAATCAGATGATATCTCACATCTGATAGAAAGGCTCTTATCAAAAAGACAGTACTTGACAATTATTGACAAGGATGTGGATAAAAGTAAACTTGTAGGCATTGTGTGTATGAATTCAAATTGTTGTAGCCACTATGGAAAGCAGTATGGAAGTTCCTCACAGAATTAAAAGTGGAACTATCATATGATCCAGCTATTCCACTTCTGAATATTTACCCCTCCCCCCAAATCTTAAAGCCCTAGTTCAAAAAGAAAAAAGAAAAAGAAAATGAGAAATGCTAAAAAAGGTAGAATGGTTTGTAACAATTATTGGATGAGGATATAGGAGAGAGGAATTAATAAAATGATATTTAATTATTTGGCTTGATCAGTCAGGTGGATATAGTAACATTTCCTGGAAAAAATGTACATTTTGGAAAGTATGTAGGCATTATGATACATTCACTTTGAATACATTAGTTTGAAGGTCATTGTTTCATCAAACAAGTATTTTTTAAGTGTCAGTGTGATATACTGACACTTAATTGGTCTGAGGAACATAGGGTCTCACTCATGCAGCTTACCATTTAGTGAGAAGACAAAGTAAACACAGGGACGTGGAAATAAATGCCTATTTATATATTATAATAAAACTATGAAGATGATTCTGTGCTGTGGGAGAGAGAAAAATAATGTTGGGGGAAGAAGATCATTTAGATTGGATAGTTATTTCTGACTTCTTTGAAGAAATTACATTAAGGTGCTAATCTGAATAGTGCATGAAGAACTAACCAGCCCCAGGGGAAGCACAGCTTCTTATGGTCAGTACTTGGAATGAAGCCATTGGATTTGGAACACAAAGATCAAAGGGAGAGAGGAATGAAATTATGCAGGAGATAGTACACCATTCCAGGATGATATCATGATTTTTTACCCTGAACCATTATGCAAATCTTCAAAACTTTGGAAAAGTGGTGCAATGAATATCCATGTTCTCCCAGTGTCAGTGTAGCAATGATTCATATTGTGCTGTATTTGCTTTATATCTTTCTTTTTGTTCTCTTTATACACAAATGTATATATGTTTATATATAAATTTTTATATATAGATTTTTGTTGTATCATTTGAAAGTAGCGTCATGAAGTTAAACAATGATATGGTTTATATTTTGATAACTGTTTTTGTGGTAGAAGTTTTTAGAACAGATACAGATTTCTTAAATGTTTAGACTGATGATTTCACAAAATAAATTCTCTATAACGATAATTGCATCTGTTTGCATGAATCCATTTGCTTAACAATTATGAAAGTTGTTACACAGATATTCTTTAAAAATTTTATCTTCTGAAGATTTCTGCTTTTCAAGTAGTCCATCTTAATCTACGATATTTGAATCTATTAAATCAAGAAAAAAGTATTTCTGGAGTTCCCATTGTGGCTCAGCAGGTTAAGAACCTAACATAGATTCCCGTAAGGATGTGGGTTTGATCCCTGGCCTCACTCAGTGGGTTAAGGATCTGACGTTGCCACAAGCTGTGGTGTAGGTCTGGCATTGCTGTAACTGTGGTGTCGGCCTGCAGCTGCAGCTCTGATTCAGCCCCTAGCTTGGGAGCGGCCATATGCTACGTGTGTGGCTGTAAAAATAAAAAGAACAAAGTATTTGCTAGTGTATAATTTTTAGAGAGGAATGTTTAAAACTATGATATATTTGCTCTCTATGTTAAACTATCTGAAAGGAATGAATATGCCCAGAAGACTAAATAATTGTTTTGCTGATGTAATTTTAAACTCTAGAAAACAACTGCTTTTTAAATATCCCACAATGCTTAGAAGAGTGCTATGTACCTAAGAGTTGCTATCTATTCACATATAAACCTATATGTTCATCTACACATATGGCTATATCCATATCTACAAATATATAAGCTGATTTGATGAATAAAATTCTCTAAGACAAATTCTCTGATCTCCCTTGGTTTTCACTAGCCCCACATCATCAATTCCAAATCCTTTCATAAGGCTTACATACTGTTTTAGGTCAATTCATAACAAGAAGTTTACTTTTGTAATTACATTTATACCTTGACTAATATAATAATTTTCTTCTAAGGAAGCTCTTCACACTTTTTGAAATATTGCCTCATTTATCTTTCCAGCATCCCTAGAAGGCTAGAGTTAATTTTATTACTTTTCTTTATGTGTGGAAACTGGCTCACAAAAGTATAGAAAGAATTTTCTGGGAGTCATAATACATCAACAAGTGAAGTAGATTTTTAGTTCAAACTATAAAATTGCCTTCAATCCAAAATGAAGGAATTTTTTTGGTGTACTGAAATCAAGTTTATTATTACTATTATTTCTACCCTTGCCAGGTGTTTAGCTATTTGTCCATATCTTTCCTAAAAGGATTCAGCATCTTACTCTATCTTCACCCCCTTCCTCCATAGCTTAAATTTTCTCTCTTTCTCTTCCCCTGAAATAAAAATGAGTGATGCAACAAAAGGCTTGTCTCTCAGGGCATTAAATATCAGTAAACAAACAAATGTAGAACTGTATTTTAGTTGTGTTCTCTCAATGCTGAGATAACTCCATCAAGCTTCAGACAACATGATCAATACCTGGGACTTAGGGGAGGAAAAAAAAGTCAAAGTAATTAGAAATATCATAGGGGTTTATACCAGCAAGTCTTCCTATGCACCCGTTCCTTTGTTACCAACCCAGCCTCAAAATCCTAGGTCCTTTTCTAGGAGTGCCTGCCCTAAATGCAATAGCTAGCACTCATTGCATGACCTTCTGTGTTTTATCTTCAATTTTCCCACATGGTACCCTTATATCTACTGTAGGAATACATGGATATTGATAAATGCTGAAGTAGTGAGGTCAGAGGCCATTTTTAAATGCCTCTGAATAGTAAAAACAGACAAATTTTGTAAGACGTGTTGAAAAGGTAGGGACAAAAAAGGGGCAAATGGATGGAGGGACCTGTAGGGTTCGAGATGCCTTTTTGTTTTTAACATGGAAATGACTGGATGCTGTTAAAATATAGATGAAAAGAAAGCAGTTCCAGAGTAAGAATAAAGATGTACCCTGGCATCTAATTCACAGTGTTCACATGGGACAGTCAAGTTTTGAGAATCTAAGCAATTAATTGAAAGCAAGTTATTGATTGATTCATTGGTATATATTTTGGCTATGCTGGTAGTCTCTAAATAATTTATACAGGTGGTTCTGACCCAGAGCTCTCTAACAATAACACCAGCGATTGACAAGCCCACACACATATTCATATTTGGAATGTATTTCACATCTGGTGCTGATATGCATCCTTGATTGAGAATGACTGCTAAGAGCTTGTTCTACAAAGGTCTGAATTTGATTCCTACAAGTCTCTATGTAACATGACCATATTGCTATAAAAAGAAAAAAAAATAATAAGAACAAAATAAAAGCCTTAATTGAGGGAAATGAAAAATCCATAAAAAAGTTACTTGGTCATTTGGTATATTTGTAAATATTAGAGTGCAGTTATTTTTCTCTGTACAAGCAAACTCTGATTCATTTTCTGTTGTTCTGTTGGACTTGAACGTAGCTGTCAGGTATTCCTCTCTCGAGAGTTTTGATTTCAATGAAGAAAAGCATGTGGGAGTGTAAACAGATCTTATTTATAAGAAGCTTTTGCTAATGAAACTCATTTGCCTTGCTGAGAGGTTAATTAGAATCTTCCCCACTAATATAAGTTAGACATACTTCTTGGCTTACTTTTCTATCTTGGCCTGAATTGAAATAGTTAGTGGACTACTGAACAGTTTTCTTACTCAGGCCCCAGGAGGTAAGTCCTTCCTACTCTGTGTGGTCTGTGCATTGGGGTGTATAACATACCCTATGTATATCTTATATTTGCAAATACATTTGACCCTTGAACCATGCAGGGATAAGGGACATGGACCCTTTTCACAATCAAAAATCTGTGTGTAATTTATAGTTGGCTCTCTGCATCCATGATTTCTCTGTTTCTGTGCTTACACATCTGATTATTCAACCAACCTCAGATTGTGTAGTGTTTACTATTGAATAAAATGTATGCGTAAGTAGTCCCACGCAGTTCAAACACACATTGTTCAAGGGTCAAATGTATACAGAACTATTTAATGTCAGTTTTGCAAGGAAAAATAAGAATGATAATATCGTGATTAAAGCCTCCGTGTCTTTCCAAGAAAGAAATAGGAAATAATTAACTTTTCTATATGTCATAAAGAAAAAATTATTTTTTAAGGGAAATGTGCTCTAAAATCCATACTTCTGGGTTCCCATGCTCAGTGGCTTAAATAACTGACATAGTGGCTGTGAGGATGTGGCTTTGATCCCTGGCCTCGCTCAGTGAGTTAAGGATCTGGCCTTGCCTCAAGCTGTAGCGTAGGTTGCAGATGCAGCCTGGATCCTGTGTTGCTGTGCCTAGCTGCTGCAGCTCCAGTTCAACCCCTAGCCTGGGAATTCCATATGCAATGGGTACAGCTCCAAAAAGAAAAAAATAAATAAAATAAAATCCAAACTTCTAAGACAATAAGCAGTAATACTGTCCTTAGTAAGTTTATTCCTTTCTTTAAGTTTTAGGAAAGAAAAACACTATTTCTAAAATGACCGCTGTGAGTATTGTTTTTACTTTCTATTTCCTAGAATAAATAGATTCTAAAATATGAGTTTTCAAATCTATGAAGATTATGTAATAATAAAAGTACTGTTTTAGTTAAGTATAACATACAATATGAGCTTATAAAGCATTCGTTCTTTCTAGTGTTGATTATCTTTGACTACCTCAAAATATTCTCCAAATTAGGTTGTTATTTTTCTGTTTGTTTCTGTAAGTTAGTAGAGATAACTTTACACAAACAACAAAGAGAGATTGTTGAAATTCTAAAAATTTTTTGACTCATAACTCTTACTGCTTATTACATTTGATTACATCTTTTCCTCTAAATTTCTAGGAGGGAGAGATTATATGCTATACCTTGTTTTTCTTCTTTTACTTCTGATAATATACCATACAGAGTTCAGTATTCATCTCTCAGTTACCATATCCAATGGTCTTTTACAGATATTTGATCATTTTTTCCTTTTGTTGGCATTGGGCATTGATTATTTCTTTTCTTTAGATTCTCTTTTAACTTCATTAATTCTATATTATCCATTTATCTCTTTGAACTTTTCTCTGTCTTCTTATTTGGCTACCTTTTCTGTTTACATGCCCTAAATGTGGAGGTTCTAGTTCTCAAACTCATCATACATCTAAGAAAAGCTACTTTATTGGTATAGTAGTGAAAACAAGTTGATGTTAAGGGGTGCCCTTGGCTCAAGGAGCTTATAGCACATTGAAGAAATAGTTCACATCCAATGTACAAAGTCAAATTCAAACCTATCATCAGCTGAAGGTTCTCCCCAAATGGATCCTTTTCTAGCTAAAAGCACTATAGTTACTTTGTGAAAATAGTTGTATTTATGCTATTGGCTTTTTATTTGTTCAGATAGATGCTCAGCTTTGTCCATCTTTTCAAACATTGTGTTTTCGGAGTTTATTTGATATGCCCAGGTGATCAGAGCAAACAGGTCATCAGAGATGAGGAGGGTCTTCAAATTAGGCCCACGCTATCACGAGACATTGACCAAGATATGGGTGCCCAGAGGGAAGAGCAGAGCTTGACAGTCAAGGTGATTGGCCCACCCCTTTTCATTAAGTGGATTTAACCAATTTACTTCTCTGTGCTTATTTTCTTCACCAGAAATAATCCTTAATTCAAATGTTTGTAAGTGTTAAGTGGAATAACATACATTTTTTTTTCAACTTGAGGAGTCATAGTTTTATTTAATTCTGAAAAATTCTCAAATGCTATTTTATTCCATTCTCTCTTTTTTGAACTTTTAGATAAATATCGAGGCTTGATATGATATTTCTCTAATTTCTGAAAATTTTCACTTTTGTTATGTGTGGCATCCTGGTAATTTCTCTGCTTTTTTTGGCCCATAATTCTCTCTTTATATGTGGTCTATGTATAATCCATCTGTTATTTTTGTTTCAATGTTTTTTTTTTAATTTTTTTTATAACAAATGCATTTTATTTCAATTATAGGTGTACAAAAAATCATCACAAGTCAATTTGATAGATTTTGTGTCCCAAACCCACAGTGCATCTCCCCACCCCCTAGATTGTCTTATTTGAAAAACCAAGGTTTTCCAAAGTCTGTGAGTCATTGTCTGTTCTGCAAAGAAGTTTTGTGTCTTTTTAGTTTCCACATGTAAGCGGCAGCATTGGGTGTTGCTGTCTAATTGTCTGACTGGTTTCACTTCGCATGATAATTTCTAGGTCCATCCACGTCGCTATAAATGTTGGTATTTCGTTCCTTTTAATGGCTGAGTAATATTCCCTTGTGTGTATGTACCATATCTTCTCTATCGACTCCTCTGTCGATGGGCATTTAGGTTGTTTCCAAGACCTGGCTATTGCATAGAGTGCTGCAATGAACACTGGAGTACATGTGTCTTTTCGAGTCATAGTTTCCTCTGGATAGATGCCCAGGAGTGGGATTGCTGGATCAAATGGTAATTCTATTTTGAGTTTTCTGAGGAATCTCCAAACTGTTTTCCACAGTGGCTGTACCAATTTGCATTCCCACCAGCAGTGTAATAGGGATCCTTTTTCTCCACACCCTCTCCAGCACTTATTGTTTGTAGACTTTTTGATAATGGCCATTCTGGCCGGTGTTAGGTGGTACTTCATGGTGGTTTTTTTTTTTTTTTTTTGTCTTTTTGCTTTTATCTAGAGCCGCACCCATGGCATATGCAACCTACACCACAGCTCACTGCAATGCCGGATCCTTAACCCACTGAGCGAGGCCAGGGGTCAAACCCACAACCTCATGGTTCTTAGTTGGATTCGTTAACCACTGAGCCACGAAGGGAACTCCCATGGTGGTTTTGATTTGCATTTCTCTAATGAGGAGTGATGTTGAAATCTTTTCATGTATTTATTTGCCATCTGCATGTCTTCTTTGGAGAATTGTCTTCCTAGATCCTCTGCCCATTTTTTGACGGGGTTGTTTGTTTCTTTGGTATTGAGCTGTAGGAGGTGTTTGTAAATGTTGGAGATTAATCCCTTGTCAGTTGATTCATTAGCAAATATTTTCTCCCATTCTGTGGATTGTCTTTTCGTTTTGTTTAGGGTTTCCTTTGCTGTGCAAAAACTTTGAAGTTTAATTAAGTCCCATTTGTTTATTTCTCTTTTTATTGTCCTTACTCTGACAGATGGATCTGAGAAGATGTTGCTATCATTTATGTCAGAGAGTGTTTGGCCTATGTTTTCCTCTAAGACTTTTATACTATCTGGTCTTATATCTAGATCTTTAATCCATTTCGAGTTTATTTTTGTGTATGGTGTTAGGAAGTGTTCTAGTTTCATTTGTTTTACATGTAGCTGTCCAGTTTTCCCAGCACCACTTATTGAAGAGGCTGTCTTTTGTCCAATGTATATTCTTGACTACTTTGTCATAGATTAGTTGACTATAGATGCGTGGATTTAATTCTGGGCTTTCTATCCTGTTCCACTGATCTATATTTCTGTCTTTGTGCCAGTACCATACGGTTTTTGATGACTGTTGCTTTGTAGTGGAGTCTGAAGTCAGGGACCCTGATTCTTTCAGCTCCATTTTTCTTTTTCAGGATGTCTTTGGCTATTCTGTTTTTTTTGTGTTTTCAAACAAACTTTAAACTATTTTCTTCTAGTTCTTTGAAGAAGGTCATTGGTAATTTGATAGGGATTGCATTGAATGTGTAGATTGCCTTGGGTAGTATAGTCATTTTGATGATATTGACTCTTCCAATCCAAGAGCATGGTATGCCTTTCCCCCTATTCATGTCATCCTTGATTTCTTTCATCAGTGGCTTATAATTTTCAGAGTACAGGACTTTTGTCTCTTTAGGCAGGTTTATTCCTAAGTATTTGATTCTTTTTGATGCAATGATAAACGGGATTGCTTCCCTAATTTCTCTTTCTGATCTTTCATTGTTGGTATAAAGAAATGCAGTTGATTTCTGTGTATTAATTTTGTATCCTGCAACTTTGCCAAATTCATTGATGAGCTCTAATAGTTTTCTGGTAGAGTCTTTAGGATTCTCTAGGTATAGTATCATGTCATCTGCAAAAAGTGATAGTTTTACTTCTTCCTTTCCAATTTGGATTCCTTTTATTTCTTTTTCTTCTCTGATTGCTATAGCTAAGACTTCCAGAACTATGTTGAATAGTAGTGGCGAGAGTGGACATCCCTGTCTTGTTCCTGATCTCAGTGGGAATTCTTTCAGTTTTTCACCATTGAGAATGATGTGAGCTCTGGGTTTGTCATAAATGGCCTTGATTATGTTGAGGTAGGTTCCCCCTATGCCCACTTTCTGAAGGGTTTTTATCAGAAATGGGTGTTCGATTTTGTCAAAGGTTTTTTCTGCATCTATGGAGAGGATCATATGGTTTTTATTCTTCAGTTTGTTAACATGGTGTATCACACTTACTGATTTGTGGGTTTTGAAGAATCCTTGCATCTCTGGGATAAATCCCACTTGATCGTGGTGTACAATCCTTTTAATGTACTGTTGGATTTGGTTGACTAGTATTTTGTTGAGAATTTTTGCATCTATGTTCATCAGTGAGATTGGCCTGTAGTTTTCTTTTTTTGTGATATCTTTGTCTGGTTTTGGTATCAGGGTGATGGTTGCCTCATAGAATGAGTTTGGGAGTGTCCCTTCCTCTGCAATTTTTTGGAAGAGTTTCAGAAGGATAGGTTTAGCTCTTCTCTAAATGTTTGATAGAATTCACCTGTGAAAGCATCTGGTCCTGGACTTTTGTTTGTTGAAGTTTTTTAATCACAGTTTCACTTTGAGAACTTGTGATTGGTCTATTCATATTTTCTATTTCATATTGGTTTAGTCTTGGGAGATTGTACTTTTCTAAGAATTTGTCTATTTCTTCTAGGTTTTCCGTTTTATTGCCATAGAGTTGCATATAGTAGTCTCTTCTGATCCTTTGTATTTTTGTGATGTCTGTTGTGACTTCTCCTTTTTCATTTCTAATTTGATTGATTTGTGTCCTCTTTTTTTCTCGATAAGTCTGGCTAAGGGTTTATCAATTTTGTTGATCTTTTCAAAGAACCAGCTTTTAGTTTCATTGATCTTTTCTACGGTTTTCTTTGTTTCTATTTCATTGATTTCTGCTCTGATCTTGATTATTTCTTTTCTTCTACTAACTTTAGGTCTTGTCAGTTCTTCCCTCTCTAGCTGCTTTAGATGTAAAGTTAGGTTGTTTATTTGAGCTTTTTCTTGTTTCCTGAGGTAGGCTTATATTGCTATAAACTTTCCTCTTAGAACTCCTTTTGCTGCATCCCAGAGGTTTTGCAGTGTTGTGCCTTTGTTGTCATTTGCTTCTAGGTATTTTTTAATTTCATCTTTGAATTCTTCTGTGATCCATTGGTTGTTTAGTAGCATGTTGTTTACTCTCCACGTGTTTGTATTTTTTACCATTTTTTCCCTTGTTCTTGATTTCCAGTCATATAGCATTGTGGTCAGAGAAGATGCTTGAAATGATTTCAATTTTCTTAAAGTTACTGAGGCTTGATTTGTAGCCCAGGATGTGATCAATCTTAGAGAATGTTCCGTGTGCACTTGAGAAGAATGTGTATTCTGTTGCTTTTGGATGGAATGTCCTATAAATATCTATTAAGTCCATTTGATCTAATGCTTCATTCAGGGCCTGTGTTTCCTTATTGATTTTCTGTCTGGGTGACCTGTCCATTGCTGTAAGTGGGGTGTTAAATTCCCCCATTATGATGGTGTAATTGTTGATTTCTCCTTTTAAGGTTGTTAGCAATTGCCTTATATATTGTGGTGATCCTATGTTGGGTGCATAGATATTTAAAATTGTTATATCTTCTTCTTAGACTGATCCTTTGATCATTATGTAGTGCCCTTCCTTGTCTCTTAAAATGTTCTTCATTTTGAAGTCTACTTTGTCTGATAGGAGTATTGCTACTCCAGCTTTCTTTTGATGCCCATTTGCATGGAATATTTTCTTCCATCCTCTCACTTTCAAGTTGTATGTGTCTCTAGAAGTGAAGTGGGTCTCTTGAAGACAGCATATATATGGGTCTTGTTTCTGTATCCATTTGACTAGTCTATGTCTTTTGGTAGGGGCATTCAGTCCATTAACATTTAAGGTAATTATTGATATATATGTTCTTATTGCCATTGTATTAACTGTTTGGGGTTTTTGTTGCACTTTTTTTCTTCCCTTATTCTCTTCTTGTCTCCTCTCACAAGATGGCTATCTTCAATGTTGTATTTGAGTTGATGTCTCTTATTTGTTTGTGTATCAGTTGTAGATTTTTGGTTTGCAGTTACCCTGGAGTTTTGATACAGGAGTCTATATATAAATGGGACTGTTTTAAGTTGTTGGTTTCTTAATTGCACGTGCTTCTCCAGTGACCTGCATTTGTGCTCTCTTCTCATGATTTCTGATTTTGGTAGCATAATTGTGCATGTATGATTTAGTATCTTTACTGTATATATGCCTTTACTGGTGAGTTTTGTCATTTGTGGTGTTTTTGTTTCTGGTGTGGCCTTTTCTTTTCTGCCTAGAGAATTTCCTTTAGGATTTGTTGTAAAGCTGGTTTAGTGTTGCAGAAATCTCTTAGCTTTTGCTTATCTGTAAAGGTTTTGATCTCTCCTTCAAATCTGAATGAGAGCCTTGCTGGGTAAAGTAATCTTGGTTGGAAGTTTTTCCCTTTCATCACATTAAGTATATCATGCCACTCCCTTCTGGCCTGCAGAGTTTCAGATGAAAAATCTGCTGATAACCTTATTGGGGTTCCTTTTTATATCATTTGTTTCTTTTCCCTAGCTGCTTTCAAAATTTTCTCTTTGTCTTTACTTTTGGTCATTTTGATTAATATGTGTCTGGGGGTGTTCTTCCTTGGGTTTATTTTATATGGTACTCCTTGCGCTTCCTGGATTTGAGTGAGGGGTTCCTTTCCCATATTAGGGAAGTTTTTGGCTATTATCACTTCGAATATTTTTTCTGTCCCCTTCTCTCTCTCTTCTTCCTCTGGCACCCCTATAATATGGATGTTGGTGCATTTAACATTATCCCAGAGTTCTCTGAGACTCTGCTCATTTCTTTTCAATCTTTTATCTCTTTTCTCTTCCTCATTAGTGATTTCCACTAATCTGTCCTCCACCTCACTGATTCGTTCTTCTGCCTCCTGTATTCTAGTGTTGGCTGCTTCTAATGAATTTTTATTTCAGTTATTGTATTTTGCATCTCTTCTTATTTAATTTTCACATCTTGCATTTCTCTGCTCATTGTTTCCTGTAAATTATCAGTCTTTGCCTCCAGTTTATTTCCAATACCTTGTCTAATTTTCAGCATCAAGAGTCTAAAGTCTCTTTCTGGGAGGCTGATAATCTCCTCATCACTGAGCTGTTTTTCTGGGCTTTTTTCTTTCCCCCTTATCTGAGTTAGAGTTTTCTGTGTTTTCATTTTTATAGGTTTTTGGTGTGGTGACCTTTGTGTAGACAATAGAGTTGTAGCCTCTCTTAGTTCTGGTGTTTTCCTCCCCTGCGGCTAAAGTTGGTGTGAGAGGGCTTGCTGTAGGCTTCCTGATGGGAGGGGGTGATGCCTGCCCACTGGTAGGTGGGGTTGATTCCTATCTCTCTGCTGGGCGGAGCTTTGTCTCTGGATGAGATTAGAGGCTGGCTGTGTGCCTGAGGGGTCTTTGGGCAGCCTGTTGATTGATGGGTGGGGCTGAGATCCCACCTGGATTATTGTTTGGCCTGGGGCTTCTCAGCGCTGATGGTAGGGACCAGATCTTCCCAGAAATGGCCCCCTCCAGAGAAATGCAGGCTGCTGAATGTCCCTGAGAGCTTCACCTCCAATGCCTTTCCCCCACAACAAGCCACAGTCACAGTCACCGCTGTTTTCCCAGGAGATCCTCCAAGTATTGCAGTCAGGTTCCACCCGGATTACTATGGAGACTTTGCTTTGCCCTAGGACCCAGTGCACGTGAAAGTCTGTGTGTGCCTTTCAAGAATGGGGTCTCTGTTTCCCCCAGTCCTGTGGAGCTCCTGCACACAAGCGCCACTGGCCTTCAATGCCAGATGCTCTGGGGGCTCTTTCTCCTTATGCCAGATCCCCAGGTGTGGGGATTTGACGTGGGGCTCAGAACTCTCAGTCCTGTAGCTGAGTCTCTGTGATACAATTACTTTCCAGTCTGTGGGGCTTCCCATCTGCGATGTATGGGGTTTCCTCTATTACGTAATCACCCCTCCTACCTCTTGATGTGTTCTCCTCTTTGTCTGGAGTAGAATATCTTTTTTGGAAGTTTACAGTCCATTTGGTTGAAGGTTGCTCGACATTTGGTTTTAGTTTTGTTGTTTTTTGGGAGAGAAGTTGAGCTCCAGTCCTTCTATTCTGCCATCTTAATCCAATCTCTGTTTCAGTGTTTGTGTTTTTACTTTTAGGATTTTTACTTGGTCCTTCTTCACATTCTTTTTTCCTTTCTTACTTCATTGTTTTCCACTTTTGTTTTATCATTTTATTATTCCTTTTATATCTTTAGACATTTTAAACCTATGTCATTGAAGATATGTTTCAACATAGTTTAGCTGTGAGAGTCAGATCAGTTCTCAAATGTTAAGGGCTGTTTTTGTCCCCCATCTTAGTGAAAAATTACAGCAGAATTTCAAGCTGAGACTACTTTTGTTACACTGATCCAATTTACATAACCAGAGTTATAACTTCAGTCCTAAGAAATTGATTCTTTGTTATCTCATGTATTTTTAGGTAAGTAAATAATAATAAAACACTCACATATCTTGTTTAACTATACCAGTTACAGAATACACTTTGCCATGGCAAAATAAATAATGGTTAATAGTTTTCTCATAATAGGGGATTCCCAGGCCTTTGTAAGTATTGTTTATCTGGGGATTCAAGCACCTTTGAAATTAGTTAGCTTCACATTATTTTATTTTACAACGAAGTTAAATGATTCCTACCACACATTAACAGAAAGATAAATCTTAGCTTTTTATGTGACTTAGTCTTAAAATAGTCAGCTAACAAATAACATATATTACCAGCTCCTCAGGGTGGTTATGTGTGTAGTTTCTAACTTTTCTTAGGAGCTAGGAAAGTGTCATCACTTTAATTACTTCTACTACTTACCTGGCAGAAATCAATTTAATTACTTTTCATACTTACCTGGAAGAAATCTTCACTCACCTTTGAAAAGTAGTATTACACTAAAGAATTCTTAAGCATAAGTTATTATTCTGACATTATCTTGTAACAAAAATAAAAAAAGACAGGAAAACTACCATTCTCTTCATTTTTCTAGATAGTAAATTACAATTATATGCTTTAAAAAAATAAAATTTCCTTTCTCTATCACAAGTACTTATTTATGATTAATAGAGGTTCAGTATATATCATACTGTCTATGGGTAAGCGATCTGTAAAAACATAAAATGTATAAAATATGATTTTGTTCCTCCTCTGGATATTTAGAAAGTATTTTGTGGTAATCTTAGGCCATGTTGGCATCATCAAGAAAAGTAATTTTTATTGGCGGTCCTGTTGTGGCTCAGTAGGTTTAGAACCTGATATAGTGTCTATGAGAATGTGAGTTTGATCCCTGGCCTTGTTCAGTGGGTTAAGGATCTGGCATTGCTGCAAGCTATGGCATAGGTCACAGATGCAGCTCGGGTCCATTGTGGTTGTGGCTGTGGTGTAGGCCTGCAGCTGCAGCTCCCTTTCTACCCCAAGCCTGGGAACTTCCAAATGTCATAGGTGTGGCGGTAAAAAGAAAAAAAAAAGAAAAATGATTTTTATTGAATCTTTATTGCAGAAGCAAGGTTAATAGATTTTTGACTGTTAGACTGACGGATAACCCTACTTTAGTTTGGCACAACTCACTTCTTGAGTTAACTGTAGAGTTATTTTAAGTTGTTTTTTTCATCTCTGCAGAAAGCTCACAAATAGTGTAAAAAAGTTTCCAGGGAATAATGCTGCTTCCAAGGGATCAATATTTTTGTGGGAAAGGAAGTGGCCACACTACACAGTGGTGCTGGTCAGTTGCAGAGCAGACCACTCCTAATAGGGTCTGTGCTGACACTTACTCCAGGGATGTGCTTAAATGGAGTGTTCTACATAGATTGAGTTAAATGATACACACGTAAAACTGATACACAAGTGTCTTCTGGCTGGTGCTGTTCTGGCAATTGTTTATGCACCACCGGAAGTGGAAAAAAGATTCTGTTTGGTAGGTTTGATGATTTCTGCATAAATGCTCTCACAATGGCCAATTTCAGCTACTGGTACTTTAACAACCAGTTTGCAAAATTCTTGTAAATTTAATAATTGGCTCTACAGAGCCAGTGCAAGCCAGTTTAAACACTCCATTGAAATTCTTCCCTGTGTAAACACATGTAATACAGAAAAAGAGGTTTGATATGGAATGATTCCCTCAATTACCTGGAAACCACTTGAAAATAAGGACTAAATATTTTACCCAGAAAGCTATATCCTCACAAAAAGAAAAAGATGAAGAAAAGAATACAACAATGATACAAATATCGTTTGATACATAGCAGCTTATATGGTTTGTTTTATTGCTTTTAGTGGAATTTTAGGGAGAGAGTATAAGTGTTTGATGTATATTAGAGTGTTTTTTTCCCTCCTTTTTTTTTTTTTTTTTTACCTAAAGGAAAATTCTGCCTGAAGTAATTAGTAGCTGTCAATAAAATAAGTATGATTCCTTTCTACCTCCTTAATGGTTCATAGACTGACAAAGAAACATTTCTGCCAGTAATTAATTGACCTGAAAATATAAACACATTAAAAATGGATTATATGACATTGTTTTAATTGACAACTAAACGCAATTTTTTTTTCAATTTTGGAAAATACAGAAAACTCACTTCCTAGTAGTATGACATCTTGTTTAAGTTGTTCCAAGTTTAGTAAC
Source organism: Catagonus wagneri (assembly GCA_004024745.2). NCBI lineage: Eukaryota > Metazoa > Chordata > Mammalia > Artiodactyla > Tayassuidae > Catagonus > Catagonus wagneri. The sequence goes on along the minus strand of PVHT021183530.1, from coordinate 4,762,250 downwards.
AGTGGTTCCAATAGTTTTACCATTTTAATTTTTCAGTATTTTTATTTTTAGGAACAATATTTTAGTAGCATTAATTAAAATGTTGAGACTGATTTATCATAATTTTGTCATCGTAATTAGATATTATATTTCTTCCTTGTCATTCTAGATGCATGCTTTTATATTACTATACATATAATTAACATTAGATCTTTGAGCTTTTTTAATATTGTTAGTCTTCATAATATTTTCATAGTTGAGCTGATACATATTATATAGATATTTTAATATTATAGATATACTGTAATGAATATTATCCTAGATGATGTATATTTTTAAATAACTTATTTTAATTTCCCAAATGGTATTATTTAGACTATAGCTTATCATCATATGATGAAGTCATTCGGTGGCATCTATTTAACAGTGCTTAGGTGACAAAACAGATAACTTTACCAAGTATAAGGTAAATTTTCAGAATTACATTTCCTCTGTACATAAAATAATTAAATATTTTTAAAAAGGCATTATATTTTTTGTAAGGTTCTTCCACAAAAACATGATTCTTCTATAATTCATAAACATTTATAATCTGTCAAGTTAATATAGTATAAGTTCTAATTAAAACAATACCCAGATAAAATATTTTATAAATGTCACTGAACATTCTCCCATTTTAAATAACATTAATAATGATAGTAATGTCTACAGAAACAAATTTATGAGTACTTTACCTTTAATTTCACCATAATCCTGTGAGGTGAGTACTAAGATTACCCACTATTCACAGATGAGAAATCAGAGGCATAGAGCGGTTAATTAACACTGCTAAATGTTATAGTCTGCCCTGACAGAATTAGGATTTCAGGTGGCTCCTCTCCAGTCTGTGTTAACTCTATCGCTATATACTGAAATGGTCTCAGGAAATTTACTACTAGACTTTTGCATGCATTTTCAAAAAGCTTTAAGTCAATGATTATAAATGTAGATGATGTGCTCATATGGAGATCTTTTTAAAATTTTTGTTTGATGGGCTTGTATTATTTTATTTATAACTGTTGGGCTTGTATTATTTTATTTATATATGTGTATGTTTGGGAATTCCTAGCTGTGTTCTACTCTACTAGGATGCAAGCAGAACATTACTGTAGATGAATGTTGTAACACTGTCGGCTAGTGGCCCAAGGGACCACATCTTGCGGGTGTGTTAGCAAAGATCTTTCTGACTGAGGGATTCTAGTTTCACCTGGTAAGCATCTCATCTCTAAATAATTTACTAGATTTCTCTTCCAGTCACCATGTCGCCTGTATAAAAACAAAAAACATGATCCAGCCCCTAAGAATTGCTTTGTTCAAAATTCGTATTGTTCGTGTTTATCACTCTATTTTATCTCATTTATAAATTTCCTGAAGAAGAGTGAATTCCCTTAAAAATACAGATTTTACCACTTATAGGGGCTTAGATTAATTTCAATATGGAAACTTTGGACCATAGGTTGATTTATAACTCTCTGCTAATTAGATTTATGCCAATACCACTAAAAATAATTTATCAGAGTTAGTCCTTGTGTATTCAACTTTCTCAGATGAACCTTATCCTTCAGTTGCCTTAAAAATTATAAATATCTCAGAGCCCAAATCCTCCTCATTTCTAACTTCTGCCCGGTGATTGACTAGACTGCCACATAATTTCCTAACATAATAGGGTTAACAGGACTTGTTAGCTCTGTGTTAACAGGTACTACATACATAGTTTAAAATTAATAATTATTTAATAACTAAATTCATTTTAAAAATGTACATGTTCACTAAATAATATATAGCTCATTTATTGTCTATAGTTTCTGTTTATTAAGAGATATCACAATTTGAGTGAACATTGATAAGTCAAGATTGCATGAATTCAGCATCTGTTTCTTTATTAAATAATCTTTATTTAGAAAAACATCAGGTTTTAGATACTACCTCAAAAGAACGTAAAAAAGGTGAAAGAGATAATTTCTGTGTCTTGATGATAAACTTAAATGTGAATCCCTAATTCAATCAGTATTGTGGTTTTCTTTGCATGTGAACAATAAAGTTTTTGTATTAATCTAGTGTTAAACCAAAAATGGCCCTTCTTGTATTATGATATTCTCTTCTAATATCATATGACTATAAAGCCAGTGATCATTGTGTGGCATCTGTTGAGATATTTTTGTCTGTACTATACAGGGAGTATAATGCATTTATTTTCTGTATACCATAGCATGTATATATATATGTATATATATATACACACACACATATGTATATGTAGAAATGTTATACTTCCTTGTGTAAAATTAAGCATGAATCACTTTTTGTTGCATTTTTACAAGATACATTTGAGTTAATTAGTCTGCTGAGGCACCTTGCAATGTAACTGGTGGAAACCAATTTTAGGTTATTTAATAATAGTGAAGCAATATCAGAGATGATAAAGGTTGTATAGAAATCTGACAAGGGAAAAAAAATTCCAATTTGCAACTTTAAAAGGAAGAAAAAGAGCAAACCAAAGTTAAAAACAAATCAAACATAAGGGACAGATTAAGATTTAAACAACAAAGTAAATCATCATTTATAATAATCTTGAAATATAGTATTATTCCCAAATTCCTTTATTTGATGTTTAAAAATGCATGTTTATTAAATATAACTTCCTCCCATATTATTCTACTGAGTCTACTTGCTTTGAGTATCAACGATGCAAGAATAATATATAGAGCATTGTAATACTACTGACTACATTAATAGTTGTGTTTACAACAGAGTTATTTGTTCATATGTCTGAATCCCTTTCCACATGGGTTCTTCCTATAGGTTGAATAAGGTGGTTTACTTAGCTTAATATTTATTAAAAATATTTGCTGACACACGGCAGTTGCTCAGTAAATACCTTGATAATGAATGATCCTATCAGTAAAAATTTCCTGTGACACTACAATGTTAGATAAAATATAAGAGGTATACTAAGACATTTTCTAAAATGTGGGGAAGTTCTCCTGTATTAGTAATTTTGATGCTATACAACTTTCCAAGAGTCAGTTGTCATCTAGCCATAAATCTGTTTGATTCCTTTAGAATTCCTTCAGAGTATAAGCTCTTCTTGAACAGAGAGAAACACTAAGTCTTTGGAAAACTTAAACTATTCATCCCAGTGTTAGATGCTAACAATTTTCCACTTACTTGAGATGTTGATTTTAATGTACATCATTCAGTTATATCTTACTGTATTACTTGGTAACATTCATATCTGTGAGAGTGTTATCTGATATTTTTGTGTGTGGTGGTTATTGTAAATAAATTACCTCAAATTCTATTTGAAATTAGGGCAATTTCTAATGAATAAATATGCATCTGTGATAAAACACATTGAAAGTTTTTACAAGAATCCATATTTGCCATCAGTTTAATGGCAATTAATATTATCACATTATCATTATTATTTTTGCTTTTTTAGGGACACATCCATGGCATACAGAGGTTCCCAGGCTAGGGGTGGAATCCAAGCTGCAGCTGCTGGCCTACACCATAGCCACAGCAATGCAGGGTCTGAGCTGCATCTGCGACCTACACCACAGCTCATGGCAACGCCAGATCCTTAACTCACTGAGCAAGGCAAGGGATTGAACCTACATCCTTATGGATACTATCCAGGTTTATAACCACTGAGCCACGATGGGCACTACTATCAATATTATTTTAAAACTAAAACTCCATGATTTTTCTCTATTTGGGAAGGTGGGAATCAGTGCCAAAAAGAATCAAGATTATCAAAATATGTTTTGGTCTGTGGCAAAGAGAGCCAGAGTTGTCAGTTTCTTTTTTTAAAAAATTGCAGTGTGATTTAAATTATATATAGACAAACAGGTAGGGTACAGACCTTACTTCCTGTGTCTGTACAAGGCAGTGTAACTCTTGAGCTTTGGAATGGGCATAAATAGGGAAAAACTTTGTGTCTGATGGAATGTTCAGTTGCCAAGATCATTTTCTGCATAATATCTGATTTTGTATTGTATTACCTCTATGGACTTAATTACTGGATTTTCTTTTGCATGGTATGGGAATAAAGATGAATAGTTTAAACAAGAAAAGCTGCAACCTATGTTATTCTTTCAAGTTCAAGGTTTCAAAGATCCTTGAGAGAAGTAAACTTCCCCAGTGATCCTAACTGAGAAATTTCTATTCTTATTTAAACTTACTACCACACATTACCTCTCATCCTTTATTTCTGTACCAGTCTAATACAAAGCCATTACTCTTGAAGGAAATATTTTAGTTTTCCTTGAAAGAAATATTTTAACTTTCTTTCCCTTGTACTCCCACATGGAAACTGAACCTGCCATCAGAGTTAATCTTTCACCCATTAATAATCCATGTATCTTTTTTCTTCTACAGAATTAACGGTCTGCTTGGTTGAATTTAAAGAGAGAATTTCAAGTAGCTAGCCCCCCCCCAAAAAAAAAAGTAGTTGTACTAAAAAAGCCCAGTTGGGGCGAGATATTCAATTTTAATGTCAGAAAGTTATATTTTCTCATAGAAACCCCAAGAAATCCACCCATTCATTTATTATTAAATTGTCTTTAATTTGGAGCAAATTCCTTCCTTTAAAACAAAAGCTCTACTTTTTTTCACATAATAGTATATACCGAAAGCTAATTGCGTGGTTGTTGGTTTTTGCTATTAATCATTTTGTCAAAAACTGTGCCTCAGTTTCTTCATCTATAAAAGAATTGTGTCACTTGCATTGAATGATCTTTAAATTTTCTTACGACATAGTCTAAAATTATCCTCTGTACTGTGTGGGTGGTTAAAAACCACTGTGAGGATAATACAAGATTCTTGTTAAGATATTAAAAAAGCAATGTTTAAGACATTTTAAATTCTAAGTACTTAGAAATAAAATGAGTGGAAAAACTTAGAGAAAATAAAGTATATATGCAGAAGGGAAGTGGACAAAGGAGGGGTGAGCTGTATAGGCTTTGTTAGATAATGCTACAAAGTGCTACCCATTGCTAAATCCCTGCTAAATTAACAAAAACAGCTATCTTCTTGGATTACTCTGCTGTGTTAAGTTGTGAATATTTGAAATGTGGATGACCCTCCATATCAGAGGACAATCAATCTCCTTTTTCTAGCTTTGTCTGACATACTTTCATAGACTCAGGGCTCTGGCAACACCAGGCAATATCCTGTTCTAAACACATCTCAGCTTGCTTTATGCTGTTCCCTTTGAAATCTGCATTCACTCTATCCCAACATTTCAGATTTCTAGCCATCACTCAGGGCCTGGCTAAAATGCCACCTCCTTCATGAAACCCAGCTTGGTATGATTTCTTTCTCAAGACCAATTCATACAGCTATATTTAATAGTTATTTATGTCTTGTTTTTATTCCCCATCTTAGCATTCAAGTTTTGATTTCACTGGGACTGTAATAGTGAATCTTACTCATTTTTGTTTTCTGTCTCCTCCTTTGACTTATAGCTTCTAATACAAAGCAGTAGATTTAAGATTTCTTCAGAGAATATATGCCCCCTCAAATCATCTCTTCTTTAGTGATTTTTAGATGATTTTTTTCCATTGTAGTTGGTTTCTTTAGTGATTTTTTTCTTGCATTTTCTAGGTATGAGAGTTCACAGAAGGGCAGACTGCATCCAACAGGCAGTGACAGAGTGAATGGCTTATAACTGCACATGTCCAAGAACTAACCATATTTTCTCTAGGTAGAATATACATTTTCCAGTTCACATTATATCTTACAGATCTTTTTATATACACAATGAGTCTTGTTTTTTTCTTTCTAAATTTTAGGGTGAGGCTTAGAGCATATTAAAGATTGTGCTACTTGTAGATGTGCCTTTGAAAAAATTTTAAATTACTTAATGAATTTTATTACATTTATAGTTGTACCACAGTCATCACAACCAAATTTTATATCATTTCCATCCCAAACCCTTAGTGCATCTCCCCGCCCCCCAGTCTGTCTCATTTGGAAACCATAAGTTTTTCAGAGTCTGTGAGTCAGTATCTGTTCTGCTAAAAAGTCATTGTGTCCTTTTTTTAGATTCCACATGTAAGTGATAGCATTTGCTGTTGGTGTCTCACTGACTGACTGACTTCACTTAACAGGATAATTTCTGGGTCCATCCATGTTGCTGGAAATGCCATTATTTCTTTCCTTTTAATGGCTGAGTAATATTCTATTATGTATATATACCACATCTTCTTTATCCCTCTGTTAATGGATATTAAGGTTGTTTCCATGTCTTGGCTATTGTATATCATTGCTGCAATGAATGTTGGAGTACATGTATCTTTTTGATTCATGATTTTCTCTGGATATATGCCCAGGAGTGGGAGTGCTGGATCAAATGGTAATTCTATTTTGAGTTTTCTAAGGAATCTCCATACTGTTTTCCACAGTGGTGGCACCAGTTTGCATTCCCACCAACAGTGTAGTAGGGTTCCCTTTTCTCCATTCCCTCTCCAGCACTTATTGTTTGTAGACTTTTGGATGATGGCCATTCTGGCTGGTGTAAGGTGGTACCTCATAGTCATTTTGATTTGCATTTCTCTAATAACGAGTGATGTTGAACATCTTTTCATGTGTTGTTTTGGCCATCTGTATGTCTTCTTTGGAGAATTGTCTGTTTAGATTTTCTGCCCATTTTTTGATGGGATTGTTTGTTTTTTTGATATGGAGCTGTTGGTGGTGTTTATAAATTTTGGAGATTAATCCCTTGTCAGTAGATTCATTTGCAAATATTTTCTCCCATTCTGTGGGCTGTCTTTTCATTTTATTTAGGGTTTCCTTTGCTGTGAAGAAACTTTTAAGTTTAATTAAGTCCCATAAATCTTCGTCATAGATTAGTTGACTGTAGGTGCGTGGGTTTAATTCTGGGCTTTCTGTCTTGTTCCACTGATCTGTATCTCTGTCTTTGTGACAGTACCATACGGTTTTTGATGACTGTAACTTTATAGTATAGTCTGAAGTCAGAGAGCCTGACTAATTTTTGTTTTTATTGTTGTTACTCTGAGGGGGTGGATCTGAGAAGATGTTGCCGTGGTTTATGTCGGAGAGTGTTTGGCCTATGTTTTCCTCTAAGAGCCTTATGGAATCTGGTCTTATATCTAGGTCTTTAATCTATTTTGAGTTGATTTTTTGTCTGTGGCATTAGGAAGTGTTCTAATTTCACTTTTTTAACACG
>PVHT021183530.1:4720111-4754040 GCA_004024745.2 Catagonus wagneri | reverse complement strand
CAAGAGCATGTTATGTCTTTCCATCTGTTTGTGTCATCCTTGATTTCTTTCATCAGGGTCTTATACTTTTCAGAGTACAGGTCTTTTGTCTCTTTAGGTAGGTTTATTCCTAAGTATTTTATTCTTTATGATATGATGTTAAACGGGATTGCCTCCCTAATTTCTCTTTCTGATCTTTTGTTGTTAATATATAGGAATGCAGTCAATTTCTGTGTATTAGTTTTGTATCCTGTGACTTTGCCAAATTCATTGATGAAATCTAATAGTATTCTGGTAGAGACTTTAGCATTCTCTCGGTATGGTATCATGTCATCTGCAAATAGTGATAGTTTACACTATCAGAATACAGGTGGCAGAAGAGCAATCAAGCGAGGTGGAGGACAGACTAGTGGAAATCACTGATGTGCAACAGAAAATAGAGAAAAGATTGAAAAGAAATGAAGAGAGTTTCAGATAACTCTGGCATAATGTTAAACACACTAACATCCGTATTATAGGGGTACCAGTGGGAAAAGAGAGAGAGAAAGGGACAGAAAAAATTTTTGAAGAGATAATAGCCAAAAATGTCCCTAACATGGGAAAAGAACCACTCGCTCAAATCCAGGAAGCACAACGAGTACCATATAAAATAAACCCAAATAGGAAGACCCTGAGACACATATTAATCAAACTGACCAAAATTTAAGACAAAGAGAAAATATTGAAAGCAGGTAGGGTAAAGAACAAATAACATACAAGGGAACCCTGATAAGGTTATTGGCAGATTTTTCAGCAGAAACTGCAGGCCAGAAGGGAGTGGCACGATATGCTAATGTGATGAAAGGAAAAAACCTCCAAACAAAATTGCTTTACCCAGCAAGGCTGTCATTCAGATTTGCAGGAGAAATCAAAAGCTTTACAGATAAGCAAAAGCTAAGAGAATTCAGCAACACTAAACTACCTTTACAACAAATACTTCTCCAGGAACTTCTCTAGGCAGAAAAGAAAAGGCCACAACCAGAAACAAAAATACAAAAAATGACAAGGCTCAGCAGTAAAGGCCTATATACAGTAAAGATACGAAATCATCCATGCACAATTATGCCACCAAAATCAGAAATCATGAGAAGAGGAGGGTACAAATGCAGGACACTGGAGATAACCTGCAATTAAGAAACCAGCAACTTAAATCAATCTTATATATATATATATATATGTATATAGACTCCTATATCAAAACTTCAGGGTAACTGCAAATTAAAAATCTACAACTGATACATAAATAAGAAAAATTAACTCAACTGCAACAACTAAAGATTGTCATCAAACCACAAGAGAAGAGAAAAAGAGAAGGGAAGAAAAAAGAGCAACAAAAAAATCCAAAACAGTTAATAAAATGGCCATAAGAACATACATATCAATAATTACCTTAAATGTAAATGGACTAAATACACCAACCAAAAAATGTAGACTGGCTGAATGGATACAGAAACATGACCCATAAATATGCTGTCTTGAAGAGACTCACTTCACTTCTAGGGATGCATACAAATTGAAAGTGAGAGGATGGAAGAAAATATTCCATGCAAATTGGAATCGAAAAGAAAGCTGGAGAAGCAATACTAATATCAGACAAAATGGACCTTAAAATGAAGAATATTTTAAGAGACAAGGAAGGATACTTCCTAATGATCAGAGGATCAATCCAAGAAGAAGACATAACAATTTTAAATATTCGTGCATTCAACATAGGATCACCACAATGTATAGGGCAACTGCTAACAACCTTAAAAGGAGAAATCGACAATAACACAATAATAGTGGGGGACTTTAATAGCCTTCTTACAGCAATGGATAGATCATCCAGACAGAAAATCAATAAGGAAACACAGGCCCTGAATGAAGCATTACACCAGATGGAATTAGTAGATATTTATAGGGCATTCCATCCAAAAGCAACGGAATACACATTCTTCTCAAGTGCACACGGAACATTCTCTAAGACTGATCACATCCTGGGCTACAAATCAAGCCTCAGTTACTTTAAGAAAATTGAAATCATATCAAGCATCTTTTCTGACCACAACACTCTCTGACTGGAAATGAACAAGAAAGAAACTGCGAAAACCACAAACACATGGAGAGTAAACAACATGCTACTAAACAACCAATGGATCACTGAAGAAATCAAAGAGGAAACTAAAAAATAGAAGCAAATGACAACAAAGATATGACACTCCGAACCTATGGGATGCAGCAAAAACAGTTCTAAGAAGAAAGTTTATAGTAATACAAGCCTACCTCAGGAAACAAGAGCGAGCTCAAATAAACAACCTAACTTTACATCTAAAGCAGCTAGAGAGAGAAGAACAGACAAGATGTAAAGTCAGTAGAAGGAAAGAAATCATAAAGATCAGAGCAGAAATCAATGAAATAGAAACAGAGAAAACCATAGAAATGATCAATGAAACTAAAAGTTGGTTCTTTGCAAAGATCAACAAAATTGATAAACTCTTAGCCAGACTTATCAAGAAAAAAAGAGGATTAGTCTTTGCATTAAAGCATTGTACCCTACCATACCACAGAACCAGTCAACACATGGTTACTTTAAGCACATTCTGATAAAAATGTTGATGTTACCATTACTGTTTTTTACTTGTAAACAAGTAATTATTCCTTTTCCTGGCTGGACTCTATTCCCTAATTGCCTTCTTTCCATGATTATTTATCAGGTATAACCACTATTGAAAAAAACCACATATTTTCTGATAATTGTTTTCATATTCAAATATAAAAATGGAGTCTATATAAATATATTAAATAATTTATTTTAAAATACAATTTAATTTTTGGGATGCATATTAAGGTGATTTTACATGAAATTTATATACCATAATTTATAAGTATGCTCCCTTATCTCAAATATACTACTTTCACTCAGTCATCACCCAGTCTTTGTATTGGGCTCTACTTTTACTGAAACTTGAAGATAAAAACTTAAAAAGATATTTAGATTGATTCAGTCTTCAAATATGTATTTATGTATATAAAAATCATATTTCATAAAGTGCATTTATTCATATGAGATATATGCTTTGTAAGAATATCTGTATATAAGGAGATATTTTAAAAGATATTCTGGCTGTGGTGGTTCTTTTTCTTGTATTGATCTCTAGGGTTAGTCAAGTTTAACTGTCAAGTTCCCCCTGGATTCCAATGATTGTTCTGAAATTCTCAGTTAGTAACACACAGTTTTCTTTTCATGCTATCCCTACAATTTACATTCATTTATAGTCCCATCCTGTGATTTTTTCCCATCATTTATTGTCCCATCATAAAAGCACACATATAATCCAATCTGATGCTGATTTCTTGCTAGAAATCAGGAAATTCTTCCACCAAGTATGAAAGGAACATTCTAAAATTCTTTTATGCTTCAAATTCTTTCTCTCATAAAAATTGTATATGTATGTATAAAGAATTTTTCACACAAGTTGTGAAGCATTCTCACCATTCTTTTTATTTTTGGAAATATAATATTTTTAAGTATGAAAAAATGTGCTGAAATTCCTCCAGTTGTCCTCTTTGCCCTCATGGTTAGAATTCCTCAGTGATAAATCATTCACTGCAAAATCAGAGAGATTGTAACTACGAACTCTGAATTATCAGGATTGCAGTTTGCAGATCTAAGTGGAGGAGAAAAAAGGAGGCTATACACTATCTTGAAAGACCAGATTAGACAACACCATTATGGGGCAAATGGGGAACCTGAAGTTCAGAAACCGTAAGCTTCTGGCAGGTAAATCACCACCTTTCCTCATACCTGGTGTTTGAAGTTGAGTAGTGGGTTTTCTGTCTTGGTTGTTCCCTTATGAGTCTCAGTAACTCATAGTGACCCCATTACAGTATAATTCATTTGGTGTAAAGTGATGTCCTGAAGTTCTGCACAGGCATTTGTGGGGCCCGTCCTGTGCTGGCAGGAGCCTTAGCCCTGTGTCCAGGACATGTACATGTGTCCTCCAGGAAAGAAGGTGGGCCCTCTGGACAACTCAAGACACATGCGGGGCATGGAGAAAGAGGTGGGATTCAGTGGGTATAATTCATGATGTTCTGGGTGTGATTTGTAAATGAAGCTCATTTTGGGCAAAAGTATAAGAGGGTGTCTTTTTTATTATTGGTAATTAGTTTTAGTCTATAATGAATATATATTGAATTTGTACCTAGAAAAATTATAACTAAAAATATAAAGCTAGTGTATATCACAAACAACATCCACCCTCTGTAAGTGCAAGCTTTTTTATTTATTTATTTTATTTTTTTTTGTCTTTTGGCCTTTTCTAGGGCTGCACTCGTGGCATATGGAGGTTCCCAGTCTAGGGGTTCAGTTGGAGCTGTAGCCACTGGCCTATGCCACAGCCACAGCAATGCCAGATCCGAGCCGCATCTGCAGTCTATACCACATCTCACGGCAACGCCGGATCCTTAACCCACTGAGCAAGGCCAGGGATAGAACTCTCAACCTCATTGTTCTTAGTCAGATTCGTTAACCACTGAGCCACGATGGGAACTCCCCAAGCTTTTATTTTTTTAATGACTTCATTCTACGTTGAGTATCTATAGACACAGAAAGTTTTATGTAAACATGCTCAATCACTCACAGCTTTCTAAAACTCAGTCTGAGTCACATTATCATAATTAATAACAATTGATGTTTTATACATTTCACAAAGTAAAGGAAATGTGGATATAAACACAAATTATTCTTTTCTAGAATCTAAAACAGGTCTGACAACTTGTCTCAAATTTGATCACAGTTTGTTAAATAATGCACAAATAATTCCTTGTACCGCTGTTTTTCTAACAAGGTCCTAACAGCCCAAGCTCTCATTTATTTCAACTTCATGTTTGTAGAGTAAATGAAAAATTTCTAAACAAATTAATATTTTTAAAAGAAAATTGAATAGAAATTCAAAATCTGTTTATTATAAAGCCATTATTTTATCATATGAAAATTTTGACCCTAACAAATTATAGTAATATTCTAAGTAGAAGACAGTTGTTTCTGTAAGACACAAAATGTGTCAAAAGTAAATGCAGTACATGTGGGAACCATAAAGCCATCTGCCAGTGGAACCTGCCAGGAGACCAGATGCTGCCACTGGAAGAGGCCCCCTCAGTGCCTTGGCTTCTAGACATGCTTGGTTTGATGAGGTGCCACATTTGATTATATTGCATTTAGGCATTTTCTTGGCCACATATCCTGGGATAAGCACAGTGCAGCAGATATGGAGGAATATATGAATATGGCTCTCAGTAATCTAGAAGTGGTATGGAGAAATGGAAAGCACCAAATGCCTTATTTCAATTGTGTATATGACACTGAAAAAATACCTGAATTATAAAGTATTTCTTCCATGTATTTACATCTTTTATATCTGCATGAGTTCACGTCTAACTCAACTATTCCTACTCAAATCCTCTATTTTCATGGGAGTTTATGTTTCATAAAGTCATATAGTTTATTTAAAAATTTTACTTCTTACATTATATACATAATTAATCTTAAATACATTTTAATACTTTTTCCACTTTGCAAGTGTTTATGAGTTTTATGTAGTTCAAGTAGATGTGCTAGTCATGTGACACGCATCAACTCAACATCTATTTCATATTGTACCATGCTGAGCATAAGAGTGGGTGCTAACAGGTAAAACAGTGTTCTTACACTGGAATCACATGGGGAGTTTTTTTCTTTTCTCAGAAAATAGAAATTTTATTTTTATTGTAGTTCCTTGGAGAGTTTGTCCAACATAACATAGTAAATAGTCTACATATTAGAGAAAAAAAATTATTTCCTGATATTTCTTAGTAAGAGAAAAAAATTCTGAACACAAGTTTTTCACCAAAAAAATCCTGAAAAATAGTTACAGTTTTTGACAGAAAATAGGTCAGATTTGGTTCCTTGCCATATGATGACTTTCTTATTAGGCTAAACAGCAAAACATTTTCCATGAATATATACTTTAGTCTTGTTCATCTAAGGTCAAAATTAAATTTAGAGTACATGATATAAAAATATTTTATAAGAAATACAGTATTTGACAAAGATGTATTAAAATTAACAATTCTTAGTGGTTTTGGACATGTACAGTGAAGTACCACTAGTAACAGCTATGATTAGTAGCCATTTAATTAGTCTTTATAAATCATAATTTGAAAACCTTCCAGGAATGGAGAGAATGAATAGTCCTAATGATTGAGTAACAAATAGTTTTGTAAATTGAGGATTCCCCCCATCAAGTATTAGCTTTAAAAAAAAAGAAAAAAAAAGAAAAAACTAGCAGAACATAGTCAAATTGTTAGCCAATTGAATTTAAAAATAATTTATAATGATGGATAACAGTGCAATTTTTAGCCTATAAACTGGAAGGAATATGGGGAGATTTTAACACTGATATTTTAGCCCCAAACCAGAGCAAAAGATCAAAAAATCTGTAGGTGTGGGTCAGGTACTGGCTTGTTTAAAATTCCAGGTTGTTCTAACATGATTTCTATGTAAACCAAGTGTATAAAAAGTACAGTTTGTTCATCTAAGCATTTTTAATAACAATGAGAAATTAGGAAAAGCTTAAATATATAACAAAATAGATATTGGTTAAATAAAATATGGTCTAAACATATGAAGGAACGCTATATAGCTATTCATATTTTTGAAGCATGCTTCAGGCAATGGGATACTCCCTATAATAGTTTTTTACATGAACTGTAAAAAGTTACCACAACCTGGTAACCTTGGTGGTTTGAAACCACAGAAATTTCCAACATTTCTGGAGGCCTGAACTCTGAGATCAGTATGTTGGCAGTACCCCTTACTTCTAGAGTCTTCATGGGAGAAACCGGGAGAAAATCTGCTTCTTGCCTCATCCAGCTTCTGGTGGCTGCTGGTGTTTCTTTGCTTGTGGCCGCCTCAGTTTCCTCTAAACTCCCTGGGTCCTGCTCTTATTAGGTCATATATGGTAGACTTTGAGGCCTCAAAATCTACATAATGCAGGATAATTGCTCAAAATCCTTAATTAACCCATCTGCAAAAATTTTGCCCTCTGTAAGAACATTCACAGGTTCTAGGAACCTGATGACCTTTAGAAACATCGTGTAGCCATTTACCCTTTGTAACAGGTAGCAGAATGATCTCTAAATTTGATAAAACATATGTAATTGAGAAGACATATGTAAAATTGTTAGAAGTGATTTTCCAGAAAGTTATATTATGTGAATTTTTCTTTTTTGTCTATACTCTATCTTATAAAAAATGTCTACAGTGAGCACATTATGTACATATGCACTGTATATATGGGTAATCACAGTTGCTTCTGTAGGTAACAAAAACTGAGACTTGTAGTATTTATTTAGTGCCTACTGAAAGAATATATTTTTTATATAGCATTTTGGAGGGATGTTAGATTAAGAAAATATTTGCTTTCAGTCGTAACGTTCTTTTTAAATTTATTATCTTTCAGGTTGCCAGGGGGCTATGCTATTTAGAAAGTTACTTTCTGGGGAGGTAAGGCTGGGAACCAGCCTGTGTTCTGTGCAGAAACCCATAGCTTGTGTGCAGCTTGTAGAGGTGGAGGGACCTTGACCATAGGATGACCATACAGCTCCCAGGCAAACTCCTGCCCAGGGAAGGCTACATGGGAATTTTGAGGCTGTTCAACTGGAGGAAAATAAAATCGAGGCAAGATTTGGGCTCCATCATACTGCTTCTGTGATGTCAACTGATCTTGGTGGTGCCACCTTTCCAACAGTCCCCATGTTATTAGATCAGTTCCATGTTTATTGAACATCTTGTAAGTGTGAGATATTTGAGCTATGACAGTCCAACAGAATCGTAGTTATGAAAACTCACAAGTCATTGGGTTTTTCTTCACTTGCCAGTGAAAACAGTGAGGGATTTTTGGTTCATTTTTGATTTCCCTATCCCCCTTTGTACTTCCTTCTGTGACTAAAAACAGCCCCAAGCATTTCTTGCAATCAAATTTTAGGAAGAGGATAATAATCTACCTATGTCTGAGGAGAGTAATAAAGGAACATACCTGGGGACTAGTGGTAGATCTGGCAGGTAAGTAATGGAGACAAGAGCCTGGGCATTTGGCAGTAGAGGCCTGTTCTATGCATCTCCAACGAAGAGTGTGGCTGCCAAGGGGAGCCAGTGGATTAAGTGGAATGGTGATAAGTTAAGGCATGTCTTTGTCTTTATACGTCTGAACCTTCAGATAAGATACTTGCCTTTGTCTTATATTGAGATTTCACAGCATGCCTGGTACAGAGCAGCTACTCAGTAATGTTCCATGAGTTAAACTGAACTGATCAACTCACGTAAGTCAAATGAGACATTAACACTGACAGCACTGAAGAAAAAAAGATGTGGAATATGTGACAAGATTTTCTTGAGTTGTTCAAAAGAATGCATTGGGGAAATCAGCAGAAATGGTGTCGAGGAAATGTTTGTGTGGAGTTTAGTGAAAGGTCTTAAGAGCCATTCAACTGTTTACATTTAATAAGATTTGCAGTAGTCCCAGGATAGGAAATTTTTCATACCCATGAATCCATTTCACTGCATAACTGATGTGTTCTACAAAGGATATGTAAGGAGGCTGTGGCAGTAGAGAGCTGTGGGTTTTTTTCCCTTGTCATAGGCTGGCTGATAGAGATGAACATGCCACCAGAATTTTAAAAGAGCAGCACTTTCCACAAGGACAATCTTTACATTCTAATCACTGTGTTCTTCTGGGCCATCTATTAGCTTTTCCTCTTCAGTTATTTACTAAGTGTATAAATAGTTGTCAAAATATGGACATGTGTTTCTAAAGCATTTTCAAGCCAAATTCTCTATCCTTTCTCCTCAGGAACTTGTTCACAGAATTTGAACACCAGTGTGAATGTGGGAAATTTTCATTCTCCTTCAGGTCCTGGGTGTGTTTTATGAATGGATCATCATTCTGAAGTACAATATTTCATGTCTTTCACAGAAAATTATTGAGCATGCTGTAAAGAAGTCAGGGTTACTGTTTTTAAACAGAAATTTAAAATTTATTTATAAAATTTAAACATAATGAATTTATTGAGGTTTTGAGGGAAAGTAACACTATTTCCATCACTTTAAGGTCCCATATTTTAAATTTTAAAATAGACATTGAGGTTATTTTTTCATTAAATATAGTATTTAGATTATAATAGATATGTAAGTTTTCAATACTTCTAACAAATGTTTTTGCTATAGACAAAAAAGTTAGTTCTAGTTTAAAAGTAGGCTAAGGCATATACTTCAAGCTATTGGCAAAAATCAAAATCTAAGTGAGATGGACTAGGAGTTTGGGATTAGTAGATGCAAACTATTACTCTTAAATGGATAAGCAACGAAGTCCTACTGTATAGCACAGGGAACTATGTCCAATCCCTTAAGATATGCTATGATGCAACAAGAGTGTATATATATATGTATGACTGGGTCACTTTGCTGTACAGTAGAAATTGGCACAACATTGTAAATCAACTATAGATAAATTAAAAAAAGAAGTCAGTAGCACTTTTAGTTGAATCAACATTTTTAAGTGAGTGCTTCCATGGTGGCCCCCAAAACACAAAGTCCTGAAAACAAAGACATTTTGTTTTCAGTAGTAGAAGTGTCCTCTGCTCTACTCTGTGATGGTGGAAAATCTCTTGCCTGTTTCCTTGTTTGTGATGTTAGAATAAAACCAGATTCATAAGAATGAAATGAGGATCAAATGAAACCATTTTTATTCCTCAGTGTATCCCAGGCCCAAGGTATGATTATTGGTCATAACGATAACTTTTCTCACAACTGATTTTGTCTTTAATATGTTGTGGTGCTATGCAAGCTATAAAGTCTCCTCTCCATCTAATATTCTAAAATGGTAGTGGGATTTCTTTTGTATTTACAAATATATTTAATGTATTTATTTTATATCCCTATAGAGGATTTCTTATATATTATAATTCACTAAGAACAAAGTGTTTGTGGAAGAAGCATTTCCAATAAGATTAGGAATAATGTTCCCTTTTCTAGGCTGGTCTTCACTTTCCTGGTTGAGTTCTTGGATGTACTGGATGGTTTCACAAGGAGAATGACTCATTAGTCACTAAGTTTTCACAAAGGACCTCTGAGGGTGTCATCCTTTACTGAGCCTACTCATGGCAATGCAGGCACTGTAATACATACTGAAAATTACAGAATGAAAGGATTTCACCTTTTTGAAGGTCAATTTTATTCCATAATTTAGAGAAAAAGGTTAAATATTAAAATACATTTTAAAATATCCAACAATCTGGGACCTTTGTGAAATAAAATACAAAACGTGTATGATAAGCATGAGGCATAAGATCAACCTTATGACTCCTAAAATGAGTCATCACTGGCCTCCTCTTCTAAGATAACTTTGGAATATTCATCAAAAAAATTATGATCAACAGGCTTCTGAATTCAGTTTTAGACTTCTTTGGAGTTCTATTAGTTCTTAGACAATATTCCTCTAAGGACCTGTAATCAAAACACTACTTCTGTACCTTTTTTTATTAGTATTAGTGATATCCTATGATACTTGTCTTTCTCTGTCCTAGTTCACTTAGTATGATAATTTCTAGGTCCATCCATGCTGCTGCAAATAACAACTTAGAAAATAGAAGCAGACTCAAAAATTTTGAAACCAAATTTATAGTTACCCAAGGGGAAACGTGGGTGACAAATGGATAAATTAGGGGGTTGGGATTGACATATGCACTCTACTATATATAAAATAAATAGGTAGCAAGGACTTACTCTATAGCACAGGGTAATCTACTCAATACTGTGTAATGACCCATATGGGGGAAGAATCTAAAAGGAATGGGATTAGGTATATGTGTAACTGATTTACTTTGCTGTACACCAGAAACTAACACAACTTTGTAAGTCAGTTATATGCCAATAAAATTTATTTAAAAAGCAAACACAACACGCACACAAAGAAACAAAAGAACAATTTGCTTCCAAAAAAAGAAAAGGAATTTCTTAATGCTGTAGTGGGTTAAGGATTCAGCATTGCCACTGCAGGAGCTTGGGTCACTGTTGTGGCGTGGGTTCAGTCCCTGACCCAAGAACATTCGCACTTTGTGGTAGCAGCCAAAAAAAAAAAAAAAGTTTGCTGAGTTCACTTGAAGTCACATTTTTTTCTGGATTGTTGAATTATCATCTTCATACACAGTGAGTTTTATTCATTTCAGTTTCTTTTCAATTTTTAGTGGTTAGTTTTTTTATTTCCTTTTATTAGATAAGAACATAAACATTTTGTGTATTTTGAAACTCAAAACTATATCCACAAGGTATATTTGAGAGAATTCTTACTTCTCGTTTATTCTCTGCTGTGCTCCCTCTCTCCTCCTTTAGGGAAGCATTTATAGTTTTTTATTTCTCTTTCCAGCATTTATTTTCAAATGTATAAGCACTGCTCTGGATTTTGGTGTTTGATTTTTTTCTTAATATTTATGGCCTTAATGATGATGAGATTACGTGGGTGCAGACTCCCCATATCTCCAAACTCCTTGAGCTGTGTACATTAAATATGTACATGTCAATCATACACCAATAAAGTGGTTGAGATAATAATACAAAAACGAGAAGAAAAACAGTAACAGTTTTCTTAAAAAAATTGTCTAATGGTCACTTTGCATCAGCATACAGATATTTTCATCTTTTTGAGGCTACCAAATATTCAGTTGTGCTGATGTTCTATATTTTACATAACTTCCCAATTGATGGACATTTTATTTTTTCCCAGTCGTTTGCTTTTCAAAATAATGTCACAATAAAGGCCTTGTGATTTCATTTTTCAGCCACTTTATATTTGGCATTGTTGGGTCAAGAGGCATATTTACATGTTTATCATTCCCTTATAATATTTAAGAGCTTCTTTATATATGTAGTTATGCCTGAAAAATGTACTTTTTTTAGTGGCTTTGGTATATATTGATGAATGGTGTCAAATGGTTTTAAATATTTTAGAATATTATATTAGTAAAACTCATCTTGCTCTGAGTATCTACACTGCATTTGTTTTTATATTCTGAAATGTTGTTGCCATGAATATTCTTGTGCCTCTGTTTTGGTGCAGATTTGCCAGAATTATCATGTGTGTGTGTGTGTGTGTGTGTACAAATCCTCATGGAGACAATATAACCATCTTCTGCTTAATATACTAGTATTGCAAACATGCCTGGTTCTTGTTTTCAGCCATTCTCCCAGGAACACCAGTTGGTAAACTTTGCCATGCTGTTTCCATTCTCTGATAGAAATGTACTTTGCCTGAAATGTACTTAACCTTAGTTAATACTAATCTTCTACGCATCTTTCAAGACTTAGTGCAAGCATCTCTTCCACTGTTTACTTGTCTTTCTTGACTGTTCTTGTGTTGAAACCTTTATCTGAATATTCATCACCCTGTGTTAAGTATTTGTATACATAGCTGCCTCTTCCGCTTAACTGGGAATCACTAAAGGGGGAAGTGCTTTCTAGCTATCATTGTATTACTAAAGTCTAGCATAGTATTTGGCTCATAGAGGCACTCAAATTTTTTTTTAATTGATGAATCAGTAGTTTAAAAATATTGAATTTGCATTATGTAAGATCTTAAATTTTTATATGAAAATTTCTCCCAGTTTTCTGATCCTGAGATGAGGCAAACACTCAGAAAAGAGTTAAATATTGAGCTAATACCTAACCTAAGTTAGAAAAATGGACCTTTCTTGTTAAACCAGGTACCCACAAGACTGGAAAAGATTTGGGGTTTTTAGAGGAGGAGGACAAAAAGAAAGAAACAGAAAAAAGTTTCATTTGGATTTTCCTTGTCTTACATCTGGTTGAGAACTTTGAAACTCAAAAGGGAAGGCTGAGAGAGAAATAGAGTTAATATCATGTGTTAGAATGGAGAATAAAGATCGTCATGACCTTTCTCCAGGAGGAACCAGAAAAAGATGGAAGTGTATGAGTGTGTTTAGAAGTAGTTCATCCTTCTTCTCATGTTTCCGGACCTTTACCCATCAGTAAGCCACGAGAGTTTTTCTTATCATTGCTGTCATTAGTCGTTGCCATCTGCTCTTGGTATCATCTAGGAGAAGGCCATGTGTTCATGCCCCGGGCTATCTTCAACTCCGAATTGTACTTCCACTTTATCAACAGTCGGAGACATCATCAAACAGTTTTGCACTTCTGCTGAATTAAAGGTGGAATTATTGACATCTGTAATCAGTATCCACATGAAAGAAAATAGCCAAACCTCAGTGTCTGGGGAGAGTTTAAAAAATAAGGGCACCTTTACAACAACCCTGAGAAATTAGTGTTATTATTTACATCTGGCAGATAAGAGAACTGAAGCTTGTAAGGTTAACCAACTGGGTCTAAGTCACTCATAAGTAACTGGTCAAAACAGAAATTAAATTCACTGTTTTCTGGCATGGGTGAGGATTTGTACTAAATTCCCCCCTGAAATGAATAAAATCAGGATGACTTATTTACTTTGATAGGACAACCTTTTGCTTTTTCTGCCAGGACAGACTCTGACCCATGATTATCTGCAGAGGATGAGTTTCTGGTTGGCAGGTGAAGTGTGACGATTTATATGTTTTGCTTCAGACTTAGCTATCTGTTCCTTGCCAGAAAGTGGCTTATCCTATTTCTTTATATGTGAGTGTGTTAAACAGAGGGAAAAGGAGAGCATGGAATAAGACATTATGAAATTGGAGCCAGTGCTTTACTGACTTGGCTTCTTGCAAGCTGAGGGACACAACACTCTGGTTCTTAGGCTCCTTATCTCCAGGGAAAATACAATATGAATTGATTTTACATTTTGGTGATTGTCAAGTGAGATGGTGTCTATAAAACCACTATGCAAGTAAAGTATGTATTAAATAAATATGTCAACTCACTTAGATATGTATTAATACAAAAATGAATAATTTATCCTCCTCAAAATGTTTTTTTCACAATGATAAGACATGCACAGAAATAAGTATGAAAAAAGATGAAAAATAATGAATAAATAAAACAAGGGTTAGAATAGTTCTCCTGAAACTGAAAAAAATTACTCACTTATAATCTAAATCTTGTAGTATTTAAAATGTCATGTAGTAAAAGAACAAAGATATTATTTTTATATAATAAATTGGTTTCCATCGAAAAAAATCGTTTCCCCTTATAGGACGGATGGATTCCTACAGTTGCCATGTCAAAGAAATGCCATGGTTTATATATCTTATGTTCTTGGAATACCAAGTCTAGGAGATTTCTACTCTTAGTATCATTAATAATATAATGTTAATGATATTTTAAATTAATTAAAATTATCCATTTTCTATTAGCTCCTACAAAATTGGTAATTTACAGAAGTGATGATTTACTTAATGTCAATATTGCTGACTGTGAAGGCAGTGAAATGTTTTGTTAACTTTTCAGTAGAACATATGCAAGTGGTACGGCACTGGTTTTTAAAGCACAATATCCCATCTCCTTCATGAAGAATTTTACAATTAATTGATTTGTCAACCTTAGTGATAGACTTACTTTGAAATCAAAGTGTGTGTGTTATATTTGTGTATGTTGCACTGCTGCTGAATGGTGAGGAGAAAAGTAAAAGCCAAGAGCAAAAAAAAAAAAAGTCATGAACATTACAACAAAAATATTCATCTCAGTGATTTGAATCCAATTCTCACCATGTACCTCTGATCCTGTGATGATTCCTATGGCTTTCACCTGGCTTCTCTACCCCCGAGGGGAGCAGTTATAGCATTGGATTTGGTGATATAAAAACAATAAGCCAATATGATCAGCTAAAAGCAAAGTTGCTATTTCACTCAGTAAAATTTCTCTTGAGGAATCAGTCTGTTTTATAGAACTCGGAAAATTCCAACTCATGCCTTTTGACAGAAGCCTAAGGCTTCTTTCTCCTGTGTTACGTTTTAATTTAGAACTACATGTCTAGGACCAATATTAAAATTTTGTGACTACTGTAAAATTGCATTTTGTCATCTTAACTCATCAATTTTGTGTGTGTGAGAGAGAGGGGTAGGTGAGAGAAACCCATGTACTGACCTCTGTGTGATTCTGGGTAGATTGTCACAGAAACATGTTTTTATGGATTTATTATTTAGAACAAATAGATTTATAAATTGGCTTTGACCCAAGACTTTGAAAGTCTTTCAGTGTTAGTTTTCTCACCTCCAGTGTGAAGTTCCTTAATCTTATCTTCACTGAATTCCTAGAGCAATACAATTTATGTTTATGTTTTGAAGCTTCTTAAGGAAAGTGTTTCATGGATACAAGATACAATTTTAAGATATTTTCTTTGAAATTTACTCATTGCTTAAAAATTTTATTATGTTCTTGTGAACAGTTCTACTTTCCTGTCACTTGATAATATATTATTTTCTGGCATAAAAATTTCTATGGATTATAGTAGTGAATATCTTACTTGATGCTTCAGTTGATATTTCTTATTCTCTTTTTTGGCCATCGTATAACCTGTGGAGTTCTCTGGCTAACCATCAGATTCGAGCAACAGTTGTGACCTATTCCATAGCTGGGGCAATGCTGGATCCTTTAACCCACTGTGAAGCAATGCCAGATCTTTTAACCTGCTGTACCAGGCTGGGGATTAAACCTGTGTCCAGGTGGTGCAGAGATAATGCTGATCTCCTTGTGCCATAGCAGGAACTCCGATATTTCTTGTTCTTTTGGGGAAATAAAACCATCATTTAATTCTTAGTTTTTCAAAAGTATTAAATATTTTTTAGGTATACCTTGTATTGAGCAAATACTTGTCTACTTACTTAATAAGCAAAGGAAGTATTTGGTGAGAGCAAGAAGTAGAGAAGAGTTTTTTTTTTTTTTTAGAAGAATAACAAATGCCTTAATGCAAAAAATAAGTAAAAACATTTATCTTACACTAAATATGGTTCTATCCTGACCATGCCAGCGATCTCAGTAATTAAAAAAAAGAAAATATGATAATGCAAATTTTGGTAGCAAGAGATATGTAAATAATAATTTAATAATTGTTAATAAATATAGCAATGATGTTTTATTAATGTTAATAATTAACAAGGTCAAGTGAAATAGCACGTTTTAACACCTATAGGCAATATTAACAATTTTAGGAGTTCCTGTTGTGGCTCAGTGGTAACAAACCCAACTAGTATCTGTGAAGACTTGGGTTTGATCCCTGACTTTTGCTTGGTGGCTTAAGGATCCTGCATTGCTGTAGCTATGGGGTAGGCTGGCAGCTGCAGTTCTGATTCCACCCCTAGCCTGGGAACTTCCACATGCTACACGTGCGGACCTAAAAAGCAAAAACAAACCAAAAACCAAAAAAAAAAAAAGTAATGAAAAGAAGAGGCATACTAGGAAGAAGAAAATAATATCAAGGTCTAAATTCAATTTTGATAAGGGATATCATGAATTAAAAAGGCAAAAAGTTTAGCAGTTTTTTTTTCTCTGAGTTTTTAAACAATCAGGAATCACGCATGCTTTACGACGGGAAAGATGTCCCTTGAAGACCCAACAAGAATTATTTCAAGATCGCCCACTGCTAGCAAAATGCTATGGGTGGTGAGGATTTGTCTTCTAACACTTGGCTGAGAATTCCAGTGTTTTCACTGTCTCACAAAATTCTTCCTGATCCTGAGTAGAACTATATCTATTGTCATAGTTCTAGCTGTCTTGGGTACTGTCCAGTATTGCCTTTAAGGCAAATTACAGTGCACCATATATAAAATAAATTCCTGGGAAAATATTCAGGCTATGTGAAATATGTTCAAAAACTGTTCCCAGTATCATTTGCTTCTACCCCATTTATTTCTTTGTTGACTTTTTGTTGATTCTTATTTCTTCTTTAGTTTCCCTTTTGCCTATTCATTCCACCTTGAGGTGACTACAAAATGAATATTTATGACACTCATTAATTAAACCAATGGAATTTTTTTAACAGCTGCGTCTGTGGCATGTGCATGTTCCCAGGCTAAGGGTCAAATCAGAGTTGCAACTACTGGCCTATGCCACAGCCACAGCAACACTGGACCCAAGCCACATCTGAGACCTTTGAGGCAGCTTATGGGCAATGCTGGATCCTTAACCCACTGAGCGAGGCCAGGGATTGAACCTGCATCTGCACAGAGACAATGTCAGGTCCTTAACCCACTGAGCCACCATAGGAATTCCTGGAATAATTTTTATTTAGCAAAATTATTTATTAAAGAAATTCATGGGAGTTCCCGTTCTGGCTCGGCAGTTTATGGTCATAGTCTCTGTGAGGATGCGGGTTCGATCTCTGGTCTCACTCAGTGGGTTAAGGATCCAGCATTGTTGCAAGCTGCAGCGTAAGTCACAAATATGGCTTAGATCCATTGTTGCCATGGCTGTGGTTTAGGCCAGCAATTCAGCTCCAATTAGACCCTTGGGCTGGGAACTTCCATATGTCACAGGTATGGCTGTAAAAAAAAAAAATATGTGTGAATTCTGCCTCTGGGGATATGGAATAATTGTACTTTTCCATCTAAATACAACTAAAAGTGGGTACATGATAAATAAAACAAACATAATCCTCTGAAATATGGAGGGAAGAAGGCAGGCCAGATAAAGACTCCAGAACCTCAGTAACAATGTGGTCATGAACTGTCTAGATTTTCTTTCTGTCAAATATTTCTCGACTTGGAACTGAATAAGATGGTAACCTGGAAAAGCCAACTGATGTGGGGTTAGGGGTGGAGGGAAGGTTGTTTTCCAGTCACTGTTTTAATAATTTTTTTTTTGGCCATGCGCTATGGCCAGATTCTTAACCACTAGGCCACCAGGGAATTCCCGCATTCTGGTCAAAGAACCAGAAAATGAACAAAATAACAAGAGAGACAACTTTGAGGCAATAATCTATTACAGCCAAAGACAACAGAAAAAAGTGTGACTTAACTATACTCACGCGAGGATATGCCCAGTAAGGAGCCTTTGTGAATTGTAGAGAGGTGTCCAAATCTGCTCACAAGGGTACTACCAGAAGGCCAAGTAAAAGGAGCTGGTGAGGAGGCCCGCCTGTGGCACCACAATGGGGATGTGGACTCCCCTGTCTCAGACCCTTTCCTTCAAGTTAAAACTCTACCCTAGCTGTCCTTTCCCTTTGCAGCTAAACATCCTTTAATCCTAGGAAGACTGGCCAATTTAGTATGGACACCAAAAAAGAAAATAAGATATCCACACATATCAGCATATTATTAGAAAAAAGAAGAAAATAGTGATAGGCAGCAGAAAGTGGAACTCTGAGTTTACGAAAAATTTCTTGAAATAAACCAATACAATACAATAATTTTCAGTTTTTAAAGACATTGCAAAATAGGAGTTCCTGATGTGGCGCACTGGGTTGAGAATCTGTCCGCATTGACTTGGGTTGCTGCAGAGGCTCAGATTTGAACCTTGACCCAGAGCAGTGGGTTAATAGATATGGCATTACCACAGCTATGGCATAGGTCACGGCTGTGGCTCAGATTCGGATTCAGTCCCTGACCTGGGACCTTACCCATGCCATGGATGGGGCCAAAAACAACAACAACAAAAAGGGTGAATACACACATAGAAAAGGCAGGAAAGAGAAGGAGAGAACGAGAGATGCATGATGTGAAAAAAAAAATGTTTATATATGTATTTTAACATAACTGGGGAGGAGTTCCCATTGTGGCACAGCGGAAACAAATCCGACTAGGAACCATGAGGCTGTGGGTGGTTCGATCCCTGGCCTCGCTCAGTGGGTTAAGGATCTGGCATTGCTGTGAGCTGTGGTGTGGGTTGCAGGTGTGGCTTGGATCCTGCATTGCTGTGGCTGTGGCGTAGGCCAGCAGCTGTGGCTCCGATTAGACCCCTAGCCTGGGAACCTCCACATGCCACAGGTGTGGCCCTAAAATGACAAAAGACAAAAAAAAATTAAAAATAAAAAAATAAAATAACCGGGGAAATTTAATTATGGGCAGAATTTTAGGTGATACTAAGGAATTCTTCATTTTGTTGGTATGAAAATGACATTGTGATAATGTATGGTTTTCAGAGATGCATACTGGAGCAAGTATTGAAATAACACAACCGCTCCTTTAAACTACGTTTAAAAAGGCATAGATAAAACAAATGTTAAATTATTGATAACTATTTTACATTGGCTATATGGGTGATTGCCGCACTGTTTAAACTCCAAGTTTATATCTTTCTAACTGTAAGACCTTGTCTTTGAAGCTGCAAGCTTGTTTACACTCACTCTTCTTGACTGAAAAAATGGCTTCAATATAAATATCTGCCCCTTTGGATTGTTGAGTTTGTTCTATTAGACAGCAGGTTACCAGCTTGCACTGTACCTAACATGATTTGCTAAGCTCAATGCTTTCTTGGGAAAGAAATTGCTAGGAAAGAACATCAGCAGGCTTCTGTCTCAGGTTACACCATGGACTGTCTTTCCACTGACCTTTTCTTTGTATTAATATAACTGTTATTAGATTAAAGAAAATAGACATTTGGCACCATGATGTATTCCTGACTTTCTGAACAGTACAGTTCTGTAGGCGTTTTGGCCTCTCCTTTTTGAAGCTGACAGGCTTCTCTGAGTAGATCATGAAAACTTGTGCCGCTTTCAGGGTTGGAGTACAGAAGCCCTACAGCTTTAGTTCTGATTACTGCTTTTTTTGTTTTTTTCCTTTTATTCATGAGAGTTTACATTCCTATAGGACAAGGCTTACAAAAAATATCTGATGTAGGGTTTGGGACTAAGGCCAAAGCTGCTGATTGAACTGGGTCTGGGGCAGGAGCTGAAAAGAAAAGTAGGTGAGTCAGTCAAGCCACTGATCTGGCTCAGGTGTGATCTGTAACGTCCCAAAGTTCATTTCTGAATGAGGGTTTCGTGCTGCCATCTGAGAGCTGTTTCTGGCTTGAGGGTCTTAGATTTCAGGATGAGGCCAGGCAGGTGGAGTAAAGGCAGGCAGAGAGGGGAAAAAATAAAGCTAATAAAAAATAACCTCCACCCACTTAACAAGTGACTGCAAAAAGCATAAAATAAACTAATGTATGAAAGTAAGAGCCCAACATTATATGCTTTGAAAAGATAAACTAAGTAATCTAAACATCGCTTTAAGAAACTTAGTATCCTTGAGGAGATAAAGAATAGATGTGATGAAATGATAAATGGATGTGAAAAGAATCAAATGGAAATCCTGAAAAAATTATATATAAATAAATCTTTCAAAAGGAAGGATGAGGGAGTTCCCTTCGTGGCTCAGTAGTAACAAACCCGACTGGGATCTATGAGGATGTGGGTTTGATCCCTGGCGTTGCTCAGTGGGTTAAGGATCTGGCATTGATGTGAGCTATGGTGTAGGTCACAGATGTGACTTGGATCTGGTGTGGCTGTGGAGTAGGCTGGCAGCTGTAGCTCCAATTTGAACCCTAACCTGGGAACTTCCATATGCCACAGATGAGGCCCTAAAAAAAGCAAAAAGATAAAAAAAACAAAACCCCCACAAAAGGCAGGATGCATTCTGAGTAGAGTTGAAGAGACAGGTAGTGAATCAGAAGGAATTAGAATGAAATTTATACCAAATGTGGTGAAGATGGAGGAAAATGTCAAAGTAATGATGAGGGGCAATAGATGGAGAGGCTCTCAAACAAACTTAAGAAAAAAATAGATTAAAAAATTGAAAAGAAATAAAGACTTGAAAAAAGCCATGGTAACATACAAATTCTTCTTGTGGTTTTATGTGAGATTGGGACCAACAAGCACTTTGGGCTCTGTCAGTGTGTGACCCTAGGTTGTCTGAGGATTTATTTCAGATCCATCCCCTGTCTCAGGCAGAGGGAGCATCACTCTCAGGGGAACCTGACCTCCCTTAGTCTTGTCAGGCAAGGGCTCCTTATCCTGCTTCTGAGTGTTTTGGAGAATTGCAGAATAACTTGACATTGTCAGCGTGCACAGTGCCAGCAGAAGAAACCAGGAGAGTAGGCAGCATGTACAGTCTGGGTTCATGACTTCTTTATCCTCAGACCTAGGATTCACCCCTGTGTCCCTAGTACCCTCAGAACAAAGGTATCATGGGCTGGACTTCCTGCCCATTAGCCCGACTTTTCCGGGACTTGGCTTTCTGCAAACTGTGGTGTTACCTTTCCCAGGCTTTTACTTTCTTGAATCCAGACCAGTGAACCATTCTAGCCAAGACACATTAATTGATCCATTCTCTTCCACCTTCCCTAGTCCTACATCCTGGAGATTCTGTGTTTGTTTTTTTCCACAGTAGAAATAGGCATTTTTGACGTATATACTAGATCCCAGGGCCCAGACGCTTACATCATCCTTGAGATCATAGGGGAACTCACATCTCAAGTAATTAATGGAAGAAGTTTCCTACCAGAGCATGTTCGGGGAAACTTTTTCACAAGAGAAAGGAGACCTGTTTATCCCTGCTTCTTAGTAAGCTGTTTTGAGGCAGCTGACTCACAGCTGCCACACCAGCTTCCAAGTCTTAACAGAAGCCTTGGGACCCAGCTTTTCTCTTTGGTTTTCTTCTCTGAGGCAGTCAATGTGACCTCCTTCTATTCATCCTCTCAAATTAGTTTCACCAGCAGTGAAAGTCCGTAAGTCCCTCTGGCCTCCTGTGAAGTCAGAGCTGCCTCTGCAAGGCTTCCTTCTAAATCAGTCCAGTGGTAACTTCCATCCCCCTGGGCCTTATTTTTCTGAACTCCATCATACCGTGCTGTGTTTTACAGCTCACAAAAGAGTTTGTAAAAAATGTCCCAACCCCACAGAGGTCTTTCCTCCTTCCTGTTGATGTATGATGAGAAAGTTGACTTCAAAATCTTGGCAATGTCTCCTATAAGCAAATGCCTGTCTTAGACCTGCTCATCACTCATCTAGAGACCAAGGGATCTGCTTTTTGTGACTATATATAACTCTAAATTCAAGACCTGCAAAATTTTCCATGAATCTATGCCTCCTCCAAGGCCTGTCAGCCATCTTGCATTTCAGCAGCATATTTAACTAAAACTCAAAACCTCTTCTCTTGTCTCAGAGGCCTGAATGATATTCTTTTTACGTACAGCTTTTATTGCAGAGCAGTGGATACTGGGCCCTCTGTCTGGACCCCATCTTCAGGGCTGATACATCCATCCTCATCTGCTGCTGACCACTCAGCACTGAACCTCTCATTAGGAATTATCCTTGATCATAGATAACCACCCACCAATCTCCCAGGAGTAGTTCTGTATTGACTGGTTCATATGGGGGAAAACCCCTGTCCCTCTGCCTCAGTTTGGGATAATTTGTCATTTCAGCTTCCAAGTTCCCTGTAGGGGAATCTTTGATTTTTCTGTACTCCCAATATTACCTTACTTGTTCCCTTACTGGCATATTATACAAAGATACCCCCCCCCACCCCGACAGCCGCCAGGAAACCTTCTAAATGAAATTTGCCATCTCAGTGTTTATTTCTAGGGAACTCAGTCTGAGACAGGTGGGATCAGAAGGAAATAAAAACAAGGAACATGGAGATGGATTGTTTTCTGGTTAGTAGGCAGGAGGAGCAAAGTGGCTGGTGGTGGATGAGGTGTTGGTAGTCTGGCACTTGCTGTGGTCATGCAAGCCACAGTGCACTGGCTGTTGTAAAGTCTCTGGCACCGGAGGATAATGAAGGAAATGGTGACAAATGGTTAGGAAATTGGATGGCTATTGCTAAGCATCTCCAACTCTTTGTTGGTGACAGATAATGACAGGCTCAGAATGATTAATCAATAGTTCAAGGCAAAATGTGAAAGCCAGATAACCTTCTCGATAACATTTAATGAAACCCTAATATCCTGTTGCCAGAGGGCAGACAGCTCAGAGGAAAGCTCTGGGTCAAATTATGAGGGAGATTTATGGTCTAATTGTGAGGGTAGTGGGATTTTAGAGATGGTTGAAATAGCCTCAGTTAAGCTCCTATATCAAGGTCATAACCTTGAAACTTGAAATGTGGAACCTGGTAATGGAGATGAGAGCATGTAGCAGTACGCATGTCACTCTTGCCCTAGGACTATGTTTTACACCCCATCCCTCTTTCACAATGTAGTGCACAGTGTAAGCACCTGGACCATCTGGAGATTCTGCTGGATGTCTTATTGGTCCATTAGATCGGTGACATCATGCTAGATTAATCATACTGGATGGGCAAGAGGTGACAAGTATATCAGAGGTCTTGATACAAACACTAAAGAGGATAGGAAATAAACCTAATGATAATTTAGGGTCCTGCGACATCAGTGAGGTTTTTAAGAATGTAAAGAGTTTGGGGCATGTTGGGTTTTCCTTCCCAGGTAAAGGTAGATGTTTGTAGCTGACACCATTTCAAACTAAAACAAGAAGCAAAATGGTAGACCTCTTTGGGTTTGGGCTGCAGCACATGTACATGTAGACATTCTGCTCCAGCCTACGTAATGGGTACACAGCAGGGAGCTAGATTTGATTGGGACCAAGAAAAGGCTAGGCAGTGTGGGTCCTTTGTTCCAAAATCTGGTCAAGAGCAGTTCCACATGTTAGTGCGTTCGCCAGGGAATTCATTGTTGGGGGAAGAAGATGGCGGGGCCCCTAAAACTAGATTTTTAGGTAAGATTCAAAATTTTTCTTCGAAAATTGTATATCAATTGAGGCTAAGATTAAATTTTAAATTCCAGTTGGTTATTCTATAAGAAAGTGTTTTGACTTTACTCAGTCCTATAAGTTCCCATGATAGTACTTTATTTGAAATGTCCAAATATATCCAGATTGTAGGTTTAAAAATGTGGGGCCAGTGAGGAGAGAACTGTGGTACCATTGAAACCAGAAGTAAGTGGAACTTATGCTGAGCTGGAGTTTGTACTTGATCTTTATAGGATTTTATTATGTGTGCATTTAAATCAGTGAAAATTGTGGAAGAAAGAGAGAGGAATAGAACATAGCACCAGTCAAAACTGACCTTAAAAAACCATTGTAATGCTAGGAATTCTATGAAAACTCTCAGGGCGTAGCATCAGTTTTCAGGGGTTTGCAAGACTCATCCTTTATATGGTGAAGGAAATGCTTTTGGGTGCAACAGTGGGCTTTGGGAAGGTGAAACATTTCCCGGGTGTAATTTAAATACATAAAACCTCAAGTTTGTCCTAATCCAGTTTTTGAAATTTAAAGGACTATGTCCCTTATTTTCAAACAATTAATACTGAAATACAGTAACCAAGATAAAATTACCCAAAATGAGAAATAAAGTGATTTTCTCAGAAAGATGATGTGCTTTGTTTACTTTCTTTTTGAAAGCTAGCTGACAAAGCTGGTAGTAGAAATTATAAGCCTATTGTATGTATTAATTACTCAGAATGATGTAAACATGAATATAAAAAAGACAAATGCCATGAATACATTTTTTTTTTTAAATAGTGATAGGAACTTAAGCTTTAAGAAAAAATACTTTTCCTTAAAAACGCTGATTTTTTGTGTGGTGGTGGTGATGACCACAAATACTGTTTATTTAAATAGTCTTTTTAATTGAGATAACATGTTATTTGAGGGGAAATAATGACCTGTTGGAAAATCAATTACTGAAAAAAATGTTTCAGATTGATGGATCTGACAGTCTTTAAAAAAGGCTGAGAGAATAATCAGCAAAGTCACACCTCACAGAATTTGACATAGATAATTAACGTATAGACCGAGAACTTTTATACACCTTCCATTTCTCTACATCTGGAGTAAGTTTTCTCTCCATTTGCCTCTCAGTTCTACCATTTTCTATAGTATTTCAGGGCCTCATTTAATATATGTTCTCACCCAATTGTTACTATCACTTTTGCCAAAGAATGATCGCTGTGCACTGACATTTATTTACATGTAATCTTTTCACATTTAAACAATATCATCCGGAGTTCCCATCCTGGTGCAACAGAAACGAATCCGACTAGGAACCATGAGGTTGCGGGTTCGACCCCTGACCTTGCTCAGTGGGTTAAGGATCCGGCATTGCCGTGAGCCCTGGTGTAGGTCACAGACGCGGCTGGGATCCAGCATTGCTGTGGCTGTGGCGTCGGCTGGTGGCTACAACTCCAATTGGACCCCTAGCCTGGGAACGTCCATATGCCATGGATGCGGCCCTAAAATGACAAAAAAAAAAAAATAGAAAAAAAATAATATCATCCAATCTATTTTTTTTTAACTCCAACTCTCCTCCAAATGTCATCATTTTTAATTTGTTTTATCCACTAAAAATGTTCTTATACACAGAATTAGTGTCCATATCTTTGTTAATCCCAAAAAACAAAATTTTTACAGGGGTATGTTTGTAAAGGCAAACTTCTAGCAGTATGAATATGTTATTCTTTTTTTTCGTAGTTGTGAGAATAACTGGTTTTCCTGAAATGCAACCCATTTTGAAAGATTCCCAAGTTGGGATTTTTAAAAAATGTTGAAATAAATGATTCTCTTTCAGAGAAGTACTCTAGATTCTAGAACACCAAATTGTACACAAAGTAAGAAAAGGACAGTACTGTCAATGTATAGTGAAGATGTACTTCGACATTTTCTTGGTTATTTATGTATAACTTGCCCATTTCAGCAAAGATTCAAGGCAGCTGGATCAAGTTGTATGCTACTTTAGAGGAGGTCTTTTGAACTTCTCTCAAATGTAATTTGTTAGAATCAATTGGAGTGAACATACTAGATGAAGCAAATGGTTTTCATTGGAGATGATGAAGTGATTTAACTTTTTGGTATTATTCTGTGGCAGTATATTTGCTTTCTGATTAATAACAAACTTCTTTTCTTCTTTTTCTTCCTTCCTTCCAATGGATCTTTGAGTGAAAAATTGGAAGAAATAGCTTTATATTCAATAAAAATTCTCTCTTCTACCAAGTAAAATTTTTAAAGTCCCCTCTTACTCTTGAGAGGGAAAATGGAATTTGAGTTCCTGAGCTAAACTCTCAGGAGTAAGTGTCGGGGTAGAGGTGAGTCGTGTTTTATTTTATATGGTCAGAAGAATTTTTATTACTCTTGATAATAAGGGATATGGAGTTGGCTGAGAAAACCAAACGCTGAGGAGTTATCAGGGACTGTTATTTTCCATGTCAAGGGAAGGATTTTTATAGGTTGAGGTCTTGCTTCCAACTTTTCACTCACTGATCCGTTGTTTGAAAAGCAAGCCCTTTGGGGATCAGTGGAGTAAGGAGACAAACTTGGTTGATTTTGATTTGTCTTGTGTCTACTTTGCTAAACTGGAACTACATTTTCCAGAACTTTCTTCTCTTCAAAGTTCTGGGTAAATAGAGGTTTCCTTCTTTTGTATCTTTTGCATCAGATTTGGGAGGAAGCAGCAGTCGTATTTTGCTTCTATGCTGATGCAGGAAGGAAGGTGCTGCTGCTGCTACTCACATGCAGCAGCTGTCTATCACACTCAGATGCAGCAACTGTCACACTTGTCATCTGTCACCTTGTGCTGCCTCAGCTATCATGGACCCTCCTCTTCTGCCTGTCTGACTTCAGGGCCAGGTAGATGATGTGATGCTATTGGAGGCTGTTGAGGTTGTGAGAGACCCCCGTACTTTTGTTCTCTTGGTTTCCAGCTCCTTTTCATAGTCTTCTATGATAGAATAAGCATATGCTTGTTGTAGAAAATTTAGAACATACAGAAAGCTAATGAAAATAATCATCTGTAACCCCAATGCCCCATCAAATGTCTCTTAATATTTCCACATATATTACCTTGTCAATCATATATAGATATATCTGCATGTGTGTATATGTGTATATTCATATATATTTACACTTTAATTGTATGATACATAGATATGAGACTATATACACTATATACATTTAAATATTGATTATCTTTTATACATTTAATAGTATATAGTATATTATAATATATAATATAAAATATATAAAAATAAGAATATGCTCATACAAGTATATCTAATGGTTCAAAAAATGGGCTATATTACATATGTAGTTATTTAATTTGTACTTTTTATTATTACCATTTCTCCAATTCCTTAAATATTCTTGAGAGTATGTTTACCTTTTCCTTTTGTTTTTCTTTTTTTTGGGCTGCACTTGTGGTATATGTTAGTTCCCTGGCGAGAGGTTGAATTAAAGCTGGGGCTGCCAGACTATACCACAGCCACAGCAAGGGAGTATCTGAGCCACATCTGTAACCAGGTCACAGCAACACTGGATTCTTACTTAACCCACGAAGAGAGGCCAGAGAGTCATCCCACATCCTCATGGTTACTAGTTGGGTTTTTTACCACTGAGCCACAAAGGAACTTCCGAGAGGGTGTTTAAATAATTGTATACTATTAGATCCTTTACTTACCCAATCATTAATTGACTGGATATTCATACTCTCTTATTTTTTTCTATTAGAGGCAGCAATGTAATAAAAACATTTTACATAAAATTTTGTATAGATCTTAACTTCCTGGACTTAGAATTTCTGATTTAATGCATAGTTTTTTTAATGCTCTTGATCCTTAAGACTAAATTGCCCTTATTATGGATTGACTGTGTTTCCCCAAATTCATACGTTGAAATCTTAAAGTCCCCCCCCCACAAGGTGATGGCATTTGTACTTTACTTTGGTTAATATTTATTTGATTTTATTTAACATCTTATTATTTTTATTGGATAAGTGACAAAGTAAAACATAGTAAATCCAAATATGTAAACATAAGTAAAAAAAGAGGAAAAAATATGTAATATACTCTTACTTCTTGGAATAAAAAAATACTTTGTATGTATTATTTTCTCAAATTTCTGTCTTCCTTTCTTTATCCCTCACTCCCTTGACAGGATATATCAAAATAAATCAAACTATTTATTTTATGATAATTAATATGTAGTGAAATATAGACTTTAGTACAATAAGTTGCAGCTGAATCTGAAAATAGTTTGGCAGAGATCGTGTAAACATAAATACTTGGAGGATTTAACTTTTGTTCTGACATTATGCTGGTCAGCAAGATTTGGCTGACAGAATGTGAGATGAAGACTAAGACTCAGTTAGGTTTGTGGATAAACTTAAGACATAATAGGATTTCAGTCCAGTGGGAACAAGGTTCCATGGATTTAAATTTAAACTGTAAAGCCTGCAATGTAGCTGCTCTGGTCCTGAAGTTTTGTCCTTATTGTGACTGCAATAACATGCAAATGAGGTCAAGATTAAATACATTTATATAGGGCTGCTTTGAGGAAGTATTTCAGCAAGTTTTGTAGAGGAAAAATAGTTGAGGTTGAAAATCAAATATACTGTGCTAAGCTGTATATTCTAGACTTCCTTAAAATCTTGGGTAGATGATGCAAAAATTAAAATAAGTGTTTAAATACCTAGGCTGCCTCACCTATTCTACTCGATGTACATGTCTTCATGGAGAGCCTGAGACCTGGTTTGTCCTTTCTGTAACATGGGCCCTTGGATTGTCAGCAAGAGTAGTAATATACTGTGTCTCCTGCTCCCCCAGCCTTCTTCCACCAAGAAGAATCAAATTCCTTAAAATGGTGAAGATTTAGACAAGTAAGTTCATAACACATCGCAAATACTAAATTTCCCCAACTTCCATTTGTTTATATCTTCTCTATATTTTGGTAGCTGTTTCTTATTTATTGATGAGTTTGTTGATACATTTCAGTTGTTCAGAATTTACATGTGTAGTCAAATTTTTTTGTATGTTGTCATTATGATGTTTTCTCTTGGTTATTTTTTTTCTACTCTCTGATCATTGAAATATTATCCTATAGTTATCTCTATGGTTTCTATTTCTATAACATTGCTACACTTTTATGGTTGAGTTTTATACTTCGAAATTTTTTTTTTTTTTGGATGAAATGTGGTTTTATTTATTTATTTATTTATTTATTTATTTATTTATTTTGCATTATAGCTGGTTTACAGATTTCTGTCAGATTTTCCAACCGCACCATGTGGTGACCCGATTACATGTACATATATGGATTTGTCACATGTAATTAGATATAGTTCCCCGTGCATTACAGTTGGAGCTCCTTGCTATTCCATCATTAAAGCAGTAGTTATCCCCATTCCCTCCCCCCCTCCCCCCCCCGCCCCCTTGGCAACCACAAGTCTGTTCCCCAAGTTCGTGATTTTCTTTTCTGTTGAGATGTTCATTTGTGTAGTGTTTTAGACTCCAGTTATAAGAGATTTCATATGAAATTTTTAATAAATCTAGTATTCATTTTTTTATAATGATGAAATAGCAATTTTATTTTATCCCTTATGTATCGGGTTGTCGTTAGTATTTTAAATACTATTCTTTGTTCACGTATTTGAGATGACACATTTATCATAAGTTAACATGCTTGGTTTTTTTTTTTTTCTGGTTTTGATTTCTATTCTGTTCCTTTGATTTTTTTTCATTTGTTATTCTTTTTTTTTCTGCATGAGAAATAAAGAGGGCTCCTTGCTTCAGTATTTTAGTTGTGTAACCAAAGGAGGAAAAAAAATCACTCTTTTGAAGCATACCTTGTGTTTCAACACAGCTTATCACATTCTATTTTTACATATTTGGGTCTCAGACCTTTATCACAGAATGGAATAGCCTCAACTATTAAGTGAGCTTAAAAATCATCTTGGGTGCATATAAAATGTGCAGATGCTCAATGAGTTTCCAGGGATTCCTATCCAGTGAGTCTGGAGTGGGCCCCAAGACCTAACTTTTAAAAAGAATCCAAATGATTTTGAGAGAGATGCGTGTGATCAAACCTTAAGAAACTTGAATCAAGTTGGCTGATTTTCATATATTCAAAGTTTCTATTGAAAAAAAGACCTTATTCTTTATTGATTTATCCAGATTTATTTTGGAAATTGGTTTTTATGGCTGAAATCTGACAATAGAGTTATTTTGTTTTTTGACTTGTTCTATTCCAAATAATTTGTCTTGACATAAGGGATATTAGCCAATTGCTATTCTGAACATAAATAGCTCTAAACTTAGGCACACGCTCCCTTGCTTCTCTACCAACAATATTAAGGCCTGCTGATTTTAATAAATGGCTTGAGGAATGGATAAAAATGGCTAAAATATATCACCTAACATCTTTTAATAGTCATTTGTAGAGAGCTGTGAGAAGAACTCCTATGAAATACACTCTGGGATGTGCTAGGCCTCTGCGAGAGGAATATTAGAGCATCTGAGTGGGGTGCAGGTGGGTAGCAGCTCAAAAGTGACTGATTCTGTGTTTGTGATTGTGAGCCAATGGCAAAGTTAGATTGAGGCCAGGCAGGTAGTAATTCCCACAAAAATTTTTAAAATGTTTAGAAAACTTAAAAAAGTGACTATTATCTATGAGATATGTGAGTTATACTTTAGATCATCTAAGAGAGCAGAGCTGTTGAAGAACTACTCACAAAGAAGTCCAGAAGACATCCAAAATTAATGAAAGAGAGGGAAAGACAAAGAGGGAGAGGCCAAGAGAGTCTACTCAGAGCCTAGAAGCTGGAGAACATACCTATTCACCCCTCAGTGAAGGGGGCAGTAAACAGTCCAACACACACTATTGTCTAAGCAAAGTTGCACTGTGTAGAGTTAGAGTCCAGGAAAATGTCATGGCAAGCTCTTGCCATAGGTGTCAAGATTATTGCTACAGAGAGAGGAGCTCTGCTGAAATAAAAACAGGAGGGTCTTTAAGTGCTAAGAAAGTCCTGGAGGATATGAAGAGGGAGGCTGGCCAATGTGATTAGTCTACTGAGTCTGCATTTAGCGTCTTTCCTACTATGGAGACTGGGGGACTGGGCCCCATCTTTCTTGATGACATTTCAGAGACACACCTCCCAGGTCCTTGTGAATGATGGTTTTCTTGGTAAAGCCAACCTCAACAAAAAAGACTTGATGAATAAATACTATATTTTTCATTTTACAATATCTTGAGTATCTTTTCAGTCAGCATCAAACCTTAGTAGTTACTTTTATCTCTGTTATTCTCCTTTAGTATCAGGTGTTACGCTCACTACTTTCTGCTGTCTGTATTTGTGATTTCTCCATGTATTCCTGGGCCTCTCCCCTCCCCTACCTTCCCACCCCCAAATACCTTCAATATAACATCATGTTTTTTTGTGAAGTGCTATATTATATCTTATATACACCATGAAAGGTTATCCTTACTGCTTAATTGTCTGTGTATTTAAAACGAGTGTTGTAATAATCAAGTATTTGATTCACAACTGCTTCTAATTCAAATTAGAAAAAGAAAAAAAATCTGTAGAGTCGTGTACCCTTAAGATGGGAGAAAAATGTCCTCCAGCTGTGTGTAAGTGAAAGTTTTTGAGTAGCTTTAATATTTACATTTAAAAAAATATTCAGTGTTGTTCAAAGAATAATGATTGCTGCAGAACACTTTTAAATACACTTGACACTTAATAAGGACCTGTTTTTATTAACATTAACCTTGATATCTCTTTCAGTAATTTAGCAAACTATTCAATGCTTGATTATGGATTAAGGAAAGTGTATCTTAAATACTTCTCAGGGTTACTTAACATATAATGAACAAACTAGTGACAGAACCCATTTCAGTTGAAATAAGTACAATGACACAGGATAAATAAGCCTTTCTAAAAGTTTCTTTTTTCTTTATTCTAATTGTCTCATTTTCTTTTATCTTTAATTTTTTTACTTTAAAAAACCATTTGAAAATTTGCAATAACAATGCATACTTATTATTGCAACTTAAGCAATGAAGAGAATAGTTTTCTTTATCAGTCAGATGTAGTTTGGAGTGCAAATAAAAGAAAACCAAATAGTGATGAATAGAAGTTTATTTTTCTCATATAAATGGAAGCTTTTATGTAAGCAGTAGCTGGTCTTGATTACATCTTTGCAGTTTTGGGGGAATATTTCTTATGGTTACAATATAGTTGCTGTAGCTTCAAGAATCATATTCGAGCGTGTAGCAGATGAAAAATAACTTTCCCTCTGTCCTTCTTAGTTCTTAGCAGAGACCCCTGTAATAAATGACCGCTAAACAAGATAAAAAAAAATAGAAGTTTATTAATGTGTATAAATGATATATGTATGGGAGATACCCAGGGTAAAATGTGATAGCCTAAGCCACTGACTTAAATACCATCTTCAGCTACTGACAACGGGAGGAAATGTGTGAGGAGATCATCAAGAGAAGCAGGGTAAACGTGGGTAGGGTGTGTTGTGAAGTTTTAAGTCTCTGCCTTCTTCACTGATGAGAGTTTCATATGATTTATGCATCCTTCCTTCCTGGTACAGAGAGGGAGACACCCTTACAAATGGAGATTTCCCTTATAAATTTAAATTTCCCGTTCCAAAGTTTTACTTTTATGCTCTTTCTGAAAGTTTCTTCTGTATATGCTGCTTCTAAAACTAATTGGCTCAAAGTAACCCTTATTAGTCATCTTTTGGGGTGGCATATTCTGCTGTTCTTCAAGTATGAGGCAAGAAAGGAAAGAGGGGAAAGCAGTGCCAGCTTCCTCTTCCCAGAGCTAACCTTCCCTTTGCCTCACTGGCTAGAACTTGACTATATGGATAAAACTAACTGCAAGGCTACTGGGTAAGTTAATATTAGACTTTTCCAGTAGGAAAATATGGGACTTTTCCATTGGAGGAGACAAAGGAAAAATGTAGGAATGACTTTTGGGAGACCTGACCTTTCCTTCAGCCCTGCTTTCCTAGTACTAACCCTTTAGTGTGTAGCCCTCTGCTTTTACATATATGAAACACACACACTTCTAACATTATACACATATATTACACTTTATTAACAATAAAGTGGGATAATATTTGATATCACTTTGCTACTTTTTTCCTTATATGATGTCTTATCTATTATAATATAAACAAGGATCTACATGTGTATAGATGATCTGTATTATATTAACCAAATATTAGTATAGTATGTAAAATATATGAGGTATAAGACGTGTGTGTGTGTGTGTGTGTGTGTGTGTGTGTGTGTATCAAAGCTTTCCAAATCTGTGTATCTACATAAATGTAGTTATATTCATAAATATATCTAGGGAGTTCCCATCATGGCTCAGCAGAAAATGAACTCAACTAGTATCCATGAGGATCCGGGTTTGATTCCTGGCCCTGCTCAGTGGGTTAAAGGATCCAGTCTTGCCGTGAGCTGCAGTGTAAGTCACATATGTAGCTCCAGTCTGGAGTTGTTATAGTTGCGGTGTAGGCCAGCAGCTGTAGCTCTGATTAGACCCCTAACCTGGGAACTTACATAGGCCTCACCTGTGGCCCTTAAAAAAAATAAAAAATATAAGTATTTCTATAGGTGGTGCATGTACATATATGTGTTTTTATATTTGTTTTTATATTTTTTCTATATGTGAGAGTGTATATATGTACATATATATATACACACACACATGCATATATAATATAGGTAAATATATCTTACATATATATGCTTTTGTAGATTCATCTATATGTGAAAATTTTTTATTTCCATAAGTAAGATTCATTACAGTTAAAGATTTACATCAAAAGACAGAAATATTACTGCTTTCAAGAAATACTAAAAAATATTATAGCAGATCATACCTCCACCAACATACCTCCACTCCACATTTTGGTGTCACATAGTCATGATATTTTAATAACTGGCAATCTAAGATATATCAACAAATTTATTATATGCATTTGTAAATGGTGGAACCAAAGCTCAGAGAGGCTGATTGACTATCTCAAGGTGATTAAATTACTAAGAGGTGGACCATTCTTTTGTTTCATTTTTGAATACTGGCTCAATCTCTTTCTAAACAAGTGCATGTTAACCTCAGCTACCTGTGATTATTTTAGGTCTAAATCTTGTTCTTTCTGCACATTTTAGTTTTCTTTTTTTTTT
>PVHT021183530.1:4586369-4719111 GCA_004024745.2 Catagonus wagneri | reverse complement strand
GTTGGTTTTTTTGCAGTTGAGCTGTATCAATTGTTTATATATTTTAGAGATTAAGCCCTTGTCAGTTGTGTCATTTGAAAAAATTTTCTCCCATTCTGTAAGTTGTCTTTTAGTTTTCTTTTTGGTTTCCTTTGCTGTGCAAAAGCTCTGCACATTTTAGTTTTCTAAATAAAGAACCATGATTCATTCCACTCCCTCTTTCTCTGAAAGAGCAGAGCCCACTAGGACTCTACCTCTACTTCCTCATCTAAATCCTCTTCTCCGTCATAGGTTTGGGTTCTTGTTTTAATTTTGGTATCTGAGAAAGGCTGCTTGGATGTACACTCCAGCCATGACTCAACT
Source organism: Catagonus wagneri (assembly GCA_004024745.2). Taxonomy (NCBI): domain Eukaryota; kingdom Metazoa; phylum Chordata; class Mammalia; order Artiodactyla; family Tayassuidae; genus Catagonus; species Catagonus wagneri. Next base: position 4,718,769 of record PVHT021183530.1, on the reverse strand, counting down.
TATGATTTTGCTGTTCTGCATGCAGGTAAAATCGACTCCACTTTTCATTAGGTAAACATGCTCTCTGACTCTCTTTTGTGGTATGCAGAGTGTTTGAGCACATTTCTCCTGCCCTTCAGGGGTACACTTGCTGGGTATTTATAGATTAAAACAGCCATAGGCTGTTATGGTTAGTGATAGGATAAATAGACTGTATTGTTTCCCTGATCCCAAGCCAACCCTGACACATGTAGATTATAAAATGTTATGTCAAGTCACTGGTTCCTGTGCAAATGTTTGGTACACACAAGGATTTCTCCATAGGCTGATAATTTAAGGAGCAATCTTTCTGCTACTTTCTCTGGATGCACAGTAACAACTTAGCTCTTCTAAGGTTTTTCTTCCTTGCTTATATGATATTGCAAAGCTTAGTTTTGTAGTGTATGCATGCTCTAAGTGTAATTTCTGATATATTCTATTTTCTTGTGAAAAATTATTTGTATAAATGCAAAACGCAGGTTATTGTAAGAGTAACCTTTTAAGGTTAGAGATAACATCTTTTTTTTATTTTTTTGGCTTTAGGGCTGCACCCACAGCATATGGAAGTTTCCAGGTTAGGGGTTGAATCAGAGTATAGCTGCCAGCCTAGGCCACAGCCACAACAACGTGAGATCCGAGCTGCATCTGCGACCTACACCAATGCTCATGGCAACACTGGATCCTTAAGCCACCTAATGAGGCCTGGGATTGAACCCAAGTCCTCATGGATACTCATAAAGTTTGTTACTGCTGAATCACAACGGGAACTCCCTAGAGAGACATTTTTTTGTTTGCATTCCTTTAGTTTCTCTATCAGTTACAAGTCAGGAGGAATCACCCTTGAGAGACTGTAAAGATCAATTTTCAGTTTGCTGCATCTCCATCTCTCTAGTAACATCATCACTTACTCAGATGGGGTAAAAAAACTAGTGGGTTTTAGCACTAGAATAAAGTAAAAGTTTTTTTTTTTGAATCTGGGATATTATACTGATATTCTTACATTATTAAAAGCTTAAATATGTATTAGAAAACAAGTAATTTTTTACATACCAAAATGTTGAGGCAAACATTTTAAAATTTAAAAATCCTAAGTTATCAATATACTGTTTCTCTCTACTCTGTAGGAAAACAAATCAAATTTATAATAAATGCATTTAAGAGAACCCTGCTTTTATATATATTTACATAATAACTCATGAGTATAATTTTATAACTTTTGTAATGAGGGATATGTTTCATTTCACAAATACAATATTAAAAAATCAATATCCAATTTTATTTTCAAAATGATACATGAAAAGGAATTTCAAGATTTATAGAATTTTAAAATTCCAAGTTACATTAAAATCCTCAAGTCTAATGATCCCTGTCCAAAGCAGAATTTTCTCTACAGTCTTTAATTTCTGTTTCATTATTTTTAGAGATAGTCTTTATATAGCAGCTGATTCCAATTTCAGGAAGTTTATAAAGTGGTAGAAAATTTTCATTTTTGCTCTGTTAAAGTTGGCTTCACTGTATTTCCACACATTGGTCCTAGTTCTATTCCCTGGAGCCTCACAAGATATATTTCATCTTCTTGCATATGACAGTCCTTCACATATTTGTGACTAATTCTTCCCAAAAGACATTTCTGCTCCAGCTAAACATTTCACTTAATTAAACCTTTCCTCATATAACAAGCTGTCTAATTCTTTTATCATCATGGTTACCAATCTCAGCACACAAAGCTTATTTTTTTAATGTTATGACCAAAATTCCTAAGTAATGTTATTGAATTTCCTCACAGAATGTGTCACAGCACAGTGAATGAATCTAGCAGTGAACTGCAAACAACACTTCAGATGGTGTCTGACCAAAGAGAATATCCCAAACCAATAGCTCCCTTCATCTGAATATTCTGCTTTTATCAGTGTAGCCCAAGGCTACATCAGCTTTTAGGAACTTAGAATGTAAGTTCATATTGAGTTTTCAACTGACTAAAAGCTGATATTTAATGTTCATGCTCAGTGATAGAAATTTTAGTCTAATAATCATGGTCTCAATTTCAACTTATTTGCTGGATAGAAAATCAAGGAATTTATATTAACATTAAGTGCATATACCGTTATTCTTTAAATCAGGAAAACACCATTATCGCTACATAAGTACTTTTTAACTTAGAGGATTTATCCTGTTACTCATCATATACCCATTTGCTGATTAATTCGGCAGGTATTTATTGAAGTGTTGCTATGGGTCAGACCCTCTGGCTGATGCTCAATGTACAATTGTGTACAACACAGATATTGTCCCCTCCCTTAGGAAACTTATATTTGAGAGTATGTCTGAGAGGATTGCTACTGACTGAGGCAATTATGTCCATAAGTGTTGTATGATAAATGAAAAATGTGAGGTGATTGAGAGTGATTCTACTATCTAACCAAAGTGAAGAGCCGCTTTACTAGGCTAACAGAGGTCATTTATATTTTTTCATGGTAATTAACATTAATTAAAAATGTTTTTGTATTACTTATACAAAAGGCACTGCAACTTAATGTTAACATTAAAAAAATATTCATCTGTAAACTCTTTGAGAGTTGCACAAATCCTGTTTTTTTTTAAATAAATGTTTATATATTTAAGTTTATTCAAATAAAATAGATGGCAGGGAGAGTTAGTTATACCTTACAACCCAGAATCACATAGCTCTGAAATGATCATTTAAAATCTAAATATGTTTCCTTTCTTTAAAACTCATGGGTGGTGACATCAGCAGGACTGGAAGAAATGAGGATCTTCCAGAATCCCTCCTCCATTACAGCCCTGAGAATACGGGCAGATGTATCTGAGTTAATGTTTTCAGAACTTAAGAAATGAACCAAAGGTTCATAGAAATCAGGGGAGTGTTTAAAGAAAAAATGTAGATTCTGGCTAAGACAGTGAGTTTTGTAATGTTTTAACTTACTCTATACCCATACTCTTCTCCTCAGCTACACTGTAGCTTTGAAATCCAACAGCCCACAATTATAGTGAAAATCAGCAACCTGACATCCACTGTAAGGAGCAGAATGGTTTTGGAAGTCCTTCAAAGCCTCAATCCCAGGGAATTTCCATTATTTGTCCTGTCTAGTCGTTTCCTGGAAAAGCACACTTGCAAGCTCTTTATTTGATCTAATATAGAGGTATGCCAGTGTGAACAGCCTGTTCCCAGGGTGTGTGTGGGGGATTTGTCAAAAAACATCAGCATCCTTTGTTTTACACCAGTGCTGTTTAAAGAATTGGGACAAATAATATACTAGCCAAAAAGTTCCAACAAGGGAAAATCTTGGGGGTAGGATATTCTCAGGAGCTTTGAAAAGACCTAACAGATTTGTGGAAATCTAGAAGGTCACACATGTATAGGGCTATACACTTGCTCTGGACAGTATGCATGTTCAGGAAAAACTTGAGAAGGCCATAAGCTCCTTGACTGCCCTTGGGTCTTTGCATGAAAGTAGGAAGTGAAGGCAAAGGCAGTTACCAACTGTCTGGCTGTGTTAGAGGAATGCCCCACCACTCACAAAGAGGATGAAATGGCTCAGTATGTATGCATAGCTGGGAGTTTGCAAAAGCAGAGGCCAAGGGCAGCACAAGGACATTGTAGGTGTGGTGAGTATTTTTAGAGCTAGTGGGAAGCCAGAGGCAACTGGTGCTACAGTGTGCTCAGAGAATACCTATCCTGGTGTTCTGGGGTAAACATTTTTTTTAAGTGAGAAAGTACTGTAACCTGGAGCACAGTATGCAACAGAACATGCTGGTTTTGAAATTTACATTGTGATCATGGGCAAGATTTCCAGGCATTTTCTGCTTTACTTTCTTCCTACCTAAAAGGCCAAAATATCCTGTAACATTAACTCATATGGGTAAAATGTGATGACAATTTTGGAACCTGCTAGAATTACTCAATGAATTGTTATACGTTATCATTATTTAAAAAGAGAAAAAAATCCATGTATATTTCAGCCTCTACCAGGTGGCAAGGAACATCCCTATCCCACCAAGTGTTCGTAATGTCTCAGTAGGCAATAAAATGGTTGTGGCAGGAGCATCACTTTTTAAGGCAGCTATTCCAGCTTTATCATACGTGCATATGCATCAGAAAATCCTTGTTGCAAAATTTGGAATATTTGAAGGCGATGACCACTGTTAACATAAATTTTGTTGTTATAAATTGATCTATTTTAATTTGATCTTGGGTAATAGCATAAAGCAAGCCTTATTAACTGCAAATAGTAAAATGATCATCTTAAGTCTCTAATCCAGAAAGGAAAACAATTTTTTTAGCTTTCAGTTCACTTAATACTTGAATAATAATTGTTTTTCTCCTCCTTTTTAATCAAGAAATAATTGCTTCAATAATTAAATAAATAGTATTGATGGATTATAAGCTCCTACTCAGAGGAAAAAATGACACAAACAGTGCAAAAGAATTAGACATTAATCAGCATAGCACTCTGCAATATCTAGGCTGACATACCTCATTAAAACTTTTTATAAAAAGCAGGAATCTGTTTCTTGGCCTCAATTTGATTTTTCCTTCTGCATATTTTTACTACAGCACATTATTTTTTAACTTTTTTGCTTAGAATACACCTAAGAATATAAAACAAGAGAACTAACTTATGGTAATGAGTTGAAGTTGTGAAAAAGGAGACAGGCAGATTGGAGAAACCTTTCAGAAGCAAATACAGTAAGTATTAAGTAATAGAATAGCCATCTAAGTACTTAGGTGTTCATTTAAAGACCTGCTTATGCTTTAATTGCTATAACAATTATGCAACAGGTTTCCTCGGTCACTGGAAAACAATATGGATGTGTACAAATTGAGGACTGTGTTTTGAAAAATAATTACTAAACGGTTCTGGGGTCCATTCGTTTTGAATTTGCTGGATACATGGTTATACTGGAGCATCATGAGCATTGAGCTATGTTGGAGTCTCTTATCCCTAGCCCTTCAGAGTGTTTAATTCACTCTCAATAATCCACTTGTAACAACTGCCTTTCTTAAATACTCTGATATTTTGTGCCTTTGATGTGTCTCATTTTCCTGCTGTAGAAGAAACTTGGAGAAAGACTGTCTTTGGTGAATTTAGAAATCAGGTTTTATTTGAGCAGAGTTTATGTTCCTGTTATCTTACATATTTCCCTGAGGTTTTTGGAGCTCCCCCTACTCTTGAAGCTTCCTACCTAAAATACCTACCTAGTGTAAATGGTCCCAGGAAATTAACCTTTTATCATTTCACCTTTCTCACTCCACTGATCTCTTTGCTTTTGGTGTCTCCCCCTACAATTTTCCATAACCCTCCAAGATCTATATCTTTCTATAGTACAATTTGATTCTCAAGAAACTATGTGAAAAAGAAGAATCAGCTGTAATTTAGAGACCTTAAATATACAATAACCAAAATAAACATTCACTGGATGCGCTCAACAGCAGAGAGGAAGGAACAGAGGAATCTCACAGACTTAGAAGATGGAAGAGTACAAATCATTCAATCTGAATAGCATAGAAAGAAATAGACTGACTGGTTCTTCTTTTTCATGTCTATTCTTAATTTAGTTGCAAGAGTGAAGGCTGGGAGGAATAGGGCTACTTTATCTTGGCCAAAAGTAGAAATCCAAGTCAAAAAGTCTGTTTTAAATCCCAAGAAGTTTGATACCATGACACAATCTCTTTCCTGCATAATTCATACTATATTTATGGCTTCAGGTTATTTGAAGTGTAAAGAAAATTTAACAGTGCTTTCAGAACAATTTGAATGCAGAGTACTTCTTTTTCCTTTTTTTTCTTTTTAGGGCTGTACCTGCAGCATATACCCCTGTTCCTGGGGTAGGGGTTAAATTGCAGCTGCGGGCCTACACCACAGCTATGGTAGCACCAGATCCAAGCTGCAGCTGCAACCTTTGCCACAGCTTGGGCAATACTGGATCCTTAACTCACTGAGCGAGGCCAGGGATCGAACCGGCATCCTCACGGACACTGTGTGGGGTTTTTTAACCAGCTGAGCCACAACAGAAACTGTTGAATCCAGAGTACTTCTGATTTAAAAAAAATAGTAAGTTTTTCTTTCACATCTAAAACAATCACACATTATTTTAGCAACTCACCTTTTGAGAAATTTCAATTTAATTAGCTATAAAAAACATAACTTTTCATACATCTTATACACACATTTAAATTGCACAGTTAAAAAAAACAGACCTTCTTAGCCCTACGGTTCTTATACTAAAATTTACTATTGCAATCTCTTAGGACACTTCTAAAAAAAATGTCTTTTTTAAAGCCGATCCTGATCCCATTAATTTGGATTTTTTGAGTAGGGCTTAACTTTTGATATTAATTTTTTAAAACTTCCAGTGTGATTATAGAAAAGTCATGGTAAGCACCACTGAAATCAGTAAGTCTATTTTAAATGGGGGTGGGGCAAGCCAACTTATTTTGAGAAGCATTCAACTCAATTTGTGAACTTAAAAATATGCAGATGTTTTCAGAAGAGTGTAGTCCTAACCACTTAGCCCACTGTAAGCCTGTATCAGTGTGTTGTACAGACAGTTTAGCAAGGGGACTGCATGCTAATTCTTTGTTCATCCATGTCCTTAAAGTGAGAATATCTTCATTTATTTGGCCTACTTTAAAAGTCTGTGGTAGAAATAACTGAGATCTACCCTTTAATGAATTTTAAGTATCTGATAAATTTATCTGTGTTGCCGTTAACCCTGTTTCTACTCAAGGTGACATTCGCCCTCTTTTGCAGTTGGTTCGATGTAACTTTTAGATATACCGCATAGTTATACTTGTCAAAACTGTATTTAGATATTTGTCTTCGCATTTCTTTTTTCTTTTTTTGTCTTTTAGGGCCGCATCTGTGGCATAAAGAGGTTCCCAGGCTAAGGGTCGAATTGGAGCTGTAGCCTCTGGCCTATACCACAGCCACAGCAATGCCATATCTGAGCTGCGTCTGCAACCTACACCACAGCTCATGGAAATTCTGGATCCTTAACCCACCGAGTGAGGCCAGGAATATAACCTGCTTGCTCATGGATACTAGTCAGATTTGTTTCCCCTGAGACACAACGGGAACTCCAAGTCTGTGCATTTCTTTACTACTCATTTGTATTATTTATGTGATAGTTTAGGTGTAAGTGCCCTGGGATTTATAAAAAGAAAGTAACACGTTAGACTTAACTTGTATAATATAATGTTATACCTCATGTCTTTAAAAGAAAAATTATACTAATTTGCAAAACACATGTGACTAGATCATGTACAGTTAATGTTTCTTTAATTTTCTATACCTCATTTGAGCTAAATCACTAAACTCGAAGAAAAAGACACAGAGGCCATCTTATAATTGGTCATAATTCTCAAAATATTTGTTTTACGCCTGAGAGAATGGATTTTTCTCTTCAGGGAGAATACTACATTCCTTGCCTTTCCCACCATATCTAAAAGGCCTTTTTTTTTTTTTATTCATCAAGGATGCTCTTTGACATTCCAACTCTTTATTCACTTCCCTAGAACTAGAAAGAAACCTTGCCTAGGTTGGCAGATCTATTTAAAAGAGCTGACAATGGCTGGCATGGAATGAATTTCGCAAAACAGGGTGTTTAAAGAATTTTCCAATCCTTACAAATTAGGCTTTCACCAAATATTTTGACTTTTTCTTTTTTTTTTAACTGGAAACATATTCCCAATGTTTCAGTCAAATCCATGTTTAAGCAAAAGTTAAAATTCATTCTGAAAACCTAATATAAAAGACTTTATGCTATCCTTGTTACCCTTTTATTGGAGAATGTCATTAATAAGTTACTTTTAATGGGTTTCCTATTGTTCTTTGGAAATGAAGTAAAATGAGCTGTAGGAGGACAGAGAAGCATGTCCCCATGGAAGAAATGCTCTGTGATTATTATGATGGTTACTTTTAGTGGTCAACCCGATTGGGCAAAGAGATGCCTAGATAACTGGTCAATATTGTTTCTAGTTGTGTCTGTAAGGGTGTGTCTGGAAGAGATCAGTGTTTGAATCAGTAGACTGAGTGATGAAGTGGTAGGCATCAATCAGTCCCTACAGGGCTCAGATAGAACACACAGGCACAGGAAGGCCCAATTCACCCTCTGCTGGACCTGGGACATCCATCCTCTCCTGGCCTTGGGCATTACGGCTCCTGCTTCTCCTGCCTTCAGACTTGCCTGGTTCCCCACTTTGCAGAGGGCAGACTATGGGACTTCTCAGCCTCCCTGAGTTAGTGAGCTGATTTTTGTTTCTGTTGGTCCTGTGTCTCTGGAGAACCCTAATACAGTTATGTACCTACAGTGAGAAAATGTATAGTCCTAAGAAAATTACAAATGAAAATTACAAGTGGAAAAAAAAAATCATGCTAACATACCAGTATGCTATATCTGGTGAATAACTAAATTTTTGCATTATTTTTAATTGGAGATAGTCACAATATTTTATTCTGTATATTATTTCTGCTGCATGTTAATTGTCAAGTGATTTTTGAACTCAGGAGTAGCAAATGGTGGATTTTTGTTTGTTTGTTTATTGAAAGAGTGCCACTCAGGAGTTCCTGTTGTGGCTCAGTGGAAACAAATCTGACTAGCATCCATGAGGACCCAGTTTCTATCCCTGGCCTCTCTCAGTGGGTTTAGGATCCAGCGTTGTCATGAGCTGTGGTGTACGTCGCAGACGTGGCTCAGATCCCTCATTGCTGTGGCTGTGGTATAGACCAAGGGCTACAGCTCTGATTTGACCCCTAGCATGGGAGCCTCCATATGCTTCAGGTGCGGCCCTGAAAAACAAACAAACAAACAAATAAAGAGTGCTGCTTAAATGATATAATATTAATCCTTGTTAACAAGACACAAAGATATTTATACTTACTAAGATGAACTTGATAAAAATTTATTCTGATTCAGAGATTTTATTTCTGGTCTGGTGGTGAGACATCCAGATTTAAATGTACATAACACTGGCAATTTCCTTACACAGCATATAAATGGTACACGTTCAAGAACATTGATTTGAATGCTTAAGTAAGATTTTTTCTGTTAGAACTATCTTTCTAATGAAAGATGTTTGTTGAGTGACTGTAACCCCCCTTTTTTTTCAGTTTTTTTGGGACTGCACCCATGGCATATGGAGGTTCCCAGGTTAGGGGTCAAATTGGAGTTGTAACCCCTGCCATAGCAATGTAAGATACAAGCCATATCTGTGATCTGCACCACAGCTCAAGGCAATGCTGTATATGGATCCTTAACCCCACTGAGCTAGGCCAGGGATCAAACCTGTGTCCTTGTAGATCCTAGTCCAATTCATTTCCATGGAGCCAAGGACAGGAACTCCCTGTAAACCCATTTTAAGGACTAATTAGTGTAAACCCCATCATCATATATTACTAAGCTAACAAAATTAACATGGAATTCTTGGACTAGTGATTAGCTACTTCTTATCCATGCATCTAGATCTGTTCAACAACCCATACATAATGATCCACAAGGGGTGTGTACAGTGGTATATTTATTTTTCTATAACTACATGCCGGTCTTTGATGTTTTAAATATTCATGAAATTCAGCTTTTAGGAAGCAACAGTTTTAAATTCCAGAGCTACTACTGGAAGAAAAACTTTATTTATTTGAGACTAAGAGTTTCTAATCTTCTTATTTCCAAGTGGTTTTCAAAGTACACCAATTTCAACAGTAAGCTTAAGGGAGACTATTTTTAAAGTGATTTTAAAAAAGAAATCATATTTTTTTCAAATTATTTTTAAAGTATCTAAATAATTGCAATGAAGAAACTAGTTCCTGTAATAGAAGGACATACGGGCATTTCTCTAATTTTAACTGGTTAGATATAATTATCTTCAAAGTATTCTGATGAGATATACTTGTATAAGAAGATCATATCCTATTTTTCATAGGCAACCCATATACTATTCTGAAAATGAAATAAAAATACTTTTTATTGTGAGTATACATGGATTTGTCCAATGTAAGTAAAGCTTATGGAAAAATAATAAAATAAAGAATAGTATGTTTTAATAAGAGGTGCTTTACTTAAAAAATTCGTTGTGATTCAGTGGTAAATGAGTATTATAGACATAAAGCTAGTACTTAAATTAACCCACTATATTTATAATATACATTGTAATAGTAACAATTTAATAATCATATTCAAGAAACTAGAAAACTGAGAGTGTAATGAGAAAAACAGAAACAGTATACAGTGAACCACTTCTGGTCATGCATCATTTGATTTGCTAGAGTTAGGAAGTTTTATTTGCCAAGTTTTTGTAATCAAAATTACATTTTCAAAATCAACATCAATGTTCCTTATATGGATTTGAGATTATCATTTTAAAGATCCGAAATATGTGCACCTATGCTAAAATTATAAATGAAAATAGTTATCCACAATGACAGTTTTAAAGGCAGCATATCTGGTAATTCATTATTGAATACCAAATGTTTGTAAACCAATGTCATTACTGAGATATTTTTTCACATAACTTCCTTGGAAAAATATAAGAAGACTCATCAGTGTTCTTGCAGTTTTACTCATATAGGAAGGGATTCTGAAAGTCTAAGTTCTGTGAAAGGACGGAAGACGAGGAGGTGGGCATGAGCAAGCTGGGGAGGAATAGGAAAGCCCCAGAACACACACATTCATTCTTGAGGGTTTGAGAAGACAACATTGCTACTGGAAATAACCCAGAATGGGGAGGAGTTGATGAGGCGTATCTGTGGGTTACTTTGCTGGCCCCACTGAGAAATAGCAGAAAGGGTTTCAGGTGGGGCTGAGGAGGTCTACACAATAAGACAGAAATTAAAATAGATTATCTTAAAACCAGGGAGGAAATCAGATAAAATGTCCATCTTTCAATGTGTTTCCTCTGAGCAGAAACAAAGGATACCCTGCCAGGAAATACAGTGGGAACAGAAGCCTTGAAGTGCTCTGTGAGCTGGACGCAGCTGCAGAAACTAATTTTAACTGAAACCCACTTCTTTTGAGTTTGAATGCAGATCTGTCTCAAAGAACATTAAAAAATATCTCACCACACTTGATTTTGTTCTTTTCACAAAGTGAGGGCTTTTACTCTTTCAAAAGGAGATGGTAATGAAGCTGAGGAAGAGGAAATATGGCTGGATGAGGAACCCCAGTGAATCTGAGAAGAGAACTCTGAAGAGAAGCTAGTATGACATGGGAATAAAGAAGGAAGGGTCCTGCTTCAGGCAGGAATGGGTCTCAGGGTTCTATCAAATTTCAGTTAAGAACCCTCATGTTAACGTTCCATGCCTTTGAACCAGGAGAGATCTCAGTTCGTCTCCAGGCAAGAGTGAAGCTGAAAAATGGTACTTTTTTTTTTTTTTTAATATGTATTATTCTTGTTTATGATATATTTTACCAAGGAAGAAAAATCTCTCAGTGATATCACAGTGCGTGTGATCTGAGGCAGATCAGGGTGAGGAGATTGCCTGGTGCAACTACCTGAACTTGAGCCCTTAAATCCTCAATTATGATGGCTGCGGGTCTTGGCTCTGGGATGCTCAAGTGTTGTGTGACTTTAGTCACATCATTTAACCACTCTGTCCCTCTAGTTTTTTTCCCTGCAACATTTGACCTTCCATCAGGTAATTCCTATCATTTATCCATCTAAAACCATGTAATTGAATCTCTCTTATTTTACTTAACTGTGCTATTTCTTTTGACATTTGCCGTCATGGAAATGAAGTGTTTCCATAGACATAGTCCTGAGAGATTTGAGAATGACTCCAGGGGTTTTGGGATGTCATTCAGCCTTGTCAACTAACAATGGAGTTGTTAGTTTAGCACTGATTAAAGGAACAAATGTCTTCTCCAGCACTGATTACTAAAATAAGAAAGTCACACAATCCATTGTGGCTTTTTAAAAATTTTTAAATTTTTTTTGCTAATCAAAGTAAAATAGTACACAAAGTACCTTTACAACCTCACATTTTCTAAGCAGTAGTTATAATAGTGATGAAACTATATAAAATTGATATAAAATTGTATCTAGTATTTATTGATCATGTATGATGTGCTAGGCACATGTATTGCAGGTACACTCTACATATAAACTCACACATACTATAGTCACCTATGAGATGCCCTGTCTGTACCCACTTTATAAATAGTGAAATATTCAGCCCACAGAATGTGATCATATTGTGGGTCTGTGGAAGAAGGTGTATTCGAACCTAGGCAATATCCCTTCCCAGCCTGTTCTCTAAAGTCCACATTCATCTCTATGAGCCCAGGCTGCCAATTTCTATTTTTTTTTTTTTTAAATCCTATTACCAAGTTCCTCAGTCAAGGGCTCTCACATTATCTTTCTTTTTATATCCATATCCTTAAATCCAAAGGGAGTTTTTTTTTTTTTTAATGTCTGCTTTTGTCTTTTGGCCTGGCTGCCCCGATGATGATGCAACATCAAAATTACCACAAAGCCTTATATGTGTCAAACTTTTAAAATTAATTTCCTTCAAAACTCTGTGGCTTTATTTATTTTTTTCCCAGAGCTGTAGCCAGTTCTGCCCCATGTTGGTTCTCATTAAATTGAATAAGATGTTTTTACTACAATTGCCTTTTTTCTCATCCCACAACTGTTTTCTTCCCTGTTGCTTCTGGACATGCTGTCCAGCCTTCACTAGTTTTATCTCTGCAGCTTTAACACACCCTATAGAAAAGCCCAGCTCTCTTTGCTTCTGTAGTTCAAACTGTTTTCATTCCTGATCCTGGGGGGATTTCTGCCTCTTTGTCTCTGGGAGGCAGCACTGGCTGTCAATCAATAACTGTTGACAAGTTGCCTTTCTAATGGGACAAAAAAAAAAAAAAGAAACAAAATTCTTTTAACAGAACATACCTTTGGAAGACAATTATGTGAAACTACCATTTCTCTACACTTCCAGGCCGACAGTAACGGCATTTTAAAAGTAGATGCCTGCAGAGGGACTGTTCACAAAGAATGAGCTCCAGACGATGAAATGACAGACCATCAGGAGAGATATTTTTGGGGTGGTGTTTGGTGTCCCTGAAGCTATACTCTTATGTATACCCCTTTTTTGAAAGGCAATTTGATAGAACACCTGTGCATAAAAGATTTGCGATTTTTCAGAAAGCTTCCATTTCTATAGAACCTTCATTTAAACAAAACATGCATTATATTGTGGCATTTCACTTTGTATCTAAACTAATGAAGCAATCTATGTGCATGTGGCGTTTTATATGTTTCACATAGATTGCCTTATTTTTCGCTCTTGAGCCTATTGGAGAAAATGTGTATAGCCTTGTGAAATTTTCAGACAAATTGAGTCATCCGTGTACATAATTAATAATTAATTTCTATTAGTTAATATTTTAAATAGGGCCCAGAACACTGCAGTTTTAATTCCATGTAAGAAAAATTTTAATAAAATATAATGTTTTTCATTTGGATGATAAGATTTGTTTTTAATTCAGATACCAGTTAATGCATTGTAAATACTTTTGAAAAGCTTTTTACAGGTTTGAAAATATTCCTTTAAAAACTATATAAATTGAATTTCATAGTAAGTATTAGCATAACTTGCCTAGGTTTTTTATTTTATTTTATTTTTTTTAGAGTGTATGAATGGCTTTCAAGGGGCTTATCAGACCTGTAAATTGCATGGAAAATTTTTGTGAACGTGAAATTTTTTGGATGAAAAGTTCATAGGTTTGATAAGGCTCACAATGAAACCTATGAACTAAAAAGCTAAGAACAAGGAAACTAGATGAAACACGCCTATATCATTGTTTGTATCCAATCCCAATACCTGGTTGCTTCCAGTTCCCCAAACTCTGGAATAGATATTGCTGGGCTTTGTCCTAGGAATGATTTCATTACAATTAAAAAAAGTCTACCTGAGCCATCTTGAGAAATGGTCTTTTATAAGGAATCAGGAGATCTTAACTCATAGACAGGAAGTAGAGTTATGCTGTGAGAAGGAACTGGAACCAGGATTTGCTGAAGCCATGAGATAGTAGGCTTTTCTCTCTCCTCTTCTCACTGTCTCGACATTCTTTCCCTGTGTGTTTCGTTCATCTCATCCTACATGTGTCCCTTTACATATTCAGTACAAACCAGGTTCATTTCTAAGGATCAATGTTAAATGTCTTTTTAAGCTATTGTCCTGTATCAGTAGCTTATTAACTTTAGTTTCTACCTATCAATTCCCAGTTCCTGGGAGAGGGATCATGATTGGATTAATTGATTTCACTTCTAGATCCAGGTTGTGGGTACTTGCCCACAAAAGAAGAACTGTGAGGCTAGTCTCCTTCAAGGAGGTACTTGCAGCATAGTCTAATTGTCATATTGGTGACATTAGTAATAAAACATGTACTAAATATGATCAGTTAGAATTCAGTCAAGGAGCATGTCTGGAAAGGAGCATATCCGAGCATTTCATTCAGTGTGAATAGTTGAATAGTCAAAAATGCCAATTCTTCAAGCCTGCTAATGCTCAAACACCACCTAGCCACCTCCACAAGGCGTGCCAAACCTCCCATGGCGCAATTTTGGGTACAGGGGAGGATCTTCAGAATCCTTTTCTGATTCATAATTGTCTATACCTAGAGAGTTCTTAAGTATTTTTTATAGCTCTGCTCATTTTTAGAGGTCTCCATATTTCCCAAAGACTCTGAGAATTAAGATGGGAAGGAAATTAATCTTCTGGCCTTATAAAAATATTGACTTTTGTCAATACCAAAGTAGATAAACTGGAGCTTATATTAAAAAGAGAGAAATGCACACATAGATGAAAGATTGATAGCCTTCAGGTGGATGGGTCTAGCCGTGCCTGAAATATGAGAGCACTTCCTATCTGACTATCATCATTTTCTCTGTTTTACCACAAATAAGTTTCAGTCTAAATAGAAGTCAATTGTATTTCTATTTGTTGTAACCAGATCATCCCTAAAATAAGTTCAAGAGTATGCAGTCTAGAGACAGGGGAGCTGGGAGAAGGAAAATCTTGGAATGGACACACTAGTCATCATATCAGACACAGCTGAGAAGAGAATTAATGAACAGACCGCATTGAGAACTCAGAATTTAATGTACATGGATAAACAAAATGCATTTCAAAGCGAGTTTGAGAATCTTGATTATAAAATAAGAATTTCCAACTAACATCTAATAGATGTTCTAGGAGAGTATGAAGAAAATGAGAAAGCGGGCATGAGGGTATTGAAAGAAGAATCCTGAGAATATCACTAGATTGATAAAAGACACAAATTCTCAAATTCAGTAGGTCATGAATAAGAAGAGTGAAAACGAGTACAGATCTAGGTATAACAATGTGAACCTGTGGAACTCCATAGATAAAAAGAATCTCAGCAGCTCTGGAGAGAAAAGACAGAGAACCTACAGAAGAAGAATAATGGTTCTATATCTTGTAGATGGTGGCCTGTTCTTACTTTTTACATCTGGAAAAACTAGAGGTTGTAGCAATTTTTCCATCCTGAAAAACTGTGTATTTCCCCAGCAGCCTCTCTACATACCTATATTTGCAACATATATTTAATGCAAAACTATTGTCTGTTTCTCTATAGACTGCACAGTCCTTCAAGGAAAGTATTTTGTCTTATTCACCTTTGCCTCTAGTTTTCAAACACAAGCCTGGCAGCCAGTTGAGGCTCTTTGAATGGTTGAGAGAATCAGTAAATTAAGAGTTCCAGGGAATTTGCTGAAACTGCTAGATGAAGATAGTTCAAATCCTTTTAATAAGCACCATGAAGAGTACTCCTTTCCCTATGAGAAACTGATGTGATATGATATGAAGAAAATATGTAGGAAGGTGATCTCTGTCCACATTCTCATCTGCTAATTACCCTGGATGATCCACAATTATTTATTCACTGTTTTTCAAGTTGTGATCCTTTCTGAGGATTTCATACTGTGAGAAAACAAAAATTAAGTATTTTATTCTTAGGGAGAGTTTTTAGTATAGATAATATATATGCCTATATATTTTGACACACTGAACATAGTGAAAAATGAGATTGACAAAGAAAAGAAAAAAATAAATTGGGAAGACTAAAGTTCACATTTTCCTACTCATTAATTTTGTGTAGAGAAGTTTGGCTTCTTGTTAAATATAATTATATTTTTATTGTCTTAAAGTCTCTTTCTGACTCCATCTGATATAGAAAAAAACACAAAAATTATTGAGGTAGGAAATTGGAGTAAAGCAAGTTATCATGACATAATATTATTCCAAAAAATTATAGATTCAAATATAGAAATCATACTTACTAATGAATCACTGAACTCATTAGTGTGAGATTCCTCATTTTAAAGCTTAGTAGGGAATAGTTGTTTAGCTGTGTCTTTGTTTCTGACTACACTATCCAATGATAACTCAGAAGGTCTCATTGACTTTGGAAGTTCTGTTGACTAGATGCTCTTTTTGGTTTTCAAAATGTCAGTCTACTATGATGTCTAGGCAGAAATGGTTTAATCTTTTAAAAATGCACCTCTCAAAAAGCTAGATAGGCTTCTAGTGCTGTTTTTTATTTCATGATAAACAAAGAGTCGCACATATAAAATATTACCTCTCTGAGTTTCATCAGTGTTGGAAATTGAAATGTTTATATATTCTTGGCCAGTGTTCTTACATATTAATTAAAGAAAAAACTCATAGAAATTGGAGTATATTTCAATAAAGACCAGGTGTGCTTTTTAAAAGTGTCTTAGAACTTCAGCATTTTCCTCTACCATGCTCAATTTTATTTGGATAATTTGCATTTTATCTTTGGACAATCAGTATGGAAATGCTTCCATTTACAAGTGGCCTAGATGGTGACAATTATAGCAACATATGTGACTGTGGAGATGTGCGTGTTTTAGTGACTATTTGATATAATGTTCCGTATGTTTCATTCAGCAAAAACCACCAGTAAAAGGAAGAGGATCTTTCTCCATGTCTTTTAAGTATGGGGTTCAAACTGGCGGTACTTGGGGCCAGCATTTGTTATTTACATTCACTACATCTGTTTGCACTGTGAAAAAGTTATGTACTTTGAGCAAACAAAAAAGCCTAATTGGTTTTCCTTTTTCATTTGAACAGCTAAACAAAATAAAACTATATGAGGATGGGAGGAAACTGCATTGAAAGAGCATGTGAAACCTAATGCAGTTTTCTTATTTTTAAAATGTATAACCATATTTGTTATCGTGTCTGCCTAAATGGCAGTTTTCCTCAAGGCATAATAGCTCTGTTAACACCATAGATTTAACATTGCTGTAACCTTTGCTATTTTCGAGTCAGCCAGACATGACTGTAGAGATGCAGATCCTGCAGTTCTTCTCTTTTAGCACAGACTTGAGTCTTACTGTGAGACTGTGTTACTTCTACTTCGTCTGTTCAGATTTGAATCCATTTACCCCCAGCCAACCTAGAAAAGGAGGTGTTCTCTTTCCCTCCTCTCTCTTTCTGCCCCTCTCTCTCTTAGTACTTCACTTGCCTTTGCATCTGCTAACATATATAAAATGAACATATTGCTGCAGTGAACCCTACTTATAATTATGAATAAGCAGTTTTCACCTTTGCCACCTATTTCTTTTAAAGTCATCTCTACTAGGATCTTCAGTATTTAGGCTTCACATTCTTCCCTGATAGTTCAGGATTCCCCCCTACAATTATCCTATCCTGTAATCTTATAAACACTTATGATACTCAGATTCAAATGAACATGGTGAAAGCAAACAGAGAAATGAGATATTATAATTGTCTCGTAGATTTTATGCCTCAACATTCAAAACACATGCTTTTACAAGCTTTCTAAAGGGAACATTCATTAACATTTGGGTACTGTGACAATATGCAATACACAGAATATCCTGGGGACATAACTCTCTGAATATCCTTAAAACATACTGCTTTGGCATATGCACGTCCTGTTTCATCAATACTTTTCTGCATACAGTAGCTGAAACTTGCAGGTTAGGAGATCTGTGGTTGCAGCTGATGCAGAGAAGGATCGGTTTGCGTTTGTTTGAGCTGTTCCTTTGTTTGTAATATGTTGATCTGCCCTCAAGAATTTTTCTACATCTTTGATTTTCATCAATTTTCCTGTGATATATCTAGGCACAACTTTCCTAATGTATAATTTTCTTGGAGGCTACTGAGATTCTTAAATCTATCAACAAATTTTAGATATTTTCAGTCATTATTTCTTCAAATATTTTTTTCTGCCTATTTACTCTTCTCTCCTATTGAAACTAATTGCATGGATTTTAGACATTTTGAAATGGTGTTATAATGATCTTTGTAATAAAAATGCCCCAAAGTATAAAGGACAATAAATGATAAAAACTACATTTCCAATTTTCTAAGGACTGAAAATAAAGTGGCGCCTGTCAGGGTACTTTGTAGTGCTATCAAAAATCTCTGTAGTAACTAAAAATGGTCTTGATCTAAAGACATAAGGATTTACTATGAACATATCTTTTCCTTATCCTTTGTCTTCCAAATCCTACAAGACTCTTGAATTAGTGTGTGTGTGTGTGTGTGTGTGTGTGTGTGCACGTGCACCTGCACCACATTAATTTGCTTTATGGTGTTTTAATAGATTGTCTTGTAGTTTGATTTTTTTTTGCCTTCCCCTCTTTGGTGGCAGTGTTCCAGGAATGTTGAGATGTTAGACTTGAGAAAAATTGAAAAATATTTTTCTTGGAGATCCAGTGCTCCTCTCTGTGAATAAAGAGGACATGCGGTTGGGAATTGACAAACATAGGAGAGCATATGCTATTAATTGCTTTCTAGACTAAACAATATCAGATCACAAGTGAATAGTTATCATGAGTCAGTTCATGCATGTAGATTGCACTTTTTTTTCGGTGTATCTGGATGATAGAAATGGCCCTAGACTAAAGAATTCTAAGTATCAGTACTTGATGTCACTGCTTGGAGATGCTTTACAGTGAATAGTAAGATTTTCTTCAGAGAAGGTGGAAAACACTAGCACTTCAACGGCACTCTTCCCGAATTGTCCTGATGTTTTCACTAGCACTGCAAAACCCTCTCTCTCGGGATTCTGATTCTAACTGGCTCAGAGCTGGATTTGACCTTCTTGGTATTGAGCAGCTTTTACTGTTTTAAAGGAACTTTTCTTATATTTTGACATATTTCTGAGACTATACTCATACTGCAGAACTGCTTTAGCCAATAACTTCACATTAGGGGACTATTAGTTTCCTAGGGCTGATGTAACAAAGCCACCAACTGAGTGGCTTAAACTTTATTGTCTCAGGATTTGGAGACTAGAAATTTAAACTCAAAGTGTGGTGGGGCCAGTAGCTCTGAAGGCTCAGGGAATGATCTGCTCTGATGGTTGGCCAGCATGCCATAGCATTCTTTGGTTTATGGCCCCACAACACCAATCTTCATATGATACTTTCCCTGTGTATATATCAGTCTTCAAATTTCCCTTTCTGTAAGGACATCAGTCATTTGGGGTTAGGGGCACACTGTATTACAACATGACCTCATCTTTTTTCTTTTTTATTAGAGCGTAGTTGATTTATAGTGTTGTGTCAATTTCTGCTGTATAGCATAGTGAGCCAGTCATACATACATATACATCCTTTTTCTCATACTATTGTCCATCATGTTCTACCCCCAGAGATCTGACAGAGTCCTCTGTGCTGTTCAGTAGGACCTCATTACTTATCCATTCTAAATGTTTGCATCTACCAACCCCAAACTCCCTGTCCATCCCACTCCCTCCCCACTTCCGCCCTGGCAACCACAAGTTTGCTCTACATGTCTGTGATCTGTTTCTGTTTTGCAGTTAGGACAGCATGACCTCCTCTTAACCTAACTACTTGCATCCACCACTACCCTATTTGCAAACAAGGTCACATTCTGAGGCACTAGGGCTGAGGACCTTAGCATATGAATTTTGGAGGACAAGATTGAACCCCTAACAGGCAATCACAAATTAACCTTCATTTAAAACCAGCTTATGATGGGACCAGTCTGTGGTCCTCAAAGCTGACAACTGTGAAAATTAAAAGTCTGCTGCAAGAAAATTTTATTTTCAGTCTAAACAAGAGAAAAGTTAGGAATTAATTTGGGATGAGAATTAATGTGTCAGATCAAAAGTTGGAATCTATAGATTTTTTAATTGCATGCTTTTATGAAAAGAAAACAATAAAGCCTCTCTTTGCTAGGTAGGGTTATTACAAAGGAACTTGAATTTTAGATTATTTTGTTCCATTCTGAGAATTTTTGGTTTTAAACTAAGAATGTTTATACCCTAAAAAATTATTCTATTTATTCTTTCATGTTAACATAAAATTGTTATTCTTGTTCAGCACAGACCTCTGTACTGGAGAGATATGTGGTATATTCTTTTCTTCTGAGTTCAAAGGGTATTTACAGCTTTTCAACATTGAAATAATACTGTGAGTAGCACAATTTAAAAAATGACGTAGATTTAATTTAAAAGGAATACATAAGAGCTTCATTTAAAAATACTTCTATTATGCACTGTTCAGAATTTGAAAAAAAATGAAAGTAATGTTGTGAGAGGATGGAAATTCTATTCTTGAATAAAAATTATGCCAAAAATAACATGAATTTTACCTTGTATCTCTTGCTTTCCAATATGTGTATTATTGATGGGAAAGAAAAGAGATGCCTTTTGTATAAAAGAATGTCATTTTGTACAAAATGATTCTATTTCCTTAAATGCCAGATTTTTAAAAAAATATGATTTTATAAAATTAAATCAATATAATTTCATTTTTTATTTTTTATATTGTTGATCAGTGAATAGTGTTCAAGAACAACAAAACAACAAAGGACATATTTTAGATACCTGAAGTGAAACCAAATTCGTTCTTACATAATTAACATCACCAATATTTACTGAGGCCCTATATCATTATGTTGAAGTCTATGACCACTGCTGTGAACTGTGGGTTACAAACCAGAAGGTGTCTACAAAATTCATAAATAAGAAATCATAACACAAAGCTGCCTTTCACATATAAGGAGAAGATTGAAAATGTCCATGAGTTTACAAATACCAAGGATCATTTCATCTGAGGAGATCAGAGAAATCCCCATGGCTATTGTTCATGTTGGAATTTATAGATCAAGTATAATTTTAACAAATGATGGAAAGAATACATTTTGAAGGACTAAACAGCATTAACCAAAGTCTAGAAATTAAAGTTAAAAGTGGTAAGCATATAGCAAGGAATATAATTTTCACTAAAGGTCAGAAATTGCTGATAAAACT
Organism: Catagonus wagneri; assembly: GCA_004024745.2. Taxonomy (NCBI): domain Eukaryota; kingdom Metazoa; phylum Chordata; class Mammalia; order Artiodactyla; family Tayassuidae; genus Catagonus; species Catagonus wagneri. The sequence continues at coordinate 4,697,439 of PVHT021183530.1, read as the reverse complement.
CAAAGGCTTATGGGGGCAGGATAGAAGGCTATGAAGACAAGACCAGGATATTTGGACTGTATTTCTGGAAAATGTAACCACAGATATTTTCTAATAGTGGGGCGTGTATTAACAGTAGTTGTAAGGATGAACCCTACACAGAGCTTATTATTTGGAGGGTTGATGGACATAGAGAGATAATATTTGCTCTACTCACCAGCTCTGAGAGAGGACATGAGAACCTCACTGGTTTATAGAAGTGAAAAAAGAAAAGAGGACACTGGATCCACTGGATATATATTTTTTAAACTTATCATTCATTTACTCATTGGTTTATGCAGATATATTGTATGGACTTTTTTGGATAGAGTATTATATATGTTAGTAGGGACACTATTACTGAATTCTGGACCTCAGGGATTTTGCAAAGATTTATTATCCAGGTAATTTATCTAACTAGTTTATTTTCCTGGTTGTGAAGGAGTGAGAACATGCCTCCCAATTCTCTGACTGCCCAAACATAACAGATCTGGGGCCTCAGCTGCTGTGCTTCCAAGATCTGTGCTCACATTTATGAAGGCTGTGCTCCCAGCAGTGGCTGTGTCTACATGTGTACTTAGGGTAGACCTGTCCTGGTAGGCATGGAAGTCCTCTCACTGTCACTTGCAGCTCCATGATTCCCCAGAAGTTTTGGTGAAGCTTCCTTAGGTAGTGTGGCAGCATAGACTGCTTCCACCTGAACTTCTCTCTCTTTCCCTCAAGTTTAGAAATGGCTCATTGCCTGACAGATCCCCCAGCCTTACCCAGCACTCTCCCTGTTTCATCATACAAAGACATTTTCCCCAGCAAAATCATTGCATGTTTAATCCTGTCCTTTTTTTTTTCTTTTTAGGCCCACACCTGTGGCATATGGAAGTTTCCAGGCTAGAGGTTGAATTGGAGCTGCAGCTGCAGGCCTACACCACAGCCACAGCCACACCTGATCTGAGCTTCATCCTTGACCTACACAGCAACTCTGGATCCTTAACCCACTGAGAAAGGCCAGGGATGCAACCCATATCCTCATGGACACTAGTTGGGCTCTTAACCTGCTGAGCCACTACAGGAACTCCGTTTAATCCTGTCTTGACATCTACTCCTCAGTGGACCCAGACTACTGTGAGTGGCACTAGGTGTGGTCTTCTAAAACATGATGTGGTATAGGGTTTGAAATTGACTCTTTTATCACCTGGTAAGCAAATAGGACACCATCCTAGTTGCTGGGTGGAGCATGCATGATTTCTGGCACAGATTAGCAGCTCACAACATAACAATATGCCTGGAGGTGTCATGAGAGAGTCCTGGTGTAGAGGAAGGCTAAGGCAGACATGGTGGTACAATTGTATTGATACTGGGCAGAATGGTGAAAGACTGAGACTGTTAATAAGTGCTTAGTAGCTAAGCAACAGAGCCACCTCAGTGGTGGTGAATAAACAGGTCCTTATCACCCATATCTGGAAGTTAAGTGTCAGCAACAGAAAGCAGGTGCTGGCAGACTTCCAGATACCAGGAGGCCATAATTTTGATTGTCATTATGGCCTCCTGGTATCTGGAAGTTTGCCAGCACCTGGTTTCTGTTGCTGACACTTAACTTCCAGATATGGGAGATAAGTTTGCAGACTCGGCTTGGATCCCGTGTTGCTGTGGCGAAGGCTGGCAGCTACAGCTCCTGTTAGACCCCTAGCCTGGGAACCTCCATATGCTGCGGGTGCAGCCCTAGATATGGCAAAAAGACAAAAAAAAATTATCAAGGTAAGAGGAGCAACCTAAGGCATTTAACCTTCCATGGGTTGCAGAGATGGTTAATGTATCCCAGTGTTGCTAGGGACAAGGTAAATAGGCAGATGACAAGGGTGGTGAATCTCTGCAAATGAAAATGCAAGAGCTGGGGAGCTGGAGACTGAAGGACAAAATGTCATGACTTCTTGTGCAGCTGCCCCTTTTTTTTTTAACTGGAACCCACTGAATGAAGAGATCCTTCATGGGCAAGACCCTGCAACATCATGAAAAATATATACTCTGTTGATTTCCCAGTCCTTCTCCAAAGGGACACATGACCATTTAATCAGGGTCCTGTATACTGGGGAAAAGGAGGAATAACCAGACGGTTCTAAGACTTTTGGACACAGGGTTTGAGTTGATCCAGATACAGTCTCATTAAACTCTGTTAGAGTGAGGTTTTTTTTTTTTTTGGATTCTTTCATGAGATGGCTTTTTGAGTTCTAGAAGGAACATGTTCCACACCAAGTAATATTCCTCTAGTCTATATTCAAGGTTTCATGGAAGGATGCTAGCTTTGAGAAAGGCTCAGAGAAGGAAAGATTTCTATAGCAGGTTCAGGACATAATTCAGACAGCCCTGCCACGTAGGCCATAAGATCCAGCACCCTCTAGAGTGTTGGAGGTCTCAGTGGTAATAAAAACAGAACAAGTTCCAGTGGGAGAACCACAGTGCAAACTCCTAGGATTCTGTAATAAGGTCATGCCATCAACAGCAGAGGATGTCATTTGAAGAGCAATTCTCAGTGTATTATGTTAGATATTTATCTGGATGGATCCTTGAATCATTTGCTAGAATTGCTGTTAACAAAGTGGTTTAAGCAACAGCAGTTTATTGTCTTAAAGTTTTGGAGGCTAGAAGTCTGAGAAGAAGATGTTGGCAGGGTTGATTTCTTCTGAGATCTGGGATGGGGGACCCGTCTTTCCCAGACCTCTCTCTTTGGCTTGTAGATAGCCATCTCCCCGCCTTTGTCTTTCCTCTGTGTGTGTGTGTGTGTGGGGGGGGGGGGGTAAATTTACCTCCTTTTTTTCTAAGGAAACCAGTTATTTTGGATTAGAGATTCCCCCTAATTGTCTCATTTTTAACTCAGTTACCTCTGCAAAGACCCTATTTTCAAATATATATTCCAAGGTATGAGGCATTAGGACCTCGATGTGAGTATCAAGGGACACAGTGCAACTCGTCACAGCCCTAAATGCCATCACATGAATCCTTATAAGAGGAAGGTAGAGGCAGTATGGCCACCGAGGCAGAGCTTGGGAGATGCAGCCACAGATAAAGATGTCAGCACCTGGAAGGGATGGGGCACAAATTCTCCCCTGGAGCTTCCAGAAGGGGCGTGGCTAGGAGACACTGTTTTGACCCAGTTAGTTCTGATTTTGGACTTCTGAAATAGAGAACTGTAAAACAGTATATTTCTGTTGTTTGAAGCCTGCCTCCAGGATTGTGGTCATTTGCTACAGCAGCCTTAGGAAATGGTCACAGTCCCCAGCTGCTCTGCTCTGAGGTCTTTTGACAGCTTTTCTCTCAGACAGCAGGTATGGCAGGAATACATAGGCAGTTTGCAAGGCTGGAAGCCTGGACTCCTCTCACAGCCCATTTGGGCTCCTGGTCTCTCCAGTCATGTTACTGAATTTTTCTTAGACTGCACAGAGTTTGGGGTTCTTTTCATCTTTTATCTCCCTCTCTTCACATGGGGTCAGACCTGCTTTGCAGTCTGATGGCTTCCTCAGCCTCAAGTCACTGCCTTTCTGTTTTCTCTCACATAGCCATTTTCCCCATTAAAATCTGTGGGTCTGATTTCTTGCCAGTGCCTACCTTTTGAAGGATCTGGAACAACACATTAGAATTTCAAGATTTTACTTAAAAACTGAAAAATAAATCTAAATTTTTTTTCAGCCTGAATTTTTCTCCAAAACTCCAGACCTGTATATACTACCGCCCAATCCATATGAATTTCTCAGAGACACTGTATTGTATCATGTCCAAAAATGTTCTCTACAGATCCCCTTTTCTCATAAGGGTACATGTATAAGCACATAGACACACACAGGCACACACAGGCATACATACACACACGCCTACTAACCTCACCAAATGGCTCCATTTATCATATGCCACTTGCCCAGACAAAAATTTGTCATCTTGACTCTTCTTTTTCCTCATATACCATATTAGTAAAATTCATGTCCTATCAATTCTTCTGAAATGTGTCCATGTCTCTCCTTCCCCAATGCTAGTATGCATCCTGGGCCATCTTTATTGCATATTTATTCACCTCCTCAACTCCCTCGTTAAGCTTCACTACCTATAGTCTCATTTGCCTCCAATTGATTCAAAGCCCTGAATTCAGCATGATAAAGTTAAAATAGAGATCTGCTTATGTTATTAGCATCCTTGCTAAAAATCCTTTTCATAATTTATTACCATCATTAGCATACAGTTTAAATTCCTAATGTGACTTACACAGGTCTCACGACCTGGCTCTTGCAGGTGTTTTATCTCCAGCTTTCACCTTTTCTCCTTTCATACTTTAATAGCCAGCATCACAAAGCATGTACCTTTATCATACATTGTACTCTGTCTTGGCTTTCTGGCTGTTTGCATGTAGTTCTCTCTGCCTAGAACACTCAAGTTTTAACGTAAATGCCTTGTTCCTGAGGAGCCTTCCATAATAAGCTTCTAAAGCGGTGGCTTTCAGGTAGGAGCGATTGTGCTCCCCAGGGGATATTTAGTGATGTCTGGAGATGTTTTCTGCTGTTACCACTGGTAAGTTCTATGGGTTTTCTACTGGATAGCAGCCAGGGATGTTGCTAAACAGCCAGTAGGGCACAGGTAGTCCTCCCTCACCTCCCAGAGTGTCATTGGTGCTGGGGTTGAGAAACTCTGCTGTGAACTAGTCCAGTTACCAGTGCTAAGGTTCACAGCTACCTCTCCTTCCCCAAAGGAAGGGCCCTTTCCCACAGTGGCCAACCCGATTCATTCCTATTCTCTCCCCATCTGTTGCCCATCACGGCACCTGGGCACAGATCTGTTGAATGAGTGAACATTATCACTCAAGTGCTTTCTCTAACTTGGTGAAAAGACAGAGGCATTTTACACCTCCTTGTCTTAACGTGGTGTCCTGAAATAATTTGGCTTTTAAAAACATTTGTTTCCCACTTAGCCCCACCCACAAATCGGAGTTAGTTATGAGCTGATTTTATTTATTTTGTCTTTTTTTTTTTTCTGTCTGTTTAGGGTTGCACCTGTGGCATATGGAAGTTCCCAGGCTAGGGATCAAATCAGAGCTGCAGCTGCCAGCCTACACCACAGGCACAGCATTGCAGGATCTGAGTCACATCTATGATCTACACCACAGCTCATGTCAATGCCGGATCCTTAACCCACTGAGTGAGGCCAGGGGTCGAACCTGTGTCCTCATGGATACCAGTTGGCTTCATTACCACTGAGCCACCATGGAAACTCCTGAGCTGGTTTTTAATTTAGAGATAATCTTGGGGTTTGAATACAGCCTGTGCTTCTCTTTGATTCTAGATAACAGCCTATGAAGATGTGCTCAGGGATGATTCTCCACAGAGAATTATTTTATTGTTCTGGTTTTTTTACTTTTATTTAAGCCTTCTTGTCACATTGTGATCACATACTGGTATCCTAACAGAAATATCAGGATCGAGACATTGAGGTTCCATATGTCACTTGACTCAGTGTGACCAAGTAGTTAACTTCCTATCTGAACCACCTGAGATATGTGAAGAGTGATCAGTTTTGGTTTGACTTACAGGGAATGAGGGCATTCCCTCAAGTCTGAGTGAAAATTGTCAGACGAGAACTTTTGATGGGCTTGAGAGTCCTACCTGGAAAGCTTAGCATTCCTGGTAAAAGGCTTGAACAGCTTTTGACTTTAAGACAATTGAGTGCTTTCTGGGAAGTGAGATTCACACACACAACTGACTCTAAATGGCATCAGTCTTTAGCCAACTCTGTGACTAAGCTAATAATCCACATCAGAAATCAAGTCTAAAAATGCATATCTAGCCAACACTTTTTTTTCCCTATAATGTGTTTTTACCAAGAGGAATTCTTTGAATTGGCTTTCTCAGGAGATTTTCCTTTAATTACAAGCTTGCACTGAAATTTGGACACACGTCCACAAACCATTCTTTTGAGAAGTGCTTCACCAGGAGCTGTTCTGGTCTTATAGATGTCAGCCAGCTTCATGTGGGCGGGATATAGAGTCCACCCTTAACTCAAAGGAGTAAACTTCTCAGAATTTCACTTGGCCTGCTTTTCATATCGTAGCATCTTCTTTCAATTTATCCTTGTGTCATCAATAAAACAACATGCCAAACATGTTCCTTAATACTCAGTCAGAGGCATTTTTAATATTGGCAGAATATACCATTGGTACTTTGGCAGTACCTGTCAAGTTTAAAAGCTCCCATTGCATCTGTGCTTCCTGATATTTTGGTGCCTGAGTATGTCAGTTGAAACTTAAATGTGACTCCTTTACATCCAGCAAAGGGACATTAAAATCCTCTGTTATATAATTCTTGCAAAGCAAAAAGGAGAAAACAGGCTCTATTGCCCTGGTAACCCAAGGTTTTAACAAAATCTTTGGGGCCAGGAAGAGTATCTCCAGCTGGCTCTCCTTTTGCAATTAAAGAACTTAGTACTGGAGTTGCACATAAAGTCTTGTCACTGCTGCAGCTCAGGTTTGATCCCTGGCCAGAGAACTTTCACGTGCTGCAAGCATGGCCAATGGAAGAAAAAAGATTTTTACCAAATCTTTGAAAGAAAATATTTAATGTCTGAAAAATAAATGGATACAGGGGAATATCATTTAGTCAAGGAATGTTCTCCTCTGTAGATAATTGCTGTTTATATGGGAGGATCCAAAATAATTCTCCTTAATTATGTTTAAATACCCTTATTTTAAAGTTAGCACAATAAAAGGGAGTAGATTATGTAGTCCTAAAGAGGGCCATCAAATCTTCGGAAAAGAATAGCTGTACATCACATTTATCTATCTATATCTATTTTTCCCTATCTCCTGTCTGTCTGTCTATCTCTCTGTCTGTCTGTCTGTCTATCTGTCTATCTATCTATCTGTCTATCTATCTATCTGGCATAGTCATATAGAGTCACCTGAACCTGCTCACTAATGCCACGCTTATGACCTTTGCAATTTATTTTAAACATGGAGTTGTGGTGAAAAGACTAAAATCTATTCTTTCTTCTTTCCAAACCTAAAGCTAGATGATATTTCCACTCTTCCTTTGAAGTTAGGTTTGACCAATGTTATATGAACAAAAGAATGTGTCATTCCCAGACCAGGCCCAAGAAGACCTCCAGTGGGTGACTCTCATTCTTTTTCCCCTTGATTGGATGAATGCAGGTGACCACAAGGATTGAGAGTCTGTTGGAGCCACCAAACAGAAGAGTTTGTGGCCTGAGTGACTGGGCAGGACTGAGCTTTGTCTCCTTATACTGACAGGAGCAATGATCCATCTCATCTTCCTGAGACTGAGCAAGAATCAGACTTCTCATGAGTCAGCCATTAGACATCTGTCTATATTACCACAATCAAGTCTACCCTAACAAACCAATGGGCTTGAGGGCTTAATTTCTCCAGTTGTGATTATTTTCCTCTTTTGACATTTTTCTCTTTTTATCTCCTCTATGGTTTCTTGGCTGCTTTTCTCCACTAATTCTTTCACTTTTTATCTCTGATGTTTCTGATATTTTTGTCTCTGTCCTCTCCTTTCTTGATAAGCAAATCTCCCAGTCTCTACTAGTTGTTGATGAGGTGATCAGCAAGACAACACTACAAGGAAGGCTGGATCATTTTCATTGGCAAAAATAGGTAATTTATGTTGGGATAAATGTGAGAAGTTCAGGTTTCAATATAACTTTACTATCTCCCCCCCCATATTTTAGTAGATTGCAGAGATTCCATGGGGAAAAGGTTGAGGTTTCGAGCTTAGATGAGCATCTATTTGACTTTACATACTCTGATAAAATTTCCTTCCTGTAATAAATCAAAACCCACTAGATTAAGCCCTTCATTAATAAACTTGTGGTGTTAATATTTTTACCTCTGTTCTATGAATTTCAACCAGTTTTGCAACATAAATATGCAACCAAGTATATAAGAAACTTTAGGAAACCATATTTTAGATTAGTAAACCTTATTACCAAATAATGTAATATGAAATTAAATGTGACAGTCATAACATGCATTATTTTTTATGGCCACACTCACAGCATATGAACAATCAGGCCAGGGACTGAATCTGAGCTGCAGCTGTGATCTATACCACAGCTATGGCAGTGCCAGATGCTTTAACACACTGCACTGGCTTGGGGATCAAAGCCACGCCTCTGCAGTGACCTAAGCCTTTGCTGTCAGATTATTCACGCACTATACCATTGTGAGAACATGCATTTTTATATCATTGTGATATTTGTTATTGAATATATATTTTTAATTTTATAGAAACTTTATTCTATGTTCTGTTTTTGCGAAGATGTTTTTAGAAAATCCAGTTTCATGCAGACAGGGTGTGTGAAGTACAATGTTACAGAGAGCTTTTTCTGCCATATGTGGGAAATTATGCTCTGTTTTTGCTCAGAATTTGATCAAGTCTTCACTTGAAAGACTTATATTTAAATCTCCTCTATTCACACTTATTCCATTCCTCAATATTCTGTTTCTTAACAATTTCACAGCATAGAGTCTGTGCTAAGTGGATTGAGAATTCAAATACAATATTTAGTTCAGAAGGCAAATAATCATTTAAAATGGATTGAAGTCTAGACATGTAAAGCCTTATTTACCTCCACATTGAACCCTCAATCTTAAGATGATGCCCTGAGCAGTGTATCAGGTGACAGAGTGATTAATTTGATCATCTTCTACATTTAGTATTTGTGACTGCACTATTGCCAGGAAAGCCTGAGTTTTCTGTTTCTCTGTTCTCTCCGTGGATACACTTTCTTTTGCCTTTTTCTGAGATAACTTCTCCTCTCTTTCAGATGGCAATTCATTTGTTTGCTTCCTTAGGAACCACTTCCCTATTTTACCCTGTCAGGACAAATACCCTGTTACATGGTCTCCTTTGCAGCATGCTGTCATAATTGTAATTTTACATTTTTGTTTGTTTAGTGTTAGGATTAGAGTCAGTCTCGTCTACTAGACCCTTTATACTTAATGTATGGTCCATCACTGGTGTCACCTGAGAGCCTGAGAGAAAAGCAGAATATTGTGCTTGATCTCAGACTTACAGAATTGATCTACTTTTTAGCAATGACCCAATGATTCATACACACATTAAAATTTGAGAAGTAGTGCACTAGACTATCAACTTCATGAGGCAATGGTCTCTCAAATCCCTGACACTGAACACTGAGCCGGGAATATTTATTTATTCAATAAATATATGTAGAGTGTATTAGAATCATGTGGACTCACTGAAAAATTAAAAAAAATAATGCAGCTAAACATGATTCTTTAAAACTTTTCCCATTTGTTCATTTGAAGCATATTTAATAAGTGAAAATCACAGGCTGGGGATAGTAATATTAATAGGTACATGCAGTTCATTCATTCATTACATTATCATCTTGCTCTTGCTAACAGGTAAGTATTCACATATGCCAAAGGGTTAAGGAAAGTGTGTCAGAGAGTTACTTAAATTTTGGTCAGTCAACTTAATTTTCTGCTATCAAAAAATACATTTTAAAGACTTTGACTGATTTTTTTATAGAACAGTGAAATTAACAGAGCATGGCTTATGGACCACCTTTCCAAGCTGAGAGTTCACAATAGTAAGAGCCATGATGAATGCATCCATCCTGATGTCTTTAGTCTGATGCATGGTACCACTTGTTACTTGTTTGGAATAGTGTTAGGAGGAGTTATAGAAAAGAAGGGTAAGGTTAAGCGATTGAAAGAAAAAATCCTCCAAATTGATGTTAAAATAGAAATTCTTCAACTTACCTTATAAATCATTTGAAAAATACTTATTAAACTGTCATCCGTCTCCTCTAGGGAACAATGCCAGATCTATAACTTCTTTCAAATAACTAGGTCTTTTAAATTCTGAATTTTGAGTAGGTCTCAAAGGTCACAGCTCAGGAAAAAGACTGATCCAGAATGTGTGTGATGGGGATTGATACACATTTCTTGGTTTCAGTGCAATTATACAATGTAATGACATCAGTATGCAGAATATACTGCAAACTACAGGTTTGATGGAACAGGTAATCTCTAGCTCTAATGAAACTAGAGTATAGGAAACTTTTCTAAACTTTTGCTATAAAATTAGTAATTAGGTTTTTGCCTCATAGAAAAGTTGTCCATGTGGTACACCTTTGATACTTGTATGTACGACCATTTATCATTGCTGGAAATGTAAGTTTTTCTCAAAGGATCTAATTAAAGTTCTGGACATCTCTCCTTTTGATATGATACAAACTCATTGATCACAGGGGGTATGAATATGGCCAGTAAATTTCTAAAAATATTTCAACTTGAGATATCATTTTGAACAGCTTTTTAATTAGCTGAAAAGAAAAATTAGTAAAACTACCTGAAAGAAAATATATATGGATTATTCCATTCTCATGTACTTAGGTTTTTAATTCCTTGTTAAATTTTAATAATAAAATCTCAATTTTTTTCCTGTGGAGATGAATAAATTAAGAAAAATATTCTCGTAAGATGTGTATAGTGAAACACTGATGATTTTAACAGGATTAACTTTTCTGGAGTAATTTGAGCTAATGTCAATTTTTAAATATTACATGTATATAGTAAATATCATACAAGAGAATTTATTCACAAAACAGAAGTAGATGCAATGATTTTAAAACCAAATTTGTGGATACTAAAGGGGAAACATTGAGGGGGATAAATTAGGAGGTTGAGATTAACATATACACTACTATTTATGAAACAAAATTAACCATGTCCTACTGTATAGCACTTGGAAATCTATTCAATACTCTCTATTAAAATATAGGGGGAAAGAATCTGAAAAAGAATGGATATATGTATATAAATAACTGATTCACTTTACTGTACACCTGAAACTAACGCAACATTGTAGTTTAACTATACTCCTGTAAAACTTAAACAAAATAGATAAAATTAAAAAAATATTAAATGTATCTCAAATTTTAAATTATGTTTTATTTTTATAATTTATTTTATTGCAGTTTTATTTAGATATAATTGGCATACAGCACTGGATAAGGGGTACAGCATAACAATTTGATTTATATACATCATGAAATGGTTACCATAGTAAGTTGACCACATCCATCGCCTCATATAAATTATGTTTTAAAAAGGAGGCCTTTAGAGATTGATTGGATACTATTTTCATATCTTTCATTTCAATTGAAGCAGTCCTCAAAATATGTAAATATTCCCCCAGAGTTTAAAGTGACACACAATATAATGCATCTATATATTATTATATTTTTTTTGTTTTACTTCAACGACAATACCGAGAAAGACTTTTCGTTATCACTCATGGCCTCTTCTCATTTAAACTTGGCCTTCCTTGAATGTCTTTTTAAATGGGTCCAGCTTAAGATAGACAGTGGAGAGAACTCATCAACTCCTTTTTTTTTTTTTCAATTCCCAAACCTAGACAGTCTCCAAATTTTCTCTTCTTAACACTCGTCTAACTAAATATACTTCCTCATGGCAGTATCAGTTTAACTCCATTGGCCCCATAGTACCAAATGCTCCCTCTTTTGTCACCCTATTTACTGAACAACCATTCTACCATTCTCCTCCTGAGGGCAGAGTCAGTTTGGATCTTGTTCAGTAGTGTGTGCTTAGCAAGCAATCCAGTATCTGACAGACAGTAAGGGTTCAATGACTGTTTGTTAAATAAATAATTACACTACTAGTGGACAAGTTGAGTTTATAGTCATATTCTTATAATTAATGTTTTTTTGTTCCTATGTTCTATAATGATTCATAGATAAAGTCAGCTATGCAGAACTTTAATGCCATGCAATATTAAAAGCAAGTGAATGATTTTCTAACCTGTATGATAACCATAATTTTTAAACTTTTCTCATACAAATAGTACTTCAGTTTTCTTGTTTGTCAGATTTAAAATAGTGGAAGCATCTTAACGTTACTCTTCACTCACTAATATTTCTGGATTCCATTTGTTTCTCCAGAGAAATTCTCCATGAATTTAATCCTTTGCATTTTTCTTAGAGGTACACTCTTTCAAATCCTGTCATGCAATCATGAATTAAGTTTTTGATCTTCTTTTTCTTTCCACAGCTGTCAGATTAGTCTTCATTAATCAGGGTTTTTGTCATGTCCTCTAAAGCCCCTAAATGGATTTACATAGTTCACCCATTCCTGTCTAAAATGTTTAGCTAATGATCAGCAGTGGCTTTTGTTATTTTATTATTTTTATCACCCTATTTCTAACTAGTATTCAAATAAACATTTATACTGCAATCCTCACTGACTCCTATCTGCTAGTCCTAATATACCTTTCATCTCTTTATTTAGGCTCTTTCTTTTTTTTTTTTTTTACTACATTCCATTCCTTTCTGCCATTTCTAGCAGAAATAGAAACTTCTCAGAGAAGCTTTTCTGATTATACACACATGTGCATTTTCTTTCCCAGCTTGGAGTGCCATGAACACATTCCTTGGATTATATACTACTTTGCACTTTGTACTGTTAGGATCTTGGCTCTGCCAATTATTTGAACTGTGACCTTGAGAAAGTTATTTAAACTTCCTTTGTGTCTCAGTTTTAGCATGTGTAAAGTGGGCAACATAATAGAATCTATTTTTAACATTTGTAAAGATTAAATAGGTTAATGAATGTAAAGTCCTTTAACCTTTCCTATAACATATTATGTGTTCAATAACAGTTATTTTTTTGTTGTTGTTCTCATAATTGTTTTCTTTCATCTAAATTAGAATAGTAAGGCAGTGTCAGGCAGAAAAAATGTGAACTTTTAAAGACAAATACAAGTGACTAGACAAGAGATTCAACAAGAAGTTTTGCCCACAAATTTCAGGTAAAGGGGCTAGGAAGAAATCAGTTGAAAAATGAGGAAGTCATTCAGGTCATCCATCAATGCAGGGACCAAAACCACCCCTATGTGAGTTGTTGCTCCAAGAGTTCTTCCTTCTCTGTTTTTCCACAGTTCTCAGCGTGAGACTCTTGGCTCTGCCCCTGGGACAGAAAATTCCTTAAGATACTATCTTCAAGCAAAGATAAAAATCTCCCTCCTCAGATCATAGTCCATGCATTTAAAAGCAAACCATGCTTTCTGAACATATTTGAATCTCCATAGGAGTTTCTAAGTTCTGAAAGCATTTAAGGGTTCAAGATTCAAGAAAAGCAGTCCATTTGCCAAATTTATCACACCATATGTTTCTTCAATGAAGCAGAGCAGAGCGGTGCTCAATTCTGCGCAGGGCACAAGTTCAGCATGTTGTGGAAACCGAAGGGCTGGGTGGGATCTGGGCTTGGATGTGCCTTCTAGGCAGCTCACCTGAGTGAGCTTAGAGGATACACACATAAGCTCTCACCACCAGTGAGCTGTACATTATTCCAGAAGAAGGACATGCATTGCTGACTGGACTACAAAGGTGAAACCATTTTAGTCTTGGAACAGCTTGGCAGCCTGGTCTATCTGTGTCAGGAAAGAAATAACTTTACCTTTTAGCTCTGGAAATAAGCTTGAGGCAAGTTTTTATTTTTTATTTATTTTTTAGCTCATTTCTGTAGTCATTTTCTACTGAATAAAATCTAACCCACCTCTGTTGTTTTCCTTCATCTCAAACTTGCTCAGTGATTCCCCCCTGTAATTGATTGATTTCTGTTTTCTTCCTGGCTAAATTTATCTTGCTTTGCATACCTAATTTCAGTAAGCCATAGTGAGTCAAATTTTATTATTTATTATTTGTGTGAACTTGAACCTCTATTCATCTTAAGTCCAAATTAAAAGGGGCACCATGATATCTGCTTGGCAGAACTTTGACACACCTAGCACAGCACTGACTAAATGACAATTCTTAGCATATTGAAAAATATTGGAAACTAACAGTTCTGGAACACCAATTTTAATGATTGTGGAGAAGAGTTGTCTAACATGTTAGCCTTACAGTTGCCTCCCTGAACTCCAGAAAAGATAACATGTAACCACCAACTAATCTCCACAACTATATCGTGGACCCTGTCAGTACATAGAGAAAAACTTTTGAAATATGTAATCACCCAAGCAAATGATATATTTAGTTTTTGGGAAAAGCTGCATTACCTTTCAAGAATATCATTTTAAAATTCTATTGCCTCCTCACTCATTTTTTTTCTGAAATTTATTGTATCCTAATACTTCTCTCTCTCCCTCTGCACACATACATACCTAAACAACACAAACAACACATATCTGTACGTACCAAACTGTATATTCACAAATCTATGCTGTTATCAACTGGATGAGAATTTAGCTGCTTGAACGCCCTGGGCCCATAAGAATCTTACCAGATGCAAATCAAGCTCAACCTTTCTTTGGCCATTTAAAAGAAATAGGAGATTAATCTAATTAAATTACTTTCACTGCCCAGAATTGTCAGAGTGAAAAAGAAAAATGCCTAAAAAGAAGTAATGTCCTAGCTGTGAGGAGCGAAATGTTACTTTCATCTTTAGTATACTTTTTAGTATCTTTAGTATACTTTTACTTTTCTTCCATATGAGTTACTTGTTGCTATGAGGAAAGGAGAAATTTGACATATTTAGGACCATTGTTAAACTCTATTGTTATGGCATTTTTTTAGCCCATTCTGGAAAAAAAATGAGCAAGCCAAAATTTATATTACGTAGTTTTTCTTTGTCTTGTTTTCTCTCTGTCATTTTCTCCCTCACACCTGTCATTATATATTTATTTATTCAAAAAGTATTGTGCACTTAATAGGTAGCAAGCATTCTCTTAGGCACTGGAAGTGGTGTCCCTCAAATGGTTTCTGCTGGTGTGAGGTATACAATTTACTGGGCTACTTCATTCTCCTACCACCACCACCACCACCATGGTGTATACACACATACACACACACACCTGGATTTACAGTGTCTCTAATGATATCTGAGTTGTCTTTGGTAGATGATATCCTATCAGTTTTTCTATTAACCACCTGTATCAGCATCACCCAATCTTCTTAAATAAAAATATCTTCTGGAGCCCTACCAAGATTTACTAAACTAGAGTCTCTGGAAATTAGGTCTGAAGACTCTTATTTTTAACAAGCTTCCAAGGAATCGTAGTACAGAGCCAAATATGGTAAACCATTCTCACACTGTGAAACTCACTGTTCTTATTACCAATGTCGAAGTTCACTTGTACCATTCCTGATAGAATGAATCTGTCAAAAGAACTCATTAATTACTATTAATGGTTCACTGTTGCTAAAAGAGAATTTGTATTTGAAAAAGAAAATACTTGAAGGACATATGTCTTACACTGATGGAATAAATACACAATGTGAATGTTTTAGGAAATGTAGTGTGTTAATACGGAATATTTGGGGGAAGCTAGCATTGATGGTATATCTCAAAATCCACCATGGAATGGGTACAGCTTCCTATTTATAAAGTAGAATTATGTATTAAAGGAGAAAAGTAAACTTTTATATCTATACGGATCAATCTTTTTTTTTTTTTTTGTCTTTTGTCTTTTTAGGGCTGCACCCACGGAATATGGAGATTCCCAGGCTAGGGGTCAAATTGGAGCTGTAGCTGCTAGCCTGTACCACAGCCACAGCAATGTGGGATCCAAGCCTCGTCTGTGACCTACACCACAGCTCATGGCAACACCGGATCCTTAACCCACTGAGTGAGCAAGGCCAGGGACTGAACTGGTGTCCTCATGGATACCATTTGGATTTGTTAACCGCTTAGCTATGACGGGAACTCCTGGATCAATCACTTTTATTACAAAAACTGTGGTATATTATGTAAGGAGGGAAATATTTGGCCAAGCCCACTAAAATGAAGTGGTTGAGTCACTGTTTGCAGAAATATATTAAAATGAGGTTGATGACTCATGCGCTGTCTCAGTTTTCTGGAGAGACAGCTGCTCACCATTAATGACCAACAACAGTGAGGAGTGATCCATCTGCCCTGTTCTGTTCCCTGGGGAATACACCACCTGTTCAGTTTAGAACTTTGGCTTCCACAAATCAACATGAAAACGAAGCCTCTAGATTCTTTTAAAAGATGTTGGGATTGCTGAACCAGAATGGAAATAATGTGTAGCTTTTATGTAAAAAACATCAGGAAATTCAAAAGCCTTTGTTTGTTCTCCCCAGCTAGCATTTGGAATCACTCGGAAGAAATAGTGCTGTCACTGTGAGTTGAGAACATTTGGCAGAATGCAAATTGTTAACTCAGGTGTTTTGTATTAATAAAATGGTTTCAGATTCATTGGAAGCTAAATGTCTCTGGATCTGTGCTGACCTGTGGGAAAAGCAATGCATTTTTTTTTAGTGTGAACCTGATGTAAACTTCCTAGCCCTGGAGAAGCAAGAGAATTCAATAAATACAACTAAGAAAGTTGCTCAAAATTTTTGATAATCATAATTTTCACTGGATATTAAAATATGCCATACAAAATAATTGACTCTCACTATTTTTTCTTCTCTTGCTCAATCCAGCTAAGGTTCTTATCTTTTCTGGGAGTAAATGTCTCCTGTTTTTCCTTTATAGATTTCTCTTTCCACAGCTTCACTCATAATATCCTCGCAGATAGATTAGCCTTACATTATCCATGTTAGCAAAGTCACAGACACCCTTCACAGCCTTGGCTTGGCTTGTTTCTTCTTTGATGACGTCTCAAAGCAGTCTAACTCAAGGGTATTTCTAGCTTCTTGAAATATTAATATTCAGAAATTCAGTTTTTCTGAATCAACTTGAATTTCTGAGTTAAAAATTATAGAAATTTGGAAAATGACTAAAATGCTTTTCATAGGCTTTGTAGTTTTCTAGATAATGGAAAAATGAATTTACTGTTAAGAGGCTAGAATTTAGTAAACTTAATGTTCATTGTACAAATCTTAGTATGCTCAAAATATTACTTTGTAATATTAAAAATAGCCTTGACATCTGCCAAGTACTATTAAGATTTTATTCTTCCTAAACTAACAAGTTAGTCTGCCACAGTTTCATGGATCCTGGAAAGACATGAACCTTCTGGGTAAGAGATAAAGGCACTTATACTCAGCACAGTTTGGAAGAAAGAGCATCTGCATAATTGTGCCAGCCCTCCTTATTCCCATGTCCCATGAGGATATTGCAGATGTGCCCAGTGAATGCTTGCACATGTACTACAGAGGAAGAATCTGAGCTTAGAGAACCTAAGGCTTTGATAATGGGTAGTAAGCATGCCTGAACTTTGCCCAAAAAGAGATTATGCTTACTATACTGGACAATAAGCATGGCTATTTTTTTGTTGCAGAACAAAGGCCATTTAGTACCTCTGCATCAATGATATGCAGACATGTAGGCAATTCATGGAGAAATGTCTCCATATTTACTTTTGAAGAATTTTCTCTTACGTACACTGCTGTGTCAACCACTCTGATAAAGATGACCAATAGAAGCTGACACCACCTCTGTCCAATTCATCTCAAGCAGCCTTTTTTTAAGACTGCTGTTAAAATGATCTCAAACATCAGCATGAGGTCAACTTTCAGGATTGACCTCAACTATCTCTCTGTCCCCCAGGGTCCCAGACCCAACTGAACAAATCCCCTTGTGGTTGTGGTCTGCCTTAGAAATACAGGTTGCTTAATCCTTAAGTTTCTGTAATTGACATTACTACTTGGCCTGAGATATTAATCCAGGCATGACAGGAAGTATTAGAGTGTTGCACAGACTCTACCTTGGCCAACTTGGAGGAAGTCTAGAACAATTCTGTCACCATTAACGTCCTGCCCAGTGAATTGACTTTGGTCTGATGACCTTCCAAAGTCAAAGTGGTGTATTTCACTATGTCAGATAAAGTCAGGGGAGAAATGTAGTAATACTCTTTCTTATGGGAGGGTTCCTATTGTAGTGAAGTGCCAACAGGGTAAAACAAATGATTGTAATGTATGATTAAGTTATTCCTTTGGGAATCTTCCCTTAGTAAGCAAGGTCAGCCTCATTTTTGAGAGACCTCCACAGTCATCTGAGGCCTATATAATCTATTGGTGGTATTTCTATGACCACCCCAATAGTAAAAGAACTATGTTTTGAAGAAGAAGTGAAGATAATGACTGGCTTTCATCTATGATTTAGTTTTAGGAATGCATATAATATTCCTGTAAATAAAGTATTGTTTATGGTTGTTGGTGCCCCCCCCTCCCCAGGAGACACATATCAGTTGGGAAGGGGCAGGTTGCCTGCCTCCAACATGGCATTCTAGTCCATTGGTAGGCTTTAGAGTCTCAGTTCAGTTTGAATAATTGAGGCTGGTCTTTATTTTTGCAGGGATGTCTGAGAATAATAAGAACAACTTATCCTTATTGTTTATGACATTTGCCTGGTGGTATTTATGTGCCTCAGAGAATGATGGATGAATGACTCTATAAATGGGGCTGGGGGGATGTCTAGAAGATGCCATAGTGAGTCATCTCAGTCTCATCTTTGTTTTTCAAGCAGAAGTCTGTCTATATTTAATATCTATCAGTCAGTCAATCAATCTCTTTCTATCATCTGTCTATCACTGATCTATTTAAAGACACACTTTATCAGACTTAGGAAAATAGAAGGATAGATTAGGATGTCTTCCTTACTTCAAACCTAGTAAGGCTTCTTTAGTGGAAACACAGAGAGATTAATATGTGTACCCTGGTGGCTACACTGGTATTGACCTGCAGTCTAAATTTGGAAAAGGGATGCGGGTTTTACGTGGACCAGAGATAGACCACATGCAAAAGAGTATTTGTGAAATTGTATTAAATTCTGTTTAATGAAGTCACAGAGAGAGGTGAAATTGACTTAACTTAGAGAAAATGAGGTGTCATCAAATTTCTAGGGGCTGATGAAACATTAATTGACCAGCTAGAATAGGAATGCGATTTACTGCATTGGGACATTGCCGGTTATGGAGCCATGGTGATGGGGGAAGGTCTCTTAATAACCCAAATGGAATTGCTTAGGACTAAACATATTTAATTACTGAACTGAGATTGTCTTCATTATTTTCAGTGATTCTAAGATTTTCTACTTTGTAAGACTGACTAGAGAATTATATAGCCTGAGTAAGTTTTCACACAGGAGTAAAAGAAAAAGAGCCCTGAAGTACAAATTTAATGAAGCAAAGTAAAGTTATTGTCTGATTGTATCTATAGGGCCATGTTTTTACAACAGTCTGATTATATAATGTCCTGTGCAATCTCCTTAGGATAAATAGGACTTAATACATGCTACATATTATACATAGTAATATGTGGTATATATGTGTCATATATTGGTGATGAGATAACTTCAAATTTATCCTCATTAAAAGCTGTTGAAAAACCATAGCCAGATATGGTGAAGAAAATTATCTATATTCTCATTCAGTCTGTATGCCATTTTCCTCTTTAGTCTTTTTCTTTTTGTTTCATGAGCTCAGATTTATTGGAACTTTCATTGTAAATGCAGATAAATTGGACTTGTATTAGTTTTTATGCCAGAAACTTTTAAACACTTATTGTAAATAAATAACCGAGTGCATTGTCTGATATAAAGGTTGATTTTTTTCTTTTCCTTTTCTTTGATATTCATTGAAAGACTCTTACTTTGAGCTACTTATTACCCTTAAATGGATTTTATCTCTTTTTGCAGCTTAGTGGCAGTCTATCTTCTCTGTTCTTAATAATTTGAGTTATGTGTCCGAGCTCTCAATCCTCAACTCCTCTAAAATGCTGTGTTCCGCAACATAAAGTGGGTTTTATAGCCCCACTTCTTTGGCAGAAAGAGTAAGATTGGACTTTGAGCTTCTAACGGCACTTGATTGACAGCTGTGTCACCTTGAAAATCCCTGTATGACTCCATTTAAAGGTCCCTTAAACTGCAGCATGTTGAAGTTTCATTAATTAGTGAAAAAACTAATCACTTTTCTCCTCCACATGGGTTGCATTCATCATGATCACATCTTAATTCTCACTCTTCCCAGAATAAATAATCTGTTTTCTTCACCAACTCCGTGTACAATGATACTGGGAAATTTGTTTTGTTTTGTTTTGTTTTTACAATATAAAGGTGCTTTAGAAACAGGAAAGTTATTTGACAAGGAAAGATAATTGTTGTGTATGCTTTAATAAACCCTTAACACAAGACTTGACTTATGAAATAGGGGTATTAGGGAATCACTCTTCATATTTTTCATATTAAGTACTTCTTTATTATATGATTACCTGGAGTTTGTAAAGTTTAGTTCAGTTTTAAATGATGTTTGTATAGTAAGAGCTGAGGCTGTTAAACATGCGGAAATTATAATGGGATGTCAACATGTGACTGCTCTGACTCCTTTCTTACCTTGCTTCCTGGATTCCCTGGAGCACAGCCCTGCAGACTAGGAGAGGCAAAGTGCAGTGATTCAGTTAGTCTCATTCTGCCTGATGTTGTTCTGCCAGGTTGTGCTTTCAATCTCAGAGCTGCTCTGTTCACTCACTTAGAAATCCGTTTGGTTTGGTTTCTGAATCCAGGTATGAGTTGATCACTTGTAGTTTTCTTGACCTTGCTTACTTCTAGTCGTGTTAAAGAACATTCTAAAATATAGCCACTGAGGAATTAAATTGTGAAAATAATACATTCTCTAAAGTCTAATCTATAATTAGAGTGATTTTATTAGTCATGGTATACTTTGTTGTTACCTATTTTCCTTTTGGTGGGGGGCATACCCATAGCATATGGCAGTTCCCAGGCTTGGGTGCTTGCCTACACCACAGCCATAGCAACACCAGATCCGAGCTGCATCTGTGACCTACACCATAACTCACAGCAATGCTCATCCCTGACCCACTGAACAAGGCCAGGGGTGAACCCACGTCTTCATGGATATTGATCAAATTCATTTCCTCTGCTCCACAACGGGAACTCCTGTTGTTACCTATTGTTTATAGACTTCATATATATGAAATGCTCCATTTAATCCTAACAAATACCCACCTTGACATCAATGCCTTCACCCTGCAGGACTGCATTTTAGGTATGTTAGAGCATCTTAAAATATTTGTTTCATTTTATAATATTAATCTGTGATCTTTCTATGATTTGAAAGTAGACTGATGTTCTAAGCAAATATAATAGATAAGTTCTCCAGATATTTGACATGTTTGTTTATTTATTTATTTATTTTGGTATCTCCTCCAAATCCACTTGGTTATTCAATACAGATAATTTGGGAATCTGCTATGATATCAGAATGAGAAATATTTAATCCTGGACACTAACTGCTCTGCCTCCTGCACTGAACAGTACTTTACTTTGGCAATCAGGAAGGTGTTACGTTCCTAAATGTAGGGGTGAGGGATCTGACTTCCTTGGAATGTCTGAGAAATTCATATGCATCAGTATAAATCTATTTTTATATTTGTTTCAAAGTGCAAGTAAGATTTTTGGAGCACATTGTCTATTAATATTATAACTGTATTATAAGTCTGTGTTAGGAATATGCTACCCAAAGTATTAAGCTTTCTTTATAAAATATAGGAAGACATGGAGAGATTATATATAACTAAAAAATCTAAAAATGGGAAAAATGACAGGATTGGACAAAAATGACTTACAGTGTTAGGTGAACAAGCAAAATCCATTCTGGATTGTGTTCCTCACATTCTTATTAGGGTATAAAGGGCAGAAACTCCTGATCCTGAGCAGAGACCCAGCTCTCGCGTTTCACTATCAGGAGTTTTTTGAGCAGCCCCTCGTCTCCCACACCTGTCTTCATGGCTGCATCTCTGACTGAACTCTGGGGTTCAGTTGCTCACCAGTTGTACAAAAGGTGCTAGATTCTGACCTGAATTTTTTGATATTGTTTTCTCTATTTTTAAAATATAGCTCTTCCTACAATTATCCTACTGAAAATATATTCCTAGAAATTGATGTTAGGTGCCCCAGAGAATGAGTGTGAATATTTGAAATGGCAATTTTCCAAGTACATTTTTATAGTATTTTTATGTTATTTTTAAATATTTTAGTTTATTTGTGAAAACTACAATACAAAGAGTGTATGAAATACATATATATCCTTTTAAAATAATAGAAATAAAACAAATATCCGTGTCACCACTATACACATTAAGAAATAAAATAATGGCAGTGTCTTAGAAAATCAACCTGTCTTTTCTCTTTCTTTTTCTTTTTCGTCTTTCTTTCTTTTTCTAATTTCCTTCCTTCCTTCTTTCTTTTCCTTCCTTCCTTCCCCCTTCCCTCTTTCCTTCCTTCCTCACTCTCTTTCACGCAATTTTATAATATCCCTTAAGAATACAGACTCTGGAGTTAATTGGCTGTGTAGAGAAGATGCCTTGACTACTTGCTGGCTGTGACCTCAGGCATAATATTTACCCTCTCTGTGCCTTGCTTTTATGATTTATAAAATGAGTGATAATAATTAGTTATAATTAAGAGATGTTAAATTGTTGTGCTGAGAACAATACTGGCATATAGTTAAAAAATTCTCAGAGTGTCCATTAAAAAATTCTCGGAGATACCGTCATGGCTCAGCAGTAACGAACCCAACTAGTATACTTGAGGAAGTCAGGTTCAATCCCTGGCTGCTTAGTGGGTTAAGGACCTGGCATTGCCATGAGCTGTGGTGTAGTTTGCAGACATGGCTCAGATCCTGCGTTGTTGTGGCTATGTTGCAGGTCAGCAGCTACAGCTCTGATTTGACCCCTAACCTGGAAACTTGCGTACACAGTGGGTGCAGCCCTAAAGAGACAAAAAAAAAAAAAAAAAAATTATCTGCATATTGTTTTGCCTACATTGGGGTAGGGGTTGAAAAAATACCAATTTTACAGATATGAAGGGGATACAGTACCTTCTTTACCTTGGTTCAAAGAGATTTTTAAAACAAATAGTTTGGTCAATGTGTGATAGATTAAGGATTATTAATTAAAATAGGTGTGCTAAATAACCATGGTTTTGAGTGAAAATGTT
The DNA here is from genome assembly GCA_004024745.2 of Catagonus wagneri. Classification (NCBI taxonomy): domain Eukaryota; kingdom Metazoa; phylum Chordata; class Mammalia; order Artiodactyla; family Tayassuidae; genus Catagonus; species Catagonus wagneri. Next base: position 4,674,458 of record PVHT021183530.1, on the reverse strand, counting down.
TAAGTTACAGAAGAGTAGATACAAGAAAAATGAAATCATCAGTATTCAGAAACACATCTTAGTAAATTCTGTTTTCACTTCTGTGTGCTTTGATACCCCTTACATAGTAGTACTTCGCTTACTGTACACTTAAAATATGTCAAAATAAGTTATTTGTATTTTGTTCCATCTTTAACAAGAATATCTATAGAAACTGTACTGGACTTGAGAAAATACATTTCACACGCACTTAAACTACTTTAAATTTTCATTTCAGAATAAGGATATTTATGTCTTAGTTGAAAATCAGTTATGTTTGATTGATTGCAGCAATTTAATTGAATTACTAACAGATTCTATTCTTCCTGAAAAACAAGTAAAAACTAAAGCTTATCACTTTTTTCAGGCTTTCATTCTTTCTGATCATAATTTGTCTTGATTTGAAGACTCCAGTTTCCCGATGCATTTGAGAGCATTGTCACTAAGTGATTCAATTGATATACTTAGTATGATATTAATAGCAATGCTATGGAAAAGAAACATTATTGGCAATGTTTTTAGACAGGCAAAACTACATTGTCCAGTTACTAAGATAATCTTTGTAAAGACATTTAAGATAATTCACACACCATTAGCATTCAGTTTGAAATGTTATCATTTTTTTTATGAGGTAGGGAAGAAACTCCAGCATAACAGATAAATAACTAGTAAGTGCAGACTGAAGAAAACTGAAGGGATCTACTCTAGTGGATATTCCAGTTATAGAGAATAGCCCCTCACTCATGAGAAGAGGCAACACTAGCCACACGGGCTTGCCATCTTATAGTTAAATAAAAACACCATGCCTTACTCAGAAGAGATGGAGGATAAACAAGATGTCAGGGTGGCAGCCACAAGATGGGAAGTCATTTCTTAGCCTAGTTGCCAGTCTCTCCCATGACCAGGTCTGGGGATTCCTAAACTTCTTGAGCATTTATCTCATATATGTTTTTCCCACTTGTTCTCTCCAGTCCCCTAGGTGTCCTTCAGCGTAATTATATCCAATTTGCACAAAGAGACTACCAGCAGATCTTTCAGCACATGTGAGGACCGCTGAAAGCAACTGAAGAGAGAAAAATACACTTAAATCCCACATGCTGAAATTGAATGATAGACCATAATCACTGTTCATGCCAGTTCTTGCCCATTCCTTCTATTTGTTTTTTTCTTTTGAAAGTGATTATAGGGACTGGCAGTCAACACAGATCCTTGAGGGAAGGGTGCTGTGAGCAGAAGCCTATTGTTTCCTTCAGAATTCAAACAGCATCAAATAAAAAGCCAAGAACCAGCACACATAGTTCCACGTAGATAGATTGGTGGTCTAACCTAGATAATTGTCAGTAACTTGGATAGCAACAGCAGGAACAACAAAGACAGAAAGACTAAATGCATAGAAATGCAACAGTTCAAAGCAAAATTATCAATGATAACCTTTCCACATATGATTTTTTTTTAAATTTTATTAAAGTATAGTTGATTTACAATGTTCCTTCAATTTCCACTGTTTAGCAAAGTGACCAATCCACATACAATTTTTAACATGTGATATAAAGTCTAAAGGTAACTAAATGTGAGTTCTCCTCTAAGAAACGTCATTCAAAACAAAGGCTTCAAACAGAACTAAATGTTAATACATGCAGGTCTGTGAACATCATCTTCAAAAGAGTTCAGGTTTTTATTGAGACACAGCAATTGCATGACAGAACCTTGTCAACCGAAGAACTTAATAGTGGCAATTACCTTTTATAAAGAATCATAATACACATTGGAGTCAAAACTCATATGCTTTTTTTTTGCCAAAAGAAAGCTATTGGAATGCTTTGAATTTTTAAGAAGCATTGCTTCTTATATGAATACATTTAAAGTGAAAACTCTCTGAAGATGCTGTGCTATAAGAACAACTAAGTGAGAGTTCCTTGGTGGCCTGGTGGTTAAGGATCCAGTATTGTTACTGCTGGCATGGTGTGGCACAGGTTCGATCCCTGACCTTGGAACTTCCACATGCCACAGTGTGGCAAAAAAAAAAAAAAAAGTAACTGATAGGAGATAGACAAGCAAGCAAACCTTTAGTTAGATTACAGTGTGGTGAATGTCAAAACAAGGATGCTCAGGAAATACAATTTTACTTGCTGTCTTGCCAGAGGAGATGGCCAAGCTGAATTATCAAAAGGACATATGTGCTGAAGTGGAGAAGTTATGGGGTGGAGAACAGGGAAGGATGTTAAGGGAACTGCAGATATTTCAGAGTAAAGAACCTGAGGGTAGCATGTCCAGGAAGGTTTCTGGAAAAATAGGCAGTGGCCAGGTCAGTAAGAAAAAGAGGTACACACTTTATAAGATACCTTTCTTCCTTTTTGTGTCACACTTTTAACTTGTCTGTTTCTGAAAAAGGTAGAAGATAGAAGATCAATTTTAGACCCCATAACCCTTTGCACAAATTAGACAAATTCTACTCATACAGTCATTCACCAACATAGTTACTCATTGTTTTTTTTTTTTTCATAGGTTTTCACACCTGACATTCAATGGCAGGTGCTAAAATCTGCCTGTGAAGCACGAGTGACACAGAAAAGGCAAAGCAGCATTAGTAGCCTGAGTAGAATCTATTTGGAGTCCCAAAGCACTTTATTCTTTGAATTTTCACAGATGTGGGTGTGGATTTTAGAGCATTAGGTGAGAATGAGAATCATTCTGAAAAAAAAAAATATGGTGCTTGTTTTTAGAGGATGATGACTCATCAGGATACATGAAGGCAGTTCCTCTTTTAGGGCTATGACAGCTTAAAATTAAAGCTATTATTTTTCTACTAGATACATATCTGCTTTATTAATTATGCATTCAACATGTCTTGTGCAGAATGAGTTAGGGGATAAGGATTAATGGATCAAGAAAATCATAGCTGTAAATAATGAAAATATCTCCTTAAATTGTTTCATAATTTTATGCCAATTTTAATGTAACATTTTTATTAAATACATTTTTACCCAGAAAAAAATGGAGCTCAAAAGTAAGTAAGCATCAGAATTCCCACTAATGGTGCAGTAGGTTAAGGATCCAGTGTTGCTGCAACTGTGGCACAGGTCAAAGCTGTGGCTCAGATTTGATCCCTGGCCCAGGAATTTCCACATGCCACACCATGGCCAAAAAGTTAAAAAAAAAAATGTAGTAGCTATCAATGCATTGTGATCATAGCCAGAAATAACCACTCAAAATATATTCTGGTATAAATAGAGCAACTTTCTGCAGTTAGCACTTCTTTCTACCTGACCTGTTGGACATTCATCAAAACCCATCCCTACTCATATGGTGTCTCAGCACACACTCAGAACACTAATTTGCTGTGGGATATTGGACACTATCGGGCTATCTGCCATATTGGTATTATCTAGAATGGTACCAATATGGTAGCCTCTAAATACATGTGACAAGTATTAAGTTCCTGAAATGTGGTTAGTCCAAATTGAGACTCCAGTGTAAAATGCACTCCAGATGTTGAACACTTAGTAAAAAGTAAAACTATAAAATATGGATGACTCAGTCACTATGCTTTACAGTGCAAGTTGACTCAACACTGTAAATCAACTGTACCCTAATATAAAACAAATTTAATAAAAGTAATTGTTTATATTCATTAATCTTAAAATGATAACATTTTGGGTATTTATAATATTGGATATGTATAATATTTTGTATATATCATTATTTTACCTGTTTCTTTTTAATATTTTAAATATGATGACTAGAAACCTTGAAATTCCTATGTAGCTTATATTTGTGGCTTACATTATATTTTTATTAGGAAACAGCAGTCTGGGATGTTTTGTGGGGTTATTATGTGTATGAATTGTGTTTTTCCATGATTTTTAAGGCAGCTTTATATTTTACAAAACTATCATCTCTATTTTCCACTTAGCTCATACAGTTCATATGAATCTATTTCTCTCAACTAAGTTAGTTATTTTAAGAGAGTTTTTCTGTTATAGACTTTTGAGAATTTTATTATTAATATCTTTATTTTACCCTTTCATTTAAATAAAAATTATTTGGCTGCGCAGAATTACATATTCAAAGTTTTTTTCCTTTAGCACTATCTCTGTCTCTCTACAGTACTTGCACAATTTTTTACAATTGTTTTTACAATCCACTAGCATTCTTCTTACTTCTTCTGTAGTTCCAACATTGGGTTCAGTGAAAGGAGTTAGCAGCCAGGCTGGGTCACCATTTTTCCTGATTACTTTTTACTGGTTCTTTTATTTTACTCTTTTAATAGTTCAAATGGCGTTTCAGTTGATCCTTTCATAGCAATTGGTCAAAATGTATAGTTCTTAACTCTAAGAGAAGAAGGATCTATTTTATCTAAAGGGTGCTGCAAATACCAGTGTTGGAAATAAAGTTTTCTTGAGTGTTTTAACTGTCTCTTGATGAACCTTCAGTTTTGCCCTACACAAGATTCTCCCTTGTCTCACTTTTCCTGTTTATACATTATTAACAATGACCATAATCATGATACCATTTCCAAGTTTGGATGTAAAATTTATTAATTATACTTATTATTTCTTTGAACAAATATGTTTGCTATTATTCTTACACTCAATATATATGTCTGTCCAGATATGTGTCTGTTGAATATATATATTATATAAAGACATATATCTGGATATTCATGTATATACATTCACATGTGCTATTTGAATATTTCTATAAAAATGAGTTAAAAGATTCATACTTTACCTAGTATTTACCTAGTACAGATTAAGTATCTTGTTGGACTTAGATTTATATTTGATGCTTACATTGTACCTGATGAAAAATGGAGCAATTACTTATGCTTTTCTAATAAACACTATGTGAATGGAGTTAAGTATATGTAAATAAAAACATAATCTTTCAGGTTTGTATCCAAAAGTTTGTATATTTAAATAAAACATAAAATCATTAATACGTATAGAGAATATATATTTTAAAATATTCATTTTTTATTTTTCAGTTTCCACATATAGGTGATAATATACAGTATTTATCTTTTTCTGTTTGAGATATATAGTCATACATATATGTAGTAAATAATGCTGCTATTAAACTTGGAGTGCATGTATCTTTTTGAATTAGAATTTTTTTCTTCAAATATATACCTAGGGTGGAAGTGCTGGATCATACTGTAGTTCTGTTTTAGTTTCTTGAGGAAATTGATTTCCATAAGAGGCTGTGCCAATTTATATTCCCACCAACAGTGTACAAGGGTTGCCTTTTCTCTACATCGTCACCAACGTTTGTTATTTGTGATCTTTTTGATGACAGCTATTCTGACAGGTGTGAGGTGATATCTTACTATGCTTTTGAATTGCATTTATCCAACGATTATGATGTTGAGCATCTTTTCATGTGATTGTTGGCCATTTGTATATCTTCATTGGATAAATGTCTATTCAGGTTTTCTGCCCATTTTTGAATCAGGTTGTTTGTTTTTCTGATATTGAATTATATGAGCTGCTTATATACTTTGAGTATTAATACCTTATTGGTCATATCATTTGCAAATATTTTCCCCATTGTGTAGGTTTTCCTTTTGTTTTGCTGTGCAAAGTCTTTTAAGTTTAATTATTTCCTATTTGTTACTTTTGCTTTTGTTTTCTTTGCGTTAAGAGGTAGGTCCCCAAAAATTTTGCTACAATTTATATCAAAGTGTGTTCTGCCTACATTCTCTCCTAGTTTTATGGTTTCCCTCTAGTCTTACATTTAGGTCTTTAATCCATTTTGAATTGATTTTCATATATGGTGTTAGAAAATATTCTAATCTCATTCTTCTACATGTAGCTTTAGTATTCCAGCATCCATTACTGAAGAAACTGCCTTTCTCCCATTGTATAGTATTGCCTTTATGGTAGATTAATTGAACATAAATCCCTGGATTTATTTCTGGGCCCTATATTCTGTTGCCGTGATCTGTGTCTGTTTTTGTGCCAGTACCATGCTATTTTGATTACTGTAGCTCTTTAGTATAGATTGAAGTCAGGAAGTATGATAAATCTGGCTCTGTTCTTCATAAAGATTGCTTTGGTGAGAATACGTATTTTTATTTTATAATTTTTAAATATTAAAAAAAAATTATGGAACCCAATGTACATAGAAGTCCCTGGGTCAGGGACTAAATCCAAGCCACCACTGTGACCTGTGCCACAGCTGTGGCAATGCTATATCCTTTAATCAACTGCACTGGGCCAGAGATCAAACCCATGCCTCCACAGTGACCTGAGAAGCTACAATCAGATTACTAACCTACTGCACCACAGCAGGAACTCAAAGAATGCTTTTTAATCTCATATTATGCATCACTAATATTGGAATATATTGGGGTATATTAATATGGCTATTAACGTCTCATCTGATAATTCATTTAAAATAAAACCCTCATTTTATTTTATTTTTTGTTTTTTTAATTAATTTTTTTTTTGCGTTTTAGCTGGTTTACAGATTTCTGTCAGATTTTCCAACTGCACCGCGTGGTGATAAATATTACATTTAACATTAAGCAAATAATGACATTGCTCTTATAAGATTTAATTGTGCACTCTCTATAAAGCCATCAGTAATTAAATAATCACACAATGATTTCTTCTCAGAATCCTTCATTGACTTCTGCTTGCACTCCTTGCATATGTATATATGTATAATATATATATGTATACACACACACACACACACACGTATATATATATGTATAAATGCAAAATGCATTGTGGGTTTTCCAAGTACTATAAGCAACTTTATGTGTGTACATTGACCACATTTTACATCGTATTGAGGACCTTTCCAATATACCTAGGAGAAAGCTATTTACATATAGATTCTTAATAAGTTCATGTTGATATGACTTGCAAAAAAGGTCTAAGATAAATCTCAAAATTCTTGATAATTGATCATTTAAATAAGGGTCAGCATACTCTAGCTTGGGTCAGATCTGGCCAGGCAGATTTTTAAAAAAATTTTGTGAAGTTTAACATCAAATTTTCATTTTAAAGATTATGCTTTTTCTGTCAAGTCTAAAGATTCTTTGCCTAACCCTAGAAGATGAATATGTTCTACATTTTTTTCTGAAAGTTTTTATTTGTACTTTTTCCATTTAAGTCTATGACCTACTTTTAGTTAAAATTTAAAACGTTAAATAATAACATTTAGGTTGAGATTTATTTTTTGCCAATTGATGTTTAATTGCTTTGGCAACATTTATTGAAAAGGCAATTCTTCCTTCATTGAAATGGACCTTTGTCAAAAATCAGTGGTGCTTGGAGTTCCCTGGTGGCTCAGTGACCTGGTGTTGTCACTACTGTGGCTTGAGTGGCTGCTGTGGCATGGTTCAGTCCGTGCCTGGAACTTTTGCATGTTGTGAGTATCACCAAAAAATAGTAAAAAATAAAATGTTCATCTTAAAAAAAAGTCTGTGGGGCTATTGATGCATCTTTCTGTGTTCTCGCTTGTGTTTCACTGATCTACACACCCATTCCTCCATCAGTGACACATTGTCTATAGTTATATAGTAAACCTTAAATGAGTTAGAGCGAGTCCTTTCTCTTTATTCCTGTCAAGTTTGTTTTAACTATAGTATGGTTCTTGGCTTTCCACAAAAAATTTTAGAATGAGTATGTCTATTCTATAAAATTTTTTTCTGGGATTTTTATAGGAATCACATTAATCATAGGGATTATTTAAGGAGTATTGATGACTTTACTCTTTTAACTCTTTAGATCTGTAAACATGATATGTCGCTCTATTTGTCTTTGGTTTCCTTCATCAATCAGCATGTTATGTTTTTCAACATACAGATTCTATACAAATTTTGTCATATTTTTGCCTAAGTATTTACTTTTCTTTAGTGCAATTGTAAATATTATTTTGTTTTTTTTATTTTTATATCCCCATGTTCATTATTATTATTATTAACACATTGAATTTTGTGTGTTGATCTTATATCTTGCTATCTGACTTAGATCATTTATTAATTCTAGATTTTATTTTGTAGATATCTTGGGGTTCTCTGTGTAGACAATCATGTCATCTGCAAATAGGGATAGTTTTATTTCTTCTGTTTCAAACTCTATGCCTTTATCCCCTTTTGTTGCTATCTTGCAGTGACTAAAGCTTCCAGAACTAAGTTGAATTAGAATGTTGAAATAAAGTCTTATGTTATTTCTGATCTGAGAGGAAAAACATCCAGTCTTTTACTATTAAGTGTGATGCTAGCTATAGTTTCTTTTTATGTATATTTGTCTAGTTCAGTTAATGCCTCTTCATTCTTTATATGCTGAGAGTTCATATTGTAGATTAGATACCGTCAAATGCAATTACTATGTCACATACATTTTCTTTTTCTTTTTAAAATTATTTTTATTTTTCCATTATAGTTGGTTTACAGTGTTCTGTCAATTTCTACTGTACAGCAGAGTGACCTAGTCACACAAATGTATACATTGTTTTTCTCACATTATTCTCCATCATGTTCCATGATAAATGACTAGATATAGTTCCCTGTGCTATACAGTAGGATCTCATTGCTTATCCACTCCAAATGTGATAGTTTGCATCTATTAACCCAAGGCTCCCAGTTCATCCCACTCCCTCCTCCTCTCCCTACCTCTGGCAACCACAAGTCTGTTCTCCAAGTCCATGAGTTTCTTTTCTGTGAAAAGGTTCATTTGTGCCATGTATTAGATTCAGATATAAGTGATATAATGTGGTATTTGTCTTTTCTCTTTCTGACTTACTTCACTTAGTATGAGAGTCTGTAGTTCCATTCATGTTCCTGAAAATGGAATTATTTTGTTCTTTTTTAATGGCTGAGTAGTATTACATTGTGTCTATATATCATAAAAATAAAAAAAAGACAACATATGGAATGGGGGAGAATAGTTTCAAGCAATGCAAATGACAAGGCTTAATCTCTAAAATACACAAACATCTTATACAACTCAACAGCAAAAAAACCAACAACCCAATTGAAAAATGGGCAAAAGACCTGAATAGACATTTCTCCAAAGAAGATATACAGATGGCCAACAAGCACATGAAAAAATGCTCAACATCACTAATTATTAGAGAAATGCAAATCAAAGCTACTATGAGGTACCACCTCCTACCTGTCAGAATGGCCATCATTAACAAGTCAACAAATAAGTGCTGGAGAGGGTGTGGAGAAAAGGGTATCCTCCTACACTGTTGGTGGGAATATAAATTGATACAACCACTATGGACAGTATGTAGGTACCTTGGAAAACTAATAGACGACTACTATATGAACCATTAATCCCACTCTTGGGCATATATCTCGACAAAAACTTTCCTTGAAAAAGACACATGCCCCCATATGTTCATTGCAGCGCTATTCACAGCAGCCAAGACATGGAAACAACCTAAATGTCCATTGATAGATAAATGGATTAAGATGTGGTATATACACACAATGGAACACTACTCAGCCATTTTCTTCTTTAACTTTCTCCTATGGTAGTTCACATTGATAGATTTTTGAATGGTGAACTAGCCTTGCAGTCCTGGCTAAATTCCATATGGTTATTTATATAATTATTTTTATACAGCTTAATTTGGATTTTTAATATTTTAATTTTTTATATCAAAGTTTTTAAGAAATATGGTCTGTAGTTTTCATACATTGCACTGTCATTTTCTGGTATTGAGACTGAAGTAGTACTGGCTTTAAAATAAATTGAGAAAGATACCATACTCTCTTATTTTGTGGGAAAATTGATTAAAATTGGTGGCAATTCTTCTTTAAATGCATGGTAGAGTTCTACATCAATTTATTTTTATAAATAAATTATTTTTATAAATAAAGTTTTATTGGAACAGCACATGCTCATTTATTTACATATTGTTTATGGCTGCTTTTATGTTGTGGTGACAGAAGTGAGTATTTGCAAGAGACACTTTTGCTCAGAAGTTATAAAAATATCCATTAGTTGTCCCTTTACAAATAATTATTCGCTGTCTTCTGAGTTAAACCATTTTTTCTGTGCAAACTTTTTATTATGATAACCAAATTAATTTTTTGGTCCTCATCTGTCTTCTGATGAAGCAAATAATAAGTAATAAAGTGAATAATTAAAACCCTAACAGTTCAATGACCGGCAACTAACCTCTAAACAATTTAGACTTTGTTATTTTGCCATTTGCATTACCAGTTTCTCCTCCAGTATTTTGGAATTCTATAGCTTCGGAGTCCTTTGCAATGCACTTGAAAATTTAAATTTGGAAATGGACACCACTTTAAAGCTGAACCATTTCAGCAGAGTCCTTGAAGACTGGTATTAATATGCCCCACAAATCCCTCAATGGTACTTCCTGGAAAAATACTTTCATTCCACCTCTGAATCCAGTAAACGAAAGTAACTTAACTGTTAGCTCTGCCCTTGGTGTGAGAGCCAAGTTTCTTGTTTGTTCTCCTCTGGTGCTTTGTTCTCTATTCCCTAATGTGATTTTGTTACTGCAAATCTTTCTTGAACTGTCAGATAAAATGGATTGTGCCAAAGTCCCTGAATCAGACAGTTTCTCTGCCTGAACTTGCAACTTCAGCTTAAGTTGCTCCAGTTGGCTCTTACATACCTTTTGAGCCTCCACTCAAGGTGATTAATTTTTATTCTTTTATCTGTTTAGGAGAGAAGAACACTGTCAGTGGTCGGGAGTTTTCATACTGACCCTGACATCTCTCTTTGATTTTACTTGTGCTCTTAAATCTTTCATTTCCTCACATGTACATTTTCAATCTGGTTTTATTATAAATCTCACTAAGGCAAGTTATATGCAGATCATACATTCCAGAAATGGTAGCCAAGCATTCTCCTAATTTCCTCAATACCAATGGTCCAGGAAGAGCTATAAATTTTGCTAAAGAGAGAGAGGAAGGGAGATTGGCTGGTTGGGAAATGCTAGACAGAAAAATCTCAAAGACAAATATTTTGATAAAATTTGAAAATAAAGTTTAAATTCTGATTTAGACCCCAAAGATCATACTCTTTATGTTATGTATCAACCAGTTCTTCGTTTGCCATGATTTTTTTTTATTATTATCTAAATGTATTATGAGATTTTTTTTCAAAAATTTTCTAAGGTGTATTGTCCCTGGGATCGTGATTTTATAAAAATGACCATTTTTAATGTGATTGCTATAGAAACATTCTTTCCATAATTAAAGTTGCAAATGTTAAATTAACAAAGGAAAATCCAAGAACCACCATTTTTTTTTCTGCTCACAACTGGTTTAACTTATAGAAATGTCAAGTCATTTTTCAAAGGGTATTGTCCTATTTTACGTGTAATTCTAACATGCATGAGTATTCTATTTTAAGTCCTATAGCAGATAAAATATAGACATTTATAGCCATTGTAACTGATCAATCATATTGGTAACAAGAAGTTAGAAATTTAATACAAAGGAAAAGACTGAATGAAGATGAATACTCATACGTCCCTCCAACGTACTAACACACACATTTCAACACACTTATGTGCTCACACAGCATGTGTAACATTCACTTATAAACAGCCATCTCAATGCATACACACTTTTCCAAACACACGTACATGCACACATACATCCCAATCCTAGCATATACACGATACTTCATTTTGATAGATATGCTATCCTAAATCCCAACATATGTGCAGATAACACACCTAACCCCTACGTAAACACCAAGACCATAACCAACAACAACCTACAAATATTATTCACAGCCCCAATACATATACTTTTATTATGTACGTATCAGTATTCACATGATCATCCTACTTACTTTTTCATCTCCTCAATCCACCTTGAAATTAACATTTTATTCCATACTTTCTCCACTTTTCTCACCCACTTCCCACTCTTCTGAGCCCTATCTCCTATATCTTCTCTTCCACATCAATCACCTATGCATTCCCATCCCCTATTCATACACAAGCATAAATGAGTCATACATATAAAACTTTGTGAATGTCTAATATCCCTACACACTTCAAGGACATCCTTAAAGTATATTATAGTATAAAATAGCGTATTGTCATAAGCTAAGGATCCAGAAAGATTACATAACATTAATTTTTCTTTAATTTAGAAGATAAGAGAATGTTTAATATGTTTCAGAAAGAATCTCACTAAATCTTTTACATAACATTGTAATGATTAAAAATCTATAGGGAAAATAAATCTATCCAGAATGACCTATCTCTTAGGATTTTCAGTTTGCTGATGTGTTATTTTCTGGATAATAATATATCCATATTGCATTCTAATAATTACACCATTTATATCTCAAACCCTTCCTACCAAGATAAAGTAACATACAATGGGAACATTTTTTTAGTCAAAATGGAGAAACTATTTGTTACTTTGCCTTAACCACAGACATAACTCAGGGCTCTCCAGTGGAGATTGTGGTTACCCTTCCTTGACACAAGCTGAAGATACTCTATTTACTTCATTTTCCATTCACTATTGAGCCCTCTCTAATCTGGGTCTTTCCCTCTTTACTCTACAAAAATTACTTTTGGCATGTTCATCCAAGATTTTAATGAGGCAAATATCCAATGAACATATTTCTCAATTTCTTGACCTCATAGTTGAATACTTCATTCATGAAATACTTTCTCATTGGCTTCATGATATCACACTTTCCTGCTTTCTTCTTCCTTTCTGGGTCCTTCTCTTCAGGCCCTTCCTTATTTACTTTATCGATATATACTGAAGTATCTTCAGACTTTGTTCCTAGACTACATTTTTCTTTTCTCCTTGTCTTTCCTCCCATGATTATCTCATCCACTTTTTGGAATTAAATATGATCCCTCTAATGCTAATAACCACCTAATTTTTGGCTCTATCCCAGAAAGTGAGTGAGATCTCAGCCAAGTGTGTCCACCTTCCCTTGGGTGTCTTATAGGCCTCTTAAGTTTAACTTTGCAAAATTCAAATCTACCTTTTCCCCACACCTCAACTCCAGACCTCCTTTCCCAGGGTTCTCCGTTTCATAAACACCTCCTTGATGTACCCACATCAAAAATCCCCCAGTACTTTCTTTCCCTATAGCTTATCTTTCATCAAATCCTGCTCATTTAAGGACCTCCCTTATGGTACAGCTGGTTAAGGATCCAGCATTGTCACCGCAGCAGCTCTGGTTGCTGCTGTGGTGTGAGTATGATCTCTGGTCCTTGGAACTTCTGCATGCCATGGGTGTGGCTAAAAAAATCCTGCTCATGATGTTTTATATCAACAATGTCTTTTTTTTTTTTTTTTTTTGGCTTTTTGCCTTATCTAGGGCCGCACCCACGGCATATGGAGGTTTCCAGGCTAGGGGTCTAACAGAAGCTGTACCTGCCGGCCTTTACCACAGCCACAGTAACGCGGAATCCGAGCCACATCTGCAACCTACACCACAGCTCACAGCAATGCTGGATCCTTAACCCACTTAGCAAGGCCAGGGATCGAACCCACAACCTCACAGTTCCTAGTCAGATTCGTTAACAACTGAGCCAAGATGGGAACTCCTCAACAATGTCTTTTGAATGCATTCCTTTCTCTCCATCTTTATTAGGACTCTCCCTGTCTAAGCTACAATGACCTTTACTGCAAATGACCAAATGAAACTCTTTCATCCATTTTTATCCTTGCCATGCTGCAGATCAAATAGTTGTTTTACAAGTCAGTTTCATTCATGTCTTTACCCTGGTCAAAACCTTTAAAGATCCTCAGCACTATTAGGATAACCTTGAAAATATTTTAAGACTTGTATGATCTGGCTCATATTAATTAATCCAATGCTCATTTGCTGCCCAGTCCTTCTGCTCATCACAATGGCTTTGTTTCCATTCCCTAAAACGCTCTTTTCAGTATCAGAATGTTCATACATACATTTTCATTTGAATATGCTTCTTTCCTTCCTTTAATCTGATTATGCTTCAGGTCTAAATTTCCTTTATATTCCTTATCCTGTTCCCAATTTATGCCTCTCAAAAACCATGTATTTTCTTTCACGACATATATCATAGTTGTAATTGCATGGTTATTGGGGTGATGTTGTTAAATGTCTGTTTCCCCTATTAAAGTTCTATGTCTATTATCTCTAACATTTACATATGTCTAGCACACAGTAAGCACCAAGTAAATATTGGCTGAATAAGTGAGAGTTGTAAACATTTAATGTAAAAGAACTGGTAAGTAATTTGGACTCAAAGGCACAAAAAGAACCTTATTTTTTGTCTGCTATATGTTTAAAATTGTTTTGTTGGTTCTTTATTTCTCACTTCTTTGATAATCTCCAGTATACTCCATAATTTGATTTTTCAGTCTCATGTGATGAAAGTCCTCAAACCAATAAAAGCTATAGTCTAGATGCAAAAAAGACCCATGATTAATTCAACGTAATGTTTTCCTCCTACTCTTTCCTGGATGAGGCTTTGGAAAACTACAATGGGGCAAGGGTTCAAGGATAGTTTAGTATCTCTTTGTCATTCATATTCTTCTTTCTTCTCACTCTTTTTCTGATTCCTTTAGGTCAGGAAGAAGGGGTAGGAAAAAGGGTCATATATAGCAGATGCAGTTATAGCCTAGCATCTGTTCTCTCTGGATGGAATGGTAGTTTGTCCTTTTTTTAGTATATTGAAAAGCTGTAGGAAGAAGCCTGTGTAGAAGTACAGGTAAAGCATTTGGGAATAAGAATAAATGTTTTGGAGGAGGATGAGTCTTCAGGGGCATTGTAGGAAAGAATCAAGGACACAAGTACTACAAGAAAATACCTATTCTAGGAACATTTTTTTTCCATTTGATATTGCAAGAAATCATATAAATCTGAGGACAGATAATTATAGCTTTGTAGATAAGTGAAGAGTAGGGGGTAATGAAATGATTTTTACTTTTAAAAACTTCATTTTATTCTCTTGGAATTTGGAGGCAATATCATCTGTTGATGGAGTGTGTGGATTATGGATTGTTAGAGGAAAATTTCTTAGAAAAATTGATCTTGAGCTCATGTCAAATTATATTAACTTGTTAATGAAGGAAGTGACAAGAAGATAATAGAGTGTGTCAAGTCAAAGTTGTATTGGGGAGAAGGATTTTATATATCATAAATGAGAAAATGTTTATATAAGTAGCTAGGTTGCTAAGGGCAGATGCTGGTTTATTTCCCATGATTATAAATCTGTTACAGCTAGAAAATTATCTTACTTTATCAGTTGGCATAGGTTAAACTTGAGAACTCAGCAATTAGAGCCAAGTTCCCAGTGTTGCCAGGCATGGATTCTTCAAAAATATTAAATCATATATCCGAGAAGCAAAAAATATGCATTTGACCTGTGACTGTCAGACACACCAAGTTAGAAGTTTTCATTCCTTTTCAAGGGTACATTTAACACAGGGATAGCAAATGGTATCAAAAAGAGCTTGGTAAGGAAAGGCAGTCATCACTAAATCTCTAACATGCATCCAAGTATACTAATGACATACTGTGCTTATTTTTCAGATTTACAACAAAATTTTTTTTTCTCTCTTGGTCTTTTCTTTGAAGCTAGATAACCATGCGTGTATCTTGACCATGAACATAAAAGTCTTCATTCAAATTTTGTGCTACAGACATTAAAAAATTTCCTGTGCCTATTAATCACTCAGAAATTCTTGAATGTAATGAAAAATAAAACCTGCTTACCTAGTAAAATAGGGTTACAATTATGATTATAAATATTTTTACAAATTTGATATTATTCCTTTAAATCCATTTATAATATTGGAGAGAGGGGTGATTTATAGTTAAAATCTAAAAGTTTAATATGAGACTGAAAGAAAGGAGGAGGATATAGAAAAAGAGGTTTATAAACATAGAGATAGTAGATGTTCCTTAATGAATTGAGGAAGTTCTCTTCTCTTCTTAATTTGTGGAGGTATCTTTTTAAGCCATGAATGGTTGTTGGGGGAAAATGCATTTACTGTATCACTTGATATATTCACCCATTGTTGTGGTGAATTACATAGGTTGATTTTCAAATATTGGACCAGCCTTGCATACCTTGAATCACTTCCACTTGGTTGTGATGTATAATTCTTTTTATAGACTGTGGTGTTTTCCTTGTTAATACTTTGTTAAAGATATTTGAATTTATGTTCATTAGAGATATTGGTCCATATATGGTTTTATATTAGGGTTATTCTGACCTCATGGAATGAATTCTACTTTGGAAAAGCACTTGTAGGGTATTGGTATCATTCATTAAATATTTGTTAGAACTCATCTGTGAAATGATATGTCTTAGGGCTTTCTTATTTGGAAGATTACTAATTAATGATTTAACTTCTTTTTTATTAACTATGGATTTTTATTTTTTATTTTATTTTGTTTTTTAAAATGAATGATTTAACTTCTTTAATAAATTTAGACCTTTTTAGATTATCTATTTTTTATTGTGTAAGGTTTGGTAATTTTTGTCTTTCCAGAAATTGTGCCCCTTTATCTAAATTATCAGGTTTTGTGGTATACAGTTGTTCAAAATTTTCCTGTAGTATCTCTTTAAGGTCCATGCTTACAAACCAGGAAATTCACTTCTAAGTTAATGTCTTTCTCATAATACCTTGCCAAATATAATCAGTGGTATTCACCCCATACATGACATACTTTTGACAAATGTCTTTCCTTTATATATACATACATGACTATTGCTCTATCCACCTCTAATAACTATATCTTCACTCCCTATGCCACATATGTCTTAATTTTTTGTTTTTGTTGTTGTATTAGAACTCACTTCTTGTACCAATTCCTGTATCAGCCAGGATAGGTTAGCTTTTGCCACATGATACAGCTGGATCTTAGCCACCACCGTCTAGTACATTGCTTGTCTATGTGGCAGAATAATTTCATTTTGGAGAAGGCATATACCAACAGTTATAAAACTGATAGTTTGGAAGTAGCATCTATAGTATCTCTTATCCAAGCACTAGGCAGAACTAGTCACGTGGTCTCTCTGCACCATAGTGGTCCTAAGATGTCAGTGCTATTTCATATCTAGAAGGCAGAGAGCTGGAACATTTGCTGAACATCAGTGATGAACATCCTAAGTCCTATCATCCCTATTTATACTAAGGCACTCTCATAAATTCCTAAGTAAACTTAAATTTCAAAAATCATTTTAATTTTTTAATATAATTAGTTGATAAATGTTTGAACTGAGTTGTGACACCCCTCCCCCCCCAAAAAATCCTCATAGTTTGAAGTCAGAACTCCCAATGTGACTGTATGTGGAGATGAGGCCTTTAAGGAGATAATGAAGGTCAAATAATGTAATAAAAGTGGGGCCCTAATCTAGTAGGAATAATGTCCTTATAAGAAGAGGAAGATGGAGTTCCCTGGTGGCTCTGCAGTTTAAGAATCCAATGTTGCTATGGTGTGGGTTCAGTTGATCCATGGCCCTGGAACTTTTACATGTGGTGGGGTGTGGCCACAAAAAAAAAATGAGAAGAAGAGGAAGAGATATCAAGAGTGAACACACACAGAGAAAAGGCCACGTGTGGAGACAGAGGGAAGGTGGCTCTCTGCAAGCCAAAGAGAGAGGCTTCAGGAGAAATCAAACCTTGATTTCTTGATCTTGGGCATCTTGATCTTGATCTTGATCTTGGATTTCCAGGCTCCAGAGTGTGAGAAAATAAATTGCTGTTGTTTAAGCCACCCAGTCTGTGATAGTTTGTTACAGAAGTCCCAGGTGACTAACATAGTAAACATGACAATGTTAATAAGTGGTATGTTTGGTAAATATATTTAGTAAATATATATTTGGTAAATATATTTAGACTTAACTCTGTATGTATATATATATGCATATATTATCTATAATGTATATTATATATTATATTATCTATAATATACAGTACATCTCTGTATGTATATATTATCTATCTGTCTGTCTATCAAGAGAGGATACTTTCCAGAGGTGTGTTATTTTATAAATTTTTCTGGGGAAACCTGTAATTGAGCTTGAAATATGCGACTTCATTTGCGTTGTGTAATTGAATTGCCCAAAGGATTGCAGTTAAATTTATCTTCAGTAATTGTGTGAATTGGGTGGGATCATGAAATCCATCTAATACAATGTACCTTCAATAATTACATAAATGCTTTATTTTTAAAATTTTGTTTTTACAGACTCAGTAAGGTACAGCACTACACTAAACTGTGAAGTAAAGAACTCAAGTGTGTTGACATATGTTTATTAATTCCATATTTACTTGAAAATACATTAGCTTGGGGATTCCATTGTTAAATATATGAATTTATATTGATACCAATTTTTCAAGTTTTAGCATAGAAATAATTTTTTATAAATTAATCTTTTAAAATTAATTGAATATGTTCTATTATATAGAAGGATATTTTCAACACAGTATCATGAATGTGAAGCATTTTCTATTTCAGCTTTATGTTTAAAATATTTTCTCATTACAAACATTTTTTAAGTCAGTGCCATGAGATGATACAGGGTAATTGCTGCATTTTCTATAGGAATTACACTTCTAAAATATTTTTTTATATCTGCTGTACATAAAGTCATGAGTACACATAGTTTATACATTTGAAGTATTCAAATGCATTACTTACAGACCTTGCTCTTACACTGTAATTTCATTTTCAGCTCTCAGGAATTTGAACTATTTAAATGAACCTTTATCAGAATGCTTTCTTTTGTATTCTCCTTATCTACAATCAGTTCAGAGTAATAACAATATAGCAGTAATACTATTAATTCTGATAAAGCACATTTACTGAGTGTTTTCTGGAAGCTAAGACCTTGTGCTAAGTACTTTACATTGTTTCACTTAATTTTATCCCAAAACATATAATTTAGGTATAATCATCAACACCTTATTGCAAAGAGAAAAAACGAGAGCTAACAGAATTAATATGAATTTTCTGTTTAAGACCTTGTAAGTGGAGTGTAAATTGGAACTGAAGCAGCCCATTTCATGATCCCTGTTCTCAAGAATTATTCATTTATCCCTTAGTTTAGTACACCCATATATCACTGTGGAATTTGCTTTCATGTTCATTCCCACATGCTACCTGTGCAGATCCTGATTCAGGAGGTTTTGACTCACAGACAGCTCGCCTTCTGCTCAGTGATACTGATTTTGTACATTTGACTTTCTGAACTATAGAAGAATAAATTTCTGTCCTTCTAAGTCACCACATTTGTGGTAATTTGTCTAACAAAGTAAGACATCCCGCTATTCTGAAAAAGCTGTTTTTTTGTTTTTTTTTTTTGTCTTAGCTCCACACCCATGGCATATGGAAGTTCCCGGGCTAGAGGGTGAATCAGAGCTGCATCTGCTGGCCTCTACCATGTCCACAACAACACTAGATCTGAGTCACGTCTGCGACCTGCACTGCAGCTCACTGCCACACTGGATTCTTAACCCACTGTGCGAGGCCAGGGATCAAACCTGCATCCTCATGGATACTAGTCAGGTTCATTACTGATGAGCCACAACAGGAACTCCCTGACACAGTTGTTTTAAGGGAAGCATTTTGGTCTCCAAATGTTAAGTGACACAACAGGATATAAATAGTGCCTTAAGAAGAAGCCACGTTAAGCTTCTCCATTTCCACTGTGATTCTCTACACCTTTCAGTCTAATCAACAGATGACTGGCTGCTGGGAGCTGAAATGTCACTGGGAAATTTAACCTCTGTTGAGAATAATGCTTCTCATGGCCATCTTCATTTATCTAACTTTGTGATCTCTCCACTTACATGAAAGGCATTGCCATCTTCCAATCAACCATATCACACTTTCTTCAACTGTGTAACAAGCTATGGTAATTGGAGGGACGGTTTCTCCAGAGAAGAGATCCCCCCACCACCACAGGTGACTTTCAGTCTGTGAAGAGAGACAGAGCTGAAACTTAAATAGTTTCAACCATTTAAGAAAATGCATCGTTACAGAAAACAATAACTAAAATTAATTTACTTTGAAATTGCTTAGGAATTATATTTTACATCAGAGACACAATTCAATTAAAAATATATTGGATGTTAAGATGTGTGGCTCATAATCCCTTCTCCATAAAGATTTAAAATAATATCTGGAGATCTGTATTAATATTATAACTGGTAATGTGAGGTAAGTGTCAGGAGCACTTTGTATACTTTATACACATCGATCATATGTTCATCTTTTTAATACAACCCATGAGATAAGTATTATTACTGTTCATAAACTCTAAGGCACACTTTTGTTTTCATATCTTAATATGAAATGCCTTTGCTGTCTGGATATACTTCACAATCATAATATCTGAGGTTTTTTTTAGCTGGATGGCAACTCTGCTGTGGATATCATTACCTATGCCTTCGTAAGCATCAAAAATGCCAGAAGAGAACTTGAGATTCAGTGTCAGAAGTTTGAGAGAAAACCTCAGAAACAATAATGAAACACTCTTTTAAGTCTCAGAAACCAAGTGTTAATGGATATTGGAAAGGATAGATGGCAATTCAGACATTTTAAACAACTTTCCTCAAACAGGAATCAAAAGTAAATTGGCTGTCTGTACTATCTAAGCCAGCATAGGCAACCAGCACCAATGGCTGTCAGTTCTTTTATGTATTATGTTAAGAAATACTGAATCTCCAGTCTTTTGCATGACCCAGGGAACTACATTGTATGAAAGAAAACAGAAGTATGTAAATTCTGAATCAAAAAGCGATTAAGAAAAGTCAGATGCGAAAGTGAACAAGGTTCACGGATACTTGGATCAATTTATGTATCTTATATTTTTTCATTTTATTCATGTATATAATTTATGTGTGATAAATATTTATGTCTAATCATGTCTAAAAAGCTATTTCAATAAATATAACATTATCCTAAATAATTAATCATTTTAACTGACAACATCTTTGGCAGCATCTTTCCAAATTATAAAGCTGCATCACAATAATCGTCTCTCTTTTAGGGGTGAGAAAGTTGAAATCTGGGGTCAACTCATTTTGAGCAGCCATACAACTGGTAAATAGTGGCACAAGGTTTACTTTGAGATTCATCAAACACCTGACCGTGAACCGTTACATACGTCCTGTCACCCCTTAAAGGGAAAGGTTACTAGCCTATAAAAGAAGGAGAAAGTATATCTTAGAGAACAAAGCTTTTATCTATTCTTTCCACCAGGTCCTTACAATTTATATCAATAGTCGCATCCTTCATAAAGATTTTTCTCTGTGCGATTATCCAGCAGCAAGTATTTCAGCAACAAGCAGGTGACAGAGAACCAGTTTCAGAATCAAAGCAGTGAAAAGCCAAGAAAGCTGAACATATTGTGCACAAAGCGGAAGCCACTAATGTTCCCGCCGGTGCTGTAGCCCCTACTGGAATAATTATTGATGATGTTGTCCTCATCAGTGACAGATGTGTGAATCTGAATGAAAACATGCCTTATAAATGCATCAATGACTGCTGGATCCAGATGTGGAGATGCCTCCCTGGAGCATGTTTACCAGAACACGTGTCTGCCTCTCTCACAACGTCACCTCCATCCATGGTTTGCCGACTGGTCTAAATGAAATGCAAATTTCCACTACTGCAGGGCAGCACTATCATTCTGGGAACATATTTCTATTTCCAGTTACTTTTACCCACTTCAACCACAGTGACACCATAACATTTTAGTGTATAATAAATTGGAGTTCATATTCAGAGGTAAATTGATTACAGCTTTTGATCCAAGTTCAATTCTCAGTTATAGACATCAGAAAATCTAAATATGATGCACAGGTAGAGACATCAGATTAAATCATCAGATAATATACCTCTATTTGAATTATTGACACACAAATATGTATTGGTGTTCCCATTGTCATTAAGCAAGTTAGGAATCTTAACTAGTATCCACGAGGAGGCGGTTCCATCCCTAGCCTCACTCAGTGGGTTAAGGATCTGGCGTTTCTGTAAGCTGTGGTATAGTTATAGATGCGGGTGGATCCAGGATTGCTCTGGCTGTGGTGCAGGTGGGCAGCTGCAGCCTCAATTTGACCCCTAGCCTGGGAACTTCCATATGCTGCAGGTGCTGCCTGAAAAGAGAGAGGGAAAAAAAAAGGATTCACAGGTAGAGACATTATCTGGTGATCAGGTAGACCTACCTCTGTTTGAATTACTGGTACACAAATGTGTATTTACCCTCTTGACTAGCAGGTAAACAAAAATCCTTCTCATAAGGGAGTTTGCTTAGCTTTTCACATGTGGTTCACCAGCCAAAATTTATAAACAGATTAGAAATTAATTGGATTCCAAGTAGGTGTTTCTTAATTACCCCCCCACACAACTATGAAAGAAAATTAGTGATGTAAACAAATACATAAAAACTGTATTTTAAATTCAGTGTCAGTCTACCTGATTAAGTCCATGCTGAATTCGATAGTTGAATAAATTGCTTGTCTGTAAGAGCTACAGGAGCAGTGATTACTGATGACCAAGACAAAAAGCTAAGATGTGACTTCACCAGTACTTTCAGAATAATGAGAAATGATTATAGATAATTTTAGCACCTCCTTTTTAGAGAAAATTAACTAACTCTAGATCATAATGTGATGGATTATGATATATGTTTTTGGAATGATGTTATAAGAAGTCAGAAATAATAGCAGAATCAGCCAAATTTTATCTAATTTTATTCACTAGAAGTTGGTAGTTCTAAGATAAATGATAACATTTTGTGTGCTAAAGCATGGGACTAGCGTACTGAGGAATTTTCTGCTGAGGTCAGATGTAAGGAAAAATATATTCTCATCGACCTTTGATCCTCAAATTTCCATAATTAGACATAATTTAGATTATTATTATTTGTTTCCAGAATTCACACTTAATGTCAAATACTTTTGCAAGGTTTAAAATTTTTGCCAATGCCTTATCAACAAACATTTTATTGTAGGACATATTTCCTTATTTCCAATTTTATTTATGAGCAAGGGAATAGAACCCAGACGAAGAAGAGCATGAAGACTAAGATTAGGCAACCGGCGCATACTGTAGTCAGTGTTCAATAAACGTTTGTTAATTACTAGATTTTGAATTAATAGTTACTAAAGAGGAGGCTGTGTATATATGGATATATATATATATATATATATATATATATATATATGGATATATATATATATAGTATATTTTATGTACATTAGGTATAGTATAAGGGACAAAATGTTCCTACAAGAAGACTCTTCACTATCAGGCACTGCTTAAGAATTTGCTGTCTGGTTCTTTTTAAATGAAATTTTATTTTCTTTATTTTATTTTTTGTCTATGCTGGAGATATGGGGAAATTCTCAGGCCAGGGATCCAACCCAGGCCATAGCAGTGACCTGAGCCACGGCAATGACAATGCTAGATATTTAACCCACTGAGCCACCAGGGAATTCAGTTGTCTTGTTTTAGATAGACATGGGTGTGAATTCTGGTCTCACTAATCTTAGCTTTCTCTTCTGTATGATGTAGATAATACTACCTAACTGGGAGAATTTTCTTAAGGCTAAATAAATCATTTGCTCTTTATAAGCTTGCTAAGCTTGCTCTGAGATTTGATGACAGTGTTTTGTTTTTTTTTTAATACTTCGTACATGACTCAGAGATATTGTGGTAGGAGAAGGAGATGGGGTAAGATGTTTAAGAAGTATTTCCCTGAAATTGATGACGTTTGAGAAAAATTTAAAAGGAGCATAATAATTACTTAGATTGTGGGACAGACAGGAGCAGTCCATGTAGTTGGATGAGTAGGTGTGAAAACAACAACAACAAAAATTTATCTGTAGACTTGGACTAGAGCCATATCATGAAGAATTTTTCATGTAACATGGTAGAATTGGGCTTTGTCGTGTAAGGAAAGGAAGTTCTAAAATGTTTTGAGGGAGAGATTGGTGTGATTGGATTTGTAACTATTCTAGAGATGGTAAGAATGATGAATTAGGTATAACAGCCACAAGACAATCTGTTAGTTATCAAAGGTCCAGGTGTCCAACAGTTTTGATGGAGATGAAAAGGAAGGGATACTTTTGCATATATGAGGTAAAAAATAGATGAGATGTGAGGAATTAAAGAGAAACCGGCTTCTCAGATGGCTCAGGTTTCTGGTCTTCATGGTGGAGTTCTGCGTTTCACCAACATAAAAAATAAAATGGGTTTGATTGAGAGGATAATGAGGATCTTAAGGAGGAACAGTACATCTTTCTTAAAAAGTCTCCTAGAAAGACTTCCTCCATTTTTCATCTGCTTTCCAGTTCTTGAATGCTAACAAGAATTCATTTCAGTGATTTTTGATTCTAGTCTCCATATGCCTATTGATGTGGTAACTTTAAAAATATGAACACAAAAGTGTGATATAACTTTTAATTGTTTGCTTCACTTTATTTTCTATTTATTTCCTGGATGTATATTAAGTTTTATTCCTTTTTACAAAGGGAAAGGTCATATTTAATACCCTTTTCAGCTCAACACCTGTCACATAGAGTCTCACAAAAAATTCTTTTTAAAAATTCTTAACAAGGAACCAAATTATCTCAATGGAGAAGGTCAGTCCAGGAGCAACTTAGACAAATTTGGAAACTTAACCAACTCTTTCTGACACCAAGTTACTTAGATTAGAACATAAAACACTTTAATGACTATTCTTTGAAGTTGTTAGATCGTAATTTTTAGCTTCAAATTTAAGGGTAGAAATAGGTTTGAGTGTGTTGTATATAAATGCTGATTAGCCTGTATTGTACAGTGAAAGCTGAAGTTGTCTTGTGATGCCAGTTACAAGTTTTACAGCTGATGGACTGAAAACTGTAGGTGTAGTCATTACAGATTTATAATAATACTGTTAATAGAAGCTTAGCATTCACTCCACAGGAAAATTGACCTCAGAGATACTCAGTATGTTTGAGAGCTTTTTCCCTGTGTTGAGTCATGTTAGACTTGTACCCCTAGAGCAGGAGTCAGCAAACATTTCCTGTAAAAGGCTAGATAATAAATATTTTCAGCTCTGTGGGTCAAATGGCCCATGTTTCAACTACTTAGCACTTGTAACACAAGTGGCCATATATGCTGTGTATATAAATGAGAGCATGTGCCAATAAAACTATATTTTTACAAATAGGCAGTGGCCTGGATTTGACATCACTTTCAAATCCCTGCCCTTGAGCCCA
The DNA here is from genome assembly GCA_004024745.2 of Catagonus wagneri. Classification (NCBI taxonomy): domain Eukaryota; kingdom Metazoa; phylum Chordata; class Mammalia; order Artiodactyla; family Tayassuidae; genus Catagonus; species Catagonus wagneri. The sequence continues at coordinate 4,649,239 of PVHT021183530.1, read as the reverse complement.
GTAAGTCATCTATAATCAAGTGAAATAGCTCAGCAGGACTTTGATTCAGATTGGGCTACAAGAATTGCTTTTTTATCAGTCATCATTAGTGCAAGTTTCAGTCTTCATTAGAAACCAGAGTTAATGCAACAGGGATACTTATATTGATTCTTACCAGACAGATCCTGAATATCTGTTGCTGTACTAGAATCAACTGACTTGTGCCTCATTTGGTCCCTTTCTGTCCCGTCTTCTCTGTTTCAGATTCCTTGCTTGAGATCAATTCTATTGCATCATATACAATAATTATATAGAAATGTCATTCCAACAAGGAACCCTCATATTGCCTGTTTATAACCACACTCATCTCCCTTCCTCCTCTCAACAAACCCATCCCTAAACTCTGTAAGCTATGCCACCAACCCCCGCACATCACACGCACATCACCCGCAGACTCTATGCAATTTTAGCCTACCAGTTATTCATTACACCTTAACTAGCATGTCCTTAAAGTCATTAGCGCTATCCAGAGGCTTTATCTTAATGAAAATGTGGGGTTGATTCTGCACTGACCAATTTTCTCTCAGGGCTTTTGGCTAATACATCATCTTAGACTACTCTTAGATTTCTTTTTCTTACATGTGACAGCTGCTCTTAATCGATCATTTCTAACCTTGGTTTAATTGCCATTTTCTTAGAATTTTCTTGCTCTTTCCAGACTTCCCTGAACCCACTAAAGTGACTAGATGCTTAACAAAGCAGAATTTCTCTAATTTGTGGGGATATACATAACCACATGATTACAGTCACATATTCACCCACACATTTGTAGATTCAAGGCATGCCAAATAAAAATGAATCTGAATGTATGAATTAACAAATCATATTTATAAGTTAAGTTTAATTATGAGATATAGATTCATATGCAGATAAATGAAATAATGCAGAGAGATCAGTGCATCCTTTATCCAGTTTCTCCAGATGGAAACATCTTGCAGGACAACAACAATACTCTATCACCACCAGCGTACTGAAATTGATACAGTCAAGGTGCTTGCAGCTGCAGCTCTGATTTGGCCCCTGACCCAGGAACTTCCTTATGCAACAGGTGGGTGTGGCCCTTAAAAAAAAGAACGTATTCACTAATGAATGACAGTTATATGATATTACCCAATGTTCTCTGTACACTCTCCCCATATAACAATTGTTTCAAAGCAAGCATTTGTCCTCAGGTCTTTGCTAAATGCAATTCACATAGTATTCAAGGAGGCTAAGTTACATTGAAGTAAAAGAGCCCTCAAGATGCGAATCATGAATGAAGTCAAGATAGTCACTTCTTCACCACTGGTGCCTCAAGATCTAATAGAATCATGAAGTCAAGATAGTCACTTCTTCACCACTGGTGCCTCAAGATCTAATAGAACTGCACCATATAACGTGTAGAAAAACATTCCACAAGATAATGGCACCATGGCACCTTGATGAGCATATTGAAGACAGTGTTGAACATTGAGGTTTGAAGTTGAAGTCTTTCTGAAAGGGATGACACTTTCACATATGTTTGCAAAAATTATACTTTTTAGGATTATGTCATGATGTCTGAACTTGAAGTGGAGAATAAATAAGTAGGCTTATCATATAATTTTATTAGAAAATTTAAAATAATCCTTATATAACTTATTTTTACTTCTTTCACTCTAGTAATTAGCATAGAGTCCCTAATTTAATCTAAATTTTGAAAAGAATAAAAAATGAACGTACTACATTAGATAGGATTGGCTAGACTGTGGTGTGGTAACAAATCTTTAAATTTTAATGGCTTAACAAAATAAATATGTACTTCTTATTCAAGATCCAATTTGATATGGATCAGGGACCACCTCCCTCTTGCAGCTTGATCATCAGAAGCACATACTTCTGGATTGCTACAGTAGGAGCCTACATGGCTAAGTGATTTCATAGGATTCTTTATATGATCCAGGCTTGTAAGTGGTCTATATCCCTTCAGTCTGTAAGACATTGACTTATTCCTAGGTACATAACCCCAACCCATATGCATAAGGCTGAAATGTTTTCTTTTGGCTTTATATTTGTAAGCACATAGCACTTTTTCATGCCACCTTTATTTTTATTTTGCAAGTTATATTGAAAAGCAAATGTTTTCGCAATTACTCAGATCTTCTAGACATATTTATTTCCATACTTTGGGGGGGGTTACATGCTAATGTTCTTGAGATAATTAACAACTGTCTCCTCTTTTTGCTTTAATTAAAAAAAAAAACAAAGACAAACATCTATATTTAAATTGTGCTTGTTTTCCAAGATTTCCTACACTCTTTTCCTACACTCTTTCCTAGCCAAGAGTGTCAATTTATAAGCTGGTGAAAATTAATCAAGTTAATTAATGTTATATTAAGCTACTTTAGAAAGCTTTCATGGAAATATACTGTTCTTAAGCCAATATATATTTTCTTTTTAGAGACAATAATCGTTCACTAAAATGTGAAAACTGAGTCAGCATAAAAAGTACCTGCTATCAGTTACATTGACAGTTACACAGACAACCTTTCTTTGGTCAGTTCCCAGGAAATTAATGAACACATTTAATTCTGCTTTGCTTGGAGAACTGATAAAAATCTCACTCCGAGGTAAATGTGAAGGAAGATATAACCTCTCATTTTCTACTCTTTTAAGAATAATTAAAAGACTTAATTAAAAAATCACTATACCATTCAAAGTTCTTCTTCATTCCAAACTTTATCAGATAAACCTAAATATGTATACACTGGGCTATAATAATCTTTTCTTTATATTCAGACTTTGAAAAAGGTTGAATTTTTTAAAAACGGTAAATGTTTTTACTTCTGTTTTAACTTGCATCAGCATTTCTAATTTATTAAAGTAATGAGACTTCCCTTTCTATCTCCATAGAGAAAAAGATTATACAGAGCTATATATCCTAACACTGTACATACAGAACAAAATAGAAATAATTAATTAATTAGTAATTAATTTTAATAATAATTAAAATTACTGTATTGCTGGAGTTCTTGTGGTGGCACATCGGTTAATGACTCCGACTAGGAAACATGAAGTTGTGTGTTTGATCCCTGGCCTTGCTCAGTGAGTTCAGGATCTGGCATTGCCGTGAGCTGTGGTGTAGGTTGTAGATGCAGCTCGGATCTGGAGTTGCTGTGGCTGTGGCCTAGGCTGGCAGCTATAGCTCCAATTAGACCCCTAGCCTGGGAACCTCCATATGCCGCGAGTGTGGCCCTAGAAAAGGCAAAAAGACAAAAAAAATGCTGTATTGCTAAGGATATACAGATGAGTGTCAGTTAATTTGACCAGGAAGAAAAGTGTCCAAAAATATGGGAAAATTATAAAATTGTTACCAATTTCCAAAAAATGAATGTGAAAGTGATACATGATTAAGAATATAAGACAACATTCCACAATAAAGGCATCAAGACATAAAAGGTGTCTAATCTGTTAGAATTTAGGGCATTTGAAAGATGTAAATAAAGATAAAAATGAAAAACAATATTCTAGAAACTTCTCAGTAATTACAACACTACTTGAATCATCTCCTACATTTATGCAATCTAAAAGTTGCAATTGTAAATCAGTTTGCCAGAAATGAAAGAGAACTTACCAGCCCTTTGGCTCTTTATTTTGACACAGTGGCTTTTGCAGCATCATTTAGTTACTATGACAACACTGGACATCTGTTTTTAAGATAATTTCCAAATTGAATGTCAGAGGTCTCTGTAATTTATTCGTGTCAATGCTTAGAATGCTATAGGAAGGTACCAGAAGATGAAAGGCATGTTGCTGTGTCAAAAAAAATGTTGGCATCATAAGTAAATTTCATGGAATCTGCTAACAGCCATACCCACAGTAGCAAGTGGCCCAGTGTGCCATTCTCAGCATGCTAATATAAGATTATTGATGAAGAATTGACAGACATTTTGCAGTGATTTACCATTCAAGGGGGTATCAAATATTGAGATAGCTCAAATTATTAAAAGGCAAGCATTAATGATAAACACTTGATAGTATTCTTTGCAAAAGTCAGTTTAATGCCTCAGCATATATTATACACATGTTAATTCATCAACTCATTTCCTAACTCATTCATCTTCACACATACCTACATATACTATCAAAGGGCAAGGAGAGAGAAACAGGAGTTTGGGAATAACATACACACACTACTATATATAATATAGGTTAAGAACAGGGATATACTGTATAGCATAGGGAACTATATACATGATATCTTGTAATAACCTAAAATGGAAAATGATCTGAAAAAGAATTATATATATGTGTATTATATATATATATATGTGTATATATATATATATATATATATATATATGAATCACTTTGTACACTTGGAACACAATATTTTAAATTAACTATACTTCAATAAAAATTAAGAAATTAGTTAAAAATATGTTAAGGCATTATACTAGGTAAAGATGATTATGATGATTTTACCTTCAAGAAACTGATTATCTATAATTGGGAGAGAAATGTAACCACACTGAAAGTTCTATTGAGAAGAAAAATAAGGATCTCTGGGAGAAAGCAGTGAAGGTTTAATTTAAATTAGACCTTAAAGAATTAGGAAAATGTTGACAGAGAAGTTGAAAGGTGATCCTAGGCTGTAGTGAAAGAAAGTAAATGGGACATCATTCCTAATGGACAGAAAGCTGGAATTAATGTTCAGTGGTAGATAAGGCTGCATGGTAGTCTTTAATTATCATCAAAGCCAGACACAAATTAGAAAAATATATGTTCTGTGGCTGAAGTTTTCTGTGTTCTTCAAATATTGCAGATTTGGAAAGAATAAAAGAGATTCTCAAATCCAAAATATATTTTTATGTTGCCTTATTAATGTAACTAAATACATGTTCATATCATACATAAGCAAATGCAACCATTTTTCACTTTAAAATGTTTACAGTTGCTATCGTGTTATATCTAATTTGTGCCTGGAGACTCTATTTGTTGCTCATGTGCTGGAATTCACCTGCTGTCTAACAATGTACTTTATGAACCCAACTTCATCACCTTGATTTCCATTAGATATTTGTAGGTGATATGTAACTTAAAGCTTTTCTAGTCAGAGACTTCGAAAAGATTCGATGCTGGTTATTCTAATACTCACTATCCATTGACGGTCAAGCCAGACACATTATGAGAATCAATGAGTAACTGGATTTTCTATTGATAGTTTCTGAGTCTGTTTTGAAGCCGTTTTGTTTTGCTCACAAAGGAAACTTGAAAAAAGGTAAAAAACAAATCTGTCCCACACTCTATTTTATCACTGAAACTAGGGTGAAAACTCAGTGACACAAATCTGTCTGAAAAACTTATCTTGAGAAGTAATAACACAAGTTGACATTAATAGAACTGTCATTCACTTTTCACTTTATTTTTCTGTTACCCTCTGTAGCCTAGTATTTTAAATTGCTAAGTAGAGTTTAGAGTTTTTGTTTTCCAGAGTTTTGATAGTGATTCACAATAAGAAACATATTTTTCCCTCATGGTTCAGTATGTACACACACACACACACACACACACACACACACACACACACAAACACGCACAGGACTGAGAAAGTCTCAAACTGTATTATGATGCTTCCTGATACTTTCCATTTCATTTTATTTTTTATGTTATTTTGTGAACACTGTTTTAGTTAAGATTTATTAACTTTATTTCAACCTTTCTTTACTGGTGAGTTGAAACATACATACCATTTGGAAAATTTTAAGACAATATGATTTATTTTTCCTTCTCTCCTTATTTAAAAATATGAGGTTTTTTTTTTTTTTTTTTTTTGCTTTTTAGGGCTGTTCTCCTGATGTATGGAAGTTCCTAAGCTAGGGGTCAAATTGGAGCTATAGCTGCTGGCCTACGCCATAGCAGCCCTGGATCCAAGCCACATCTGTGACCTACACCACAGCTCAAAGGTGACAGATCTTTAAAGGAAATAATTGGTGAAATGCTTTGAAATTAGTCATGTTTGAGTTCCTAACTCTTATGCTGTACTGGTACTTTTTCACCACATTTATTTTAATTATTATTGTAGATTCAGACAACTATGGTGCTAGGAATTTAAACACCTTGAGAATGAAAACCTGTATCACCTACTCTGTGATATTTTCACTTCAGTTTCTTATTCACTCCACCAAAATATGTATACCAAATCCTATTTTTCCTACTCAGATTGAGACCTCACAGAATGATTTTATAGAAGGAACATAAAATGATAGTGTCCAAAGAATAACAGGAGAAAAAATTATGTAAGCCTCAATACTGCTAATGCACAAGGGAAATTTAAAATTTAATAAATCTCTATCATGCAAATATATGCAAATATGCTCACCTTCAGAAATTCAAGGGGAACATATAAACTGAGTTTCCTATTCCTGATGCTTCCTTGAAGTAAATTCAGCAGCATTTCTCTAAAATTATTCATTTGATTCAGTAATCTCTGATATTCAGTTCTTTCCTTTTAATACAGAAAACATAGTAATATGTTACTAGAAAGAGTGAAGTTTTCAAAAGAAGGAAATGGGGTTGGGAGGGTGGTTAAGTAGTGCCATGAATTAGAAGAGTGTGATTTAACAAACTAGTCTGCTCAAATTACCTTCCTTTATCTGATTTTTTTCTCCGAGGAGTTTACCAATATTATTAATATGTATAATTTAAAGCTTTAATGAACGTACACTGCATTTATGAACTTTTAAAACTATTTATTGTTAAAAGGCATTTATTGGGTACTTTACCTCCTTAAAGTATGTTAAAACTTTTAACAGTGAGCAAAAGTTATTTTGAATTAAGACCAGTTACTTGTAATATTTTTTTTCACCTCAGGCCCGTCTATTTTATCAATTTGCATGAAGATTATGAAGTTACCTAAATGTGATTTAAATGAATTATCAAAAGTGTGCACTTAAGCAAAAGTCTGTGTCTAAATTAGTCTTGTTTATCCTCACATAATGGTGAAAATCTGGCTAGGCTATCTAAGTTGGGTAACTATGAAAGAAATGCTTAGTACTCCACTGTTCAAAAGAGTAGGTTCTAAGTACATATGGTCATTAAATCATATAATAACATAAATTTTAAAAAATTAGTTTCTCAGTCACATCTCAAGTACTTAGTAGGCACAGGCAGCTAATGCTTCCCAGTGCAGATGCAGAATAGTTCCCACATTACAAAAAGGACAGACTTGACCTATCCTATGAATCCCACTGGGGCACAGAAGATTATGTAAACATGTTAAATACAGGTGTGTGCTATTGAATATAATATATATATATATATATATATATATATATATACACACACACACACACACACACACACACACGTATATTCTGTTAATTCCATATGCTGTTGTGAGAAGTAAGTCCTGTTTGTGCTTTGCCCACAGAGAAGAGTCTATGGAGTAGCTGAGGGCTGGGTGGTGGCTCCTTAGCCTGAAGTTCCATCTTTGAGCCGTCTCGCTGTCCTCTCTAACACCATCTCAGCTCTCCCATCCAAGTACTAACCAGGCCCGACCCTACTTAGCTTTTGAGATCAGACGAGATCAAGCATGTTCAGGGTAGCATGGCCTTAGACAGCTCTCCCTATCTTAGTGATGCTAAATAAACACTTGAATCTCCTATTACCTTATCAAATTTTAATTATAGAGTATATGTTTTATTACTTTATATGGATATTTGATCAGTGAAGTGTTTTAAATGCTGAATAGCCAAGTATACTGTTTTAGGAGCAGACATGTTTACATGAAATTGGAATGAGCTCTTGATAACCAATTAATACTTTCATTACATTAACTCTACATTCAAGATAACAGTATATGTATGGTTGAAACTTAATCAAAATGAAATGTTAGAGAAATTTTCCCCTGGACAGAACTGATCACTCTTGGCATAAAGTAGCACATTGATAATACACTTGAAAATATGATGCAAACTCTAAAATTCTGTGTGAATCATTATTAATATCACACAGTTAATTTTGACTTCTGCCATCAATCTGTAGAGTGGATAGAGTACAAAACTGAGAAACTCGTGTTAAAATTGTTTGTTTTAATTAAAAATATGATAATTAGGAAATTATGTATATGTGTTTATATACATATGTGTGTGTATGTAGATAGATTAATAGATAGTTTCTTACAGTGGTTGAGAAAAAGCATTTCTCATCTTTCTGTGCCTGAGGCCATTATTCTCTACATGAACAGCTTGGGAAACAGATTGCTTACAGCTCTTTAAAGCTCTTTAGAGCAAAATTCCTTTAAAAAGATCTATAGAACATACACCATATGAATCCAAGAATTTCATTTATTTTCTCATGCATTTTCTTGTTTCTGCTGGTTCACAAGGTTGAATGTTTCATCTTTTGTACCTTTGCAAGTGAAGTATTGTAAATACACATTGCTGTTTCCATAGGACAGGAGAATGGTAAAAAATTAAGCAAAAAGATTATGTTTTGTTGTTGTTATTGGGTTTTGTTTCGCTTTGTTTTGTTTTGTCATGCTCAGACACTTAGGCTGATGGCCATCCTGAATGGAAAACAGTAATAAAGGAGCTAAGTGACTGGGGTCGATATTCCAGCATCAACACTGAGAAAAATGCTTATAGCTCTTCTATTTAATGGACACAAAAGTAGCCTCATATTACTCACTTAAAACGTTGAGATGTATGAGGTCTATTAGGCTGAATTATGAACTCACCCTTTATTAAGTACATGGCTCAGACAGATATAATTTTTAAGTACAACTACTTGCTACCAGAGAGAATGATTTTATGTGAGATATTCAAGCAACTTTAAGAAATGGTTATTTCAGTCAAATAGACTAACTCTTAAAATTGATTACTACTTATTCAGAGAATGCAATGAAGACAAATGAATTTATTTATTTGTTTTTCTCCTAAGCCATATATAATATTTCTGAGTATAATTCTTTTACTTTCAGCATACTGGAATAATATAATTATTAATTTGGTATCAAATGGGACCCTCTAGATATATAAAAATAGCCAATAGTATAGCTTAAAAATCTAAGTTGAAAGAAAAAGGAGAATTCTGGAGAAGTGAAAGTAGGGGGTAGTGAAATGAAAAACATGATGGTGGCCTCTTTTTATGCTTGAAAAGTAGAATATGAACATTATTACTTAAATTTATTTAACTCAATTCCAGTGCTTTATGGAAACTTAATCTCCAGGTGTTCAAAACAATTGTGTAAAATACAAACTGACTTAAGCAGAAAATGTTTAATGAGTGCTTCACCAATTTAATGAGTTGATGAAAATTTCATTTTAGTCAGTGGATTGATCACTCAGAATCCTGCAGCTGACGTGAGCATAGGGAAATAATTGAATCAGACAAAAAGAGCTCTCTTGCCCTCTCTCATCTAGGCAAACTCCAGATAACTCTGTGAGTTCAAGGAAGCATCTGTATGACAATTTATGAGAACCTATGGAAATGAAAACTAAAAGTGATAAAATGAAAATGAAAACCATTGTAAACACAACCAGTGAACAGAAATGCCTGTCTTCTGCCCTCCCTCCCTCCTTTCTTCCTTCTTTTTCTTACTCTTTCTAACATTTGTATATACTCAGCTTTTGTTAAGAGCATTTAACCAGATCTTCCTTTGGTATTACAATTCTATATTGTTTTATTTCTCTGAAGTGTTTTACAATCTGCTGGAAGAGCAGTCCTTTATTTTTAATTCCTTATTATTCTTAAGCTTTCATTGTTTTAGCTTATGCTCTCTTATGCTCATTTGGTTTAAATACCTAATATACTTAGATTACTGAATTCAGGTTTGTCTGCTCTTTGCTCTGAGAGACAAGTGTTGGATAATAGGAAAGATAACTTTATCGAGGAAACCAGAAATCCTGGGGATAATGTGGACTCATGTGACAAAGAACCAAATCCCCACTCCTCAGGTTTTGCTCTGAGATTATATAGGGAAAGAGAAAGAGGCTACGTGCTGGGAAGGGAGTGACCTTCTATTTTCAGTGATAATTGTCTTGATTACCCTGTTTCAAGTATCCCTCAGGTCTTGCTTGTGATGGAAACATTATCTGAGCCATAAATCTTGGCTAGCTATTCTTGGAGAATAAGGAACAAGGGTAAAGACTATTAAACAACTAATCTTTGATCTTAATATGCATCAATAGCTTTCTCCATCAGACGCAACTAAGCTAACTTAACGGTGAACCAGGGTAGAAGTCAGACATAGTGAGCGGAAGATCACAGCCATATCATAACTAACAAATAGAGTTGGAATAACTCTGAGGAGCTGAGAGTCCGTAGTTTTCACCTCACTGCCTCAGTTATACATATTAGGTCTTATAAAATGTGTAATCTGATCCCAGTGAAGGCAAACTACTCTGTACTTAGTTCCATATCTGCCTTTGACACCATTTGATAATTCAACAGAAATCAGACTACTTTAAAATAATTTAAAATATGTGTGTATGCATTGTGTATAGTTTAATGAACACTTTGCACCCACAAATGCAATGTCTGGAATACCTATCTTAATGAAGTACATAAATAAATCCATGCTGGAGGGATTTTAAAAAAGGATGGTATAAATGAGATTAACTTGCTTCAATAATCTTTTTTAAAAATCAAATTAAAAAATGTAATTTTAAAGTTATTCTCTCACCAGTTTATGAACCTTTCTAAATTTAAATCCATTCTAAAATAGCTTCTTTTTATTTTTCTCTGGAGGAAACTTTATACCTTAGATATAAACAAAACAGCATGATTCTTCTTAGGAAAGAAAATGGTTGAACTGATACTTAAACTATGTTCTAATACACTGGGTACACCTGAGGAGTTGCCAGTGCATGTTTAGAGTCACTTCTTTACTAATTTATTTGTTCTTCACTCTTCCCAAGACAAGATTTGGGACTAATCATCATAAATATATGATTGCTGACTAGTTAATGTATCTTAAATGCATCAGTGTTTTGTGTTAGCTAAATGTATCCACCAGTGGGTTTCAGTAGAAAATCATAAAAGAGATAAATCTAAAATAGATGCATTATAATCAGTAGTCTTCTTCATACTTAACAACTTGAATCTGCTATTTCTTTAATGGTTAAAGTCAATTCACCATTTCTGCTCTTGTTGTTAAAAGAAAAGAGTATGATTTGCTATTCTTAACTTTTACCGTCTTCAAATTCTCTTTTCCCTTAGTTTCCATGATTTTTCTTAGCTTTAGTTCTTCATTTCCTTTCTAGTTGCTCCTTTGTAGTCTATCTGCCCCCACTCCCTAGAAACTAACATTTTGAGCAGTATTTTTAACTCCTGGGTCACATCAAAATTATATGACAGTAAATTTTAAAAACTGAATTTTAAGTTGCTGCCTTGGAAATCTATGTCAGTAGATCTGGGTTGTAGACTCTCTTCATTTGCTAGAGCTGCTATAACAAAATACTGGATGACTAAACAACAGATATTTATTTTCTTAAACTTCTGGAGGTTAGATGTTCAAAATCAAGGTGCCAGCAAGTTTGTTTCCTCTTCATGCTATGAGGGAAAATTTATTTTGAGCGTCTCTTACTCATTTATCACTTTTTAAAATAAGAGCACTAGTCATGAGTTAGTATCCATCCACCCTCATGAGCCAGTTTAACTTCGTTATCTATGGAAAGGCCAGTCTCAAAATAAGGTCACATTCGATGGCTCAACATATGATTTTGTAACAATTCAATCCATGACAGGGTCTTAGGATTGCTTTTTACAACTATATCAAATCCTAATATACAAACTTGGGAAATGTCCTAAGTCTGCATTTTTTATCTTTTCTCTTTTTGTTTTGTGGGCTCAGTTCACATGCACAAGCTATTCCTTAAGTAAGCACACATTTCTCTACACCATCTCTTCAGGTATCACTGGCACATGCAACGAGGTGGGAAAAAGTGAGATGGAGAGTTCAGAATGCACACATTCCTCCTCTTGCAGGCAGATCATGACAGCTGTGCAGAATGTCCACTGGAATTATTAGAGAGGAACTTTAAACTCTACAACCACTGAGAATTTAATTATACCTAACTGATGCAATATTTTCATACAAGTTATTAGATGAGATGAAAAGCTATGAAGTGGTAATTTTGTACCCTCTGTATCACTGACTCCCCCACTAAGATTCAGGTGATGACGACTTCAAAAAAGCTTGATATTACTCATTAGGATAAATAAAAGTGGTCTATGTTTGTAACTTGCTGTGCTTAGGATGATCAAAATAAACCTTTAAAATTCATTATCAATGCAAATTTTATTTTAGCTGTCTTTTCAAGACTAGGGTGAATGATCAAAGAAAAGTATTTTTGTAACCAGTTTATTTTCTTATGCTATACACACTTCTAAATTATCTTTTTGCTTTCACTTTTTTGTGAGCTCTATTCAGAAACTTTCTGTGGAACTCGGAATTCACAGACATAAAATAGAAGAACTTTTATCTCATTAATCACTTCCATGTGTTAAGACAGAAATGATGATAACTACTGCTCTTATTCAATAATCACAATAATCTTCTGGGTTAGATATTACATCAATATTTTATAAATTTAAAAATATATTCAGAGAGTTAGAGCGTCTTTCCTCAATGGAACATCATTTTTGAGGTCAGAACTGAGCACAGTTCCCCTAATTCCAAAGCCCATGATTTTAGGTGTGGAATATTTTGCTACCTTGATTTAGAAGGGCATGTTTTCAGTCCAAAACGCTCTTCTATCAGGTCATACTAAACTCTCATCTAGACAGGATAGATATTTCTACTCTGCTCTAGAGTGCAAAAGGAGCGGAGTTAAAATTAAGTGACTTGTCCAAGCCATCTGTCTGTCATTGTGTGGCAAGGCCTAGGTGCTTGGTCTTATATATATCTTCATTTACATCTATTTCATTTGAGCTATATATTACAAATTATTTTAATATAAACCTTAATTTTATTTTGGTGAAAATTTTGGGAAAATTTAAGATTTTTTTCCTCTCTTGGTTTAGGAATGAATGTTTCTTTCCAACTCATTTACTGAAAATGTCCTTATAAATCTTACTAAAGTGTTCATTTCTGAGAATTACATAAAATTACAATTTTTCATCAATTTAATATATGGGGAGTTTAAAAAAATAAAGATGAAGAGAACAAAATTTGAAAATGTGTTTTAAAGGCAAGAAGTACATAAAAATTCAGAATACATATGGGAGGAATTCCCGTTGTGGCTCAGTGGTTGACATACCCGACTAGTATCTGTGAGGATGCAGGTTCAATCCCTGGCCTTGCTCAGTGGATTAAGGATCCAGTGTTGCTGTGAGCTGTGGTATAGGTTGCAGATGACGCTTGGATCCCATGCTGCTATGGCTGTGGTGTAGGCCAGCAACTACAGCTCTGATTAGACCTCTAGCCTGGGAACCTCCACATGGCGTGGGTGCAGCCCTAAAAAGACAAAAAAAAAAAAAAAAAAGGAATAGGAGATATTGAGAAAAAAATACACCTATGATCTAGAAAACTTAGATTAGCTCTTTTCCAATTTAGTCTTCAACATTTTCCCCTGATTACTAAAGGAATCCCTTTATTATGTGAAAATGAATGTTTTTATTATTCATTCATCTTTGCCCCTCTGGTGTACATAAAATAGTTTCTGAATTTTATGTGTCTTGGAAAACTTGAGGGAGTCCTGTTGCCCATCTAAGATTCAGTGGAGCTGAGTAATTTAGTCCTAATTGCAGTCATTAGAGAATCTAAAACTTGGCTGTTGTTTCAAATATGGTTATTTATCTTCCTTAGTGACTTTCAAGATCTTCTTGGATAGAATTCTTATAGTTCTTTAGTGACGTTTGGAAATAATATAGCACCTTTCATAAAGACCACATCAGCTGCCCCGTGGGGAGGGAACAACTTCATAATAATTGATGAAAATCGTGGATCCAGATGCCTTTTCAAATATTTATAAAGATTACGAAATGGTCCTGGTGTTGCTTATGTCTCTTCTAGGTTTAAGTATCTTTCTGGGCTTTGGGTAAATGATCATATAAAAGACACTATTGTGATGAGCTATTATTTTCTTTCTTCTGTCTATTATCTTCTAAATTCCCTTTCTTTGTTTTGCTTTGGATTGAATATCTTGATGAAAATTAGAAAACAATTTGTTATTAACTACAGTTATTCCTTTTGTCTGCTAAAAGCAAGAAAGATAGAAGTAAAAAATAGGTGTTAATGTTAAAAGAAGCTAAAGAAGAAAATACAACTAGAGTCATTCTTTAGTTGAATAGTAGAAAATTGTTTTCCCTTTAGAATGTGTAATAGAAAACTTGAGGAGTCTTAGTGATCAACTAGTTAAATCTTCATCTGAGTGGATAATGAAAATAATGACTATGGGGTGAATTAATCATATAATATGGAATTCCTTCTGTGTATCTGATCCTGAACTGGCCAGAGAAATTTGCCCAAGGTCATACTACTATCTAGTTATGGATTGATTTTGGAATATTACTTTACATTGTTGTTTCTCTACTAATGTAGAGTAAATTAACACAGGCTAGATTGTAAATAGTCTTAAACCACATTTAATGGTGATTAAAATCATTTTTGTATGTGCCAGATTGATGCTATGTACCACCATTCCTCTTAACATTACTCTTTGATAAAAAGTATTGACTGCTTCTTTATAGAAAATTCCCTTCTTATGACTCCCTGCGTGTTTTTCCTACCTCATTAATCTCTTCTGACATTTGGCTACTTCAGGGTCCTCCCTTAAATCTCTATATTTTTTTGAAAAAGGGCAAATCCTGGTATCATGTACAGTCTCTGTTTAGGTGACTTCTCATGGCTTTCACTCCCTGCTATACGTTGGTGATACACAAACAAAATCTTAGTCCAGAGTTTTCTGTTGAATTTCCAGCCTAAATGTCCAACTGTCTACTTGAATTATCTACTAGGATGTCTTCTAAATTTCAAAAATAAATAATTTGTCTTCATTCCTCTCCCACACATATTCTACCTCTGTCTAACCCTCCATCTACCACCATTTTTTCTTAGTTACTTGTGCCTTCCTTCAGTCAATTACCCCACTTTGCCCAAGGCAGAAAATTGAATTCATCTTTTATTTTTTCTCTTTCCTTTTCCTTTACACCAATTAATATTATCATCAAGCCTACTATATGTAGCCTGGAAAAAATATCTTAAATTCATTATTCACTCATTAGTCAATATTTTTGAGCACCATGTACCAGTCATTGAATTACGTACCAGTGTGACTGTGAACAAGACAAACAGGACCCCACTCTCATGGACTGTGTTACAGCTGGGAAAGAAAAAATCAAACTAAAGTAAATAAGATAATTAAATAATTCAGTACTATGTCACAAAGTGGGAAATAAATTGTGTGCCATGATCAAGAAGAATAAGGAGGAATCTACTTGAATATCGTGGTTAGGAAAGGATTCCCTTGAACTGAGAAGTAAATGATGAGACTAATTCAGCCACTAAAAATGTCCCGAGAAAGGGCATGTCTGACTTTTGTGTTGTAAACTTCATTGTTTCTGTGCTGTAAACTCTAATTTCCTTATCATGACCCATGGGTTCTTTCATGAATTGGCCTTTGCCAAACATATATACAATAAATGTGTCAGATATTATTCAAGAAACAGTAATACAGCTGTAAATGAGACAGAAGTTTAGTCATTGCAGTACTTATATTGTACTGGAGACTTAGAAATAAACTATGCATAAGAAATGAAGAAAAATGTCAGAGCATGATAAGTGCTACAAAGACTCAGTAGCACTGGGAGGTTAAGGGAGACCGTCAGAGACATGACATTTAAAAGTGAAATTTAAATGAAAGAAGGGATCAGTCATTCAAGGGAAAATGCACAAGTAAACATGTGAAGGCCAGCAAAAGCTTTGTGTGTTTGTATCACATTATGAGGCATTTTGTCTGAGAGCAGGTAGACAGGAAGGTGGTAAAAGATGGGGTTGTATAGATAGTAGATAATCCTGGTGGGCCATGGATTTGATTCTAGAATAAGCATATTAGTAATATAGTACATATACATCATAGAAATAATGATACATATGCAACTTAATTTGGTTCTTTTTCAATGACATAACGTTGTGCCAATTACTTCTTGTTTGTCTCTTTCATGTAGAAATATATTGTTGTACATGCAACTATAATGAGCTTAACAAGGAAACTTGCTTATCATGATAGAATGTTAAAAATCTTATGCTATCAATTACTTAGTGAATATATAGTTCCTATAACTGGGCTATGCTTGAGGTTGGACCATAAAGAATAATAAATTTTCCTTTAGTTCTCTTACAGAATAAAAATGAATCTATTGTGAGGCAATATTACATTTTGCAATTTCATCTAGAATTTGACATTTGTATTTAGTGACCTCATTAAAAAGCGCTGCTATCATAACAGGAAAAGTAGATATCAAGTGAGTTATTACACACCTGGATCTTTAGAAGAACAGATGTTGGCTCAATTAGAAGAAATGGAAATGTTAAACAGCACCAAATGAATTCACCACAGGTATACTGCTGTTTACTTTCTGTGAAATGGATTCATATACAAACAATTGGAAGGAAGCCGTATTACAAATATTGCAGAAACTTAGAGAAAACTTAATACAGTTTTTATAAATCTAAATATTCCCTATGCCGTATTTTACCATTTTTTAGTGTTAAATAAAAGTTTCACTAGGTGATAAAGGCAGTTAAACACATTCACAAGTATTATATCATGAAGTAAACTTTGATTCATTTATTTTTCATTTCTCAGAATTTATCAATTTATGAAAATGACTTTGCTTTCTAAATGTAGGAATTGTAAAATGGAAAAAACAAACACAGCAAGGTATCCCTGTTCTTATAAATATGTGCACAGAGAAACAGAAGTTTCTTCAATTTTCCAAGCAATTCTCTTAATTTTCAGATAATTTAAAAATACATCTTGGAGTCACAATTAAAATAGAACATGTGCTTTATTATTTAGGGCTCATAAAGCAACTAAGACACATATCATTTGCCAGGTGCAAATTATAACCAATGCACCAAGTATAGTAACATAGGAATCAATGTGCCCACATGTTCTAGGCTGTTGAGTTTAGTAATATATAGAAAAAAAAATATAATTGGATTAATATCCATAACCTCAGGTGACTACTTTGTTTTCCAGCAAACAATTCTAAATAAGATTTAGGGAAAACTTAAAAGGACAAATAGAAGTATTGAAGTAGTATAAGGATTGTCTTATCCTCCCCATCTATTTCTAAGATTTTTTTTTCACTTTTAAAATGTGGAAACATTACCAGATATATCTCAGGCTATTTATAATTCTCCAAAACTATTGAAGCAAGAAAATCACCTTACATTTTAAATACAACTTTAAGAGCAATTGAGTTTTTCAATATTTGAAATTAATGTAAAAACAGAACCAAGATGTTGCTAAATTCTGAATCACAATATTCATAATATGATGGTTCTAAGAAAAAGGACAGGGACTTTTAAAGTAAAATTTATTATGGATTATTGATTTAAAGCAATTGTTAAATTCCCAAGAAATAACTAGTGACTGAGGAATGTTACCTAAGTGAGAGGACATAAATGTAAACAAGTTTGCAACTCTTTTGGCATCAACACAGATTGACGTACTGAAACTAGATAAATTATCTATAAATAGAAGTAAAAAAGTGGAAGATTATGCCTTTGAAGATCCTCGTTGCTAAGAAATGAAAGGAGGAAGAGATAATGAGAAAGACAGGGAATGAGAAAATCTTAGAGGTGTACAGCCTATATGACATTAAAAAGCAAAACAAAACCAAAGTCAAACAAAAATAAGAGAACATTGGGTCATAGAAACTGCCACCAAAATATTTTGGAGAAGCTAGATTCAGATCCCTTTTCTGTGGAGGGTTTACATCATTGAAGATGTTGGTTTTCATAATATCCAAAATTTGCACTAGACAAAAGTTCATTAACAAGATAATGACTATTTCAAATGGAGTATATTCATAAAATGCATTTCTATAAAGCAGCACAAAAATAACAGGCTACTAATAAAGACAGTATCTTCAACATTCAAAATTCATATGTTGATAAGACAAAGCTGATATCAGTGGGTAAATACCATAACATTCTATTTACATGAAATTCAATAAAAGGCAAAGACTAATTTATATTTATGAAGTGGGAGGATTAGTTGTATATGGGGTGAGGCTTGACTGTGTAGAAGCAGTAAGGGACATTTTGGCATAGTGGAAACAGTCTATATTTGATTGGGGTGGCAGTTACATGAATGTATTATTTGTCAGAATTCATCAACATATAATTAAGAGTTGTGCATTTTACTGTGTAAATATTAACTTCTTCAACACTGAATTTATTGTAAAAATTTCCATCCATGCCATTTTTACTATAATTTATATATTCCCATAAAACAATGTGTATAGTATTATTTTGCCTCCTTAAATACATATTGACAGCATAATACATTTATTCTTATACACCTTCTTTTATTAAATATTGTTTTTGTGATATTCATTATTAAATTTGTAGCTTTAACTAATTCATGTATGAATTCCTCTATATGATTAGACCTAAAAATTATTTATTTTTCTTCTGTTGATAGATATTTTTGTTGTTTCTTTTTGTAATACTAGGAAGCATTGCTATAAACTAAGGTCAATATTTATTGCATTTGTTAATTAACTTCAATATTTTTATGGACATTGTGATATTATATTGCAGAGACTCTGGATTCTGTTATATTCATTACAAGTTTGTTGGCTTTGTCTTATTTATTTTATTTTATCTGGCAAGTAACTTGGTTAGGTTTAAACTTCAAACTCTGTTTTTTTGAGCAGCCAGAGATGTGGGCAGAGCATATACACCAATTCAAGGATTACACTCATAGTCTCTCTTCTCTGGAATTTAACACTTTCCATTTTTAGTTGCTGTGAATATGCCAAACGTGTTCCTTCTGATACTTCAGGCCAGAAAGTATAAAGTTTCCTTTTAGAGTTTTTGCCACCATGTACATTGGCTGCCTGCAGTGAATCTTTAGGCTAAAACTGTTAATTCTTATAGGATTAGTATTTTGTTCATTCTCTGGTTGTCTTACCCATTTTACCCAAAGTTGATAGTTTTCATCTGCAAGATTATAATTCTGGCAGGACAACAGCCACATGAAAAGTGGATGGGCAACTTTTAACATTTAATGTATTGCTAATTTTGTCTAACGTCATTATGTCATTTTCTAGTGTCATAATTCAACAATTGTTTATCTTTGTAACTATATTAAAATATTTACCTTAAAACTTTTATTTGGTAACTGTATGTGAAAGATATTCTATAAAAATGTAACTTCAGTTTCTTAAGTAAATTGGAATTTTGAGTTCACATCATGAAAGTAGCAATATTGCATATCAATTCACTATCGTAATTGTGCCAAGATAATGAGAAAATGCAAATATGAGCTCAAAATGTAAATTATAGGTTTCTACAAAATGAAGGATAAAAGATGTCACAGTGTGCTATATAAATGAGAATTTTTCATTAAGTTAAATATTCAAAGCTGAAGATAAATAGATGAAAACAATCTACATTCAAGTCACTTCCAAAGTGGTTTGGATTAGTTATAACAGAATTACTGATTTTTTTCAACAAAATAATTTCTGTGTCTAAGTAATTGCTTCAGTTCTAGTAATAAAAATTAAATTTAGATATTAACTTATAGGTCTGAATTCTAGGTATTAAAGGAGAGGGATTGTTCATAAAGAAATAATGCTAAACTTCAAATAGAGAAGGTGCTATACAGAGCTGTCATGTGATACCTAATTACAAATGAATTTTGAGGATTACTCAGTATTCTGATTAAATATGATGTCCAATTATTTTGAGTTAACAAACCATATTTTGACATTATGATTCCATTCTGATTAAAAAAACATTATTGGAGTTCCCTTCGTGGCTCAGCAGTTAACGAACCCCACTAGAATCCATGACGATGCAGGTTCAATCCCTGGCTTCCCTCAGTGGGTTAAGGATATGGCATTGCCGTGACCTGTGGTGTAGGTCACAGACGTGGCTCAGATCCCATATTGCTGTGGCTGTTGCATAGGCCACCAGCTATAGCTCTGATTTGACTCCTAGCCTGGGAAGGTCTATATGTTGTGGGGGTGGCCCTGAAATAGCAAAAAAAAACTAAAAAATAAAAAAATGTTATTGACTTCCATGAATATAAATATTAAATGTAATACAAAGCTTGGCATAATATATTTTTCTGCAAAACCCATCTTCATTGTAGCATATAAAATTAATGTTATTAATTTGAGTGTTATTGATTTTTAGGTTTAGTTCATGTGTAAATAAACTTTCAAATTTATTTTTAATAGGAGCAAAAGGGTAAAAAATTCCTATCTAATTTAGATTTGTACCTAATCAGATTACTTTTCATTTTGATAATATTTAAACATAAAATGGACCAAAATTCTTCATGTATTGTTTTCTGTTACTAATGGACACTTTTCTGTAATGACTACTTTTTCCTTAAACTAGAAGAAAATAGTATTGAATCCTGACTTCAAATACCTAATTTACCACCTAGTAGCTGTATGATATTTGACAATAACATTAAGACCCTGTGCTTCAATTTCCTCACTTGGAAAATGGTGGATAATAATAGAACCATTTTCATAGGACATTATGAAAATTAAATATCATAGAGCATTATTACAAATTAAATATTTGTAAAACCGTTAGACCAGCATCTGACATATAGCACATGCCCTGTACATATTTATAAAATAAAAGTAGTTCAGGTCGAGTAGGAGGAACAAACTCCCTTCCAGACAATGCCACTGGAGAGGCAAGAGTGAAAAAATGCAAAAAAAAAAATTAAATAGAAAGTTTTTGGAAACATTGAAGAGCTGTTAGGCCTTAGAGAAGATGTTAAAAGAAAAACAGAAAGTTAAAACAATACTTACCTCTTCTCTAAAGTCAGCCTCATTATTTTTTGCATATTAGGTTTATCTAACTTGGAAGGTCGGTTTGTTTTGTTGCTAGTTCATATGCAGGAACAATCATCTTGTTCTTCCAATGCAGTTCATGGGGAACTTTTCTCCCAGATCATGGGGTATTGCTAACAGTGAGTGCTACAGCAAAGCTTTTCATGGTTTCTCATTTAAATTCCCAGAAGAGGAGTTGTGGCTCAACAAAAATGAACCTGACTAGTATCCATGAGGATGTGGGTTCAATTCCTGGCCTCACTCAGTGGGTTAAGGATCGGGCATTGCTGTCAGCTGTGGTGTAGGTCACAGATGCGGCTTGAATCTGATATTGCTGTGGCTGTGGTGTAGGCAGGCAGCTGTGTCTCTGATTTGACCCTTAGCCTGGATATGGCCCTTAAAAAAAGCAAAAAACAAAAACAAAACACTCCCAGAGCATCATCATACTCAATTTAGAATGCATTAGAGAGATATTAATTCCACAAACATTGGCAGTAAATCATGAAAGAATGGGGATGTTCACATTTCATCTAGTCTGTTCTCTTGTGTTCTGCTTTCTTGTGTTCTCCATAATGTATCTGGAGTGAAGGATTGCTACTTTAAGCCAAGTCTAGGAAGCAGCTGGCCCTGTTCCCTAAAGGCACGTTCTTACTACATAGGCATACAAAGGAAAGTAAGAGAATTTCACCTCTGTGAGTCCATATGTAGAATTAAAATTTTAGTCTCTATAGATTAAATAATAGTAGCAAGTGGTGGAGAAAAATTGACCTCTTTGGTTTGTTTTAGCAAAATGTCTTCATTAAATTTCACAGTTATCCTGCTGAAATAGGTAAAAAAAAAATGAAGTATTTTTTAGGATATCTGCAGTTAGGGAAAAATTCTCATTAACAGAGAAAAAAATGATGATTAGTAAGTATTAACTGCCAACTTCAGCAGTAGTGGAATCCAATGAGGTATCACAATGTTATTATGATATTATAAAAAGGGAGTACATATTCATTACTTATATTTCTAAACTTGATATATTAGTCTAAAAGGGATTTGTTAGCAGAAAGTAGGTCTATAGTCAAGAACCCAAAAGTCCTTGCTCATCATTTTAATAAAAGAGTCCAGGACATTTTAAAGATATCAAGTGTGGTACAGAAATCTTTCTATCTCCAGTTTTCTCAGAGATGATTTTATATTTCATCTGGATAAATGCAATTACTTCATTACAAATTTACTGCATTCAATATCCTCAATCTGAATGAAAAGCTTTTCTTTAATTCAATTGGAATTTTCTATTTTGTTATCTGTATTATATTTGTAATTACATTGAAGTTACTATTCACTATTTATAATTGGGTCATAATACAGGAGGCAAGCTAAGAGGAAATAACTAGCTGCGTTACAAACCATTAATTTTCAGAAACAAAGTTGACACTCTACAGATGTAATTTGCAAGTCAAATATATGTTTTTTCCCTCTTGGATCCTTTTTTATTTACAGGAAGTCTTGGTTGAATTAATAACTAAACAGTGGCTGAAATCTTTCACTTTAATTAGTATGAGGTGGCATTTGTAGAGGAATGTTTAACCAAGAGATCTGACATGCTGTCAGACAGGGAATTAACACTAAAACAAAGTACTGAATAAATATGTGGTTTTTCACACCAAATTCACTAGACACACAAGTGATCACACTTTAGATAAGACTCCTGCATTTACTATGAGCTAGTATAGCCATGCTCTTTGAACTGTGATAAATTGCTCAGCAGGTGTCTTTGGGGACATGAGACAACAACATACTGTCAAGGTCTATTATTTTCTAAGAAGTTAGACAGCTTGGGAAGTGAAAAAAAAAAAAAGACTGTAGGTTGGGATTATAATGTTCTACAGGTATTTTGTTTTCAGTACTAACACAAAATCAGCATCAAAATCATCTTTTAAAAGAATGCACAGTGGTAGTGAGCTTCTTCTCCAGGGATGAAAAACAACAAAGTGAAAGTTCACCCATTGCATCTGGGTTTCTACTTTTTGTATCAAATACCAAATTTTATCATGACCAGTCTCTTTGCACACCAGAAAAAGTGTTCTTATCTGTCCTTTTCCCTGCATATTTTCTGTCTGTGCTGAAACAAAGATAAATCTACCTCATTCTTATATTTTTCATGTTACCTGTTAGAGTGTTTCCATTCAAAGGACAGCTATTCTTGTAGCTATGTCTTTGCTTAAAGATTTGTAGGACCTTTCTAGATTCAAAGATAGATGAGATGTGTTTTCTATCCTCAATGAATATCCTATGTGTTTGCAGCAGTAAGACAAGTACCCATATTGGGTTAGAAGTGTTATAAAGATGTTACAAATAATGTTACTAGGGTTCACCAAAGGCATATATAAATTCCAATTGGAGATTTGTTCATCATACTCCAGGAAAGGGGATTCATTCATAAATTTTTGGCTAATGGACAGCTGACCACACCTTCAGGCATGGAACATTCACACCCATTGTATGCTTATTTCATTTCAGGTTGACCCCACCAAAATTCACAAAGAAGACATTTTAGAAAAAGAATATAGCTCCTGTATAGAATTTAAGTAAATTAATACTCAGAACAACATGTTTCTCTTTAAAATCTCACAAAGCCCTGTAAGCTGAACAGTGTAGACCAAAATCATCAGCTATAACTTTCATTGACTGACTTTGTTTTTGACAAGGTCTCATGACTTTCAAGGTTTTTATGGAAATGATAACCAGTGATTTTACAATTACTTTGATTCTGTATCCTATTTGGTGGCATGTATATGAGCAGTAAAGCTTCACCACTAGCCAGGACAGTTTCCTAGCTGGGGTTTTGGGGTTTGGGCATTGTAGAAAAGTGTCTTGCCAGTTCTAAGTGCAAAAGGTCATCTTTTGAAATGGGTAGAATAAAAGAGTGACACATAAAACTTATGTGTGGACAAGAGCTTATTAAAACTCTTTTAAAAAGTACCTTTAGCATAAGCATCTTAATATGATGCAATGGTTTGGATCCGTTCTTCAGTAGAAAGTATATGGAGAAAGTAAAAGAGTTATTGACCATTAAATTCTATTAATTCCTGTTCAATAATTCCTTAAATTTTCATTTTGGTTGTTAATGGACAAGAGAGAGTATTCACAGAAATCATATTTCTATTTGAATATAATTCAGATAATGTTATATTTATGGTTCATTATCAAAATGAAGCCTTCATTCAACATACTTTTCCTTATAATAAATTATATATTTTGTTTCTCAGTGCACACAGTTTTAATATTATGCTTTTAAAGTTATTTTGTGTCCAGCAAGGGGAAAAAGGCAGACATAAAAAATATCTACTTTACAGATAGACCTTTTTAATGTTATGAAAGGAAGGAAAAATGCTAAAGTTCACTTAATAAAGATCATGAAAGGGCCTGTCAAAATATTCCAGAATCGAGAAGACAGCAGCAATTTCAAAAGTGCAGTTCCAAAGATTCTTTATATTTAAGGAGCAAAGAGTTTCCCTTAATCTTTCATAAAGGTGCTTTTGTACTCTTAAGCCACTCCAAAACAAAGTAAAGTTCAAAAGACTATACGAAGTTACCTAGAACTGTGTAAATTAGTTTTCTTGGACACTTTCCTAGTTACCTTACAAAATGTATTGCGACAGAAGCCAAAGGAACTAAAGGTTTTGTATAGATTTATATTCTGTTGCATGTTTTTATCCTCATCCTTAAATAATTTGAAACCTATAACCTCTTTTTAAAGACGGAAGCAAAAGTGTTTTAAATAAGTAATTTCCCTTTTATGAGCTTCCCTACCCCATCAAGTCCTCTGACTTTTCATCACTATTTTTATTTTTTTGAAACATACATTTACTTAGAGCACCAACAAATAAGAGACTCAGAGAATGACTTAATAGACCCAGTATTGGTTTTATAATATTTATTTTATGTTTTTTAATGTCTTCATCTTTTGGTGCCATCCAGCCTTGACCCTTCCACTTGATGATGGGAATCTATTTTATGTGCTGTACCAGCTGGGAAGTTTTTAGTTACATGTAAAGGAAAAGAGAATCACACCTGCTTACACAGTAAGAACATTTATTACCTTTTAAGCCAGGAAGGTTGCTGGTAAGTGGCCTCCAGGTATAGGAAGCATCTGAGACATGAGAAGTTGTCAGCTTGGAGATTTGACAGAAAGAATAAGGGCCTTGCTTTAAAGAGGTCGTGCCATTTAGATAAAGTGCCTAGGATAGTGGCAGCCTTCTTGAGGTTGTAAAAGCATCCTGTGAATAGAGTGGACACAGGGAGTAAGCTCAGAGGTAGTGGTAGAACCAGACTCTTGCTGATGCCGCTGTGCCCATTCCCAAACCTATCATTTCCATGGGGAGTGTAATAATCTAAAAAGTGGCTGAGCCTAGTCACAATGCAATCCTGAAACTGGTGAAGGGCTCCCCATTCCCTGAAATAGTTGAATGAGAAGGAAAGCTGGGTTATTTATCAAGAGCAAGGCAGGATAAATACATTTTTAGTGGTAATGGTATGTGCTGTGGATGCCAAACTAACTCAAGGGAAGGAGGTCATCATTTTCTAATGACCCATCATTTTAGTTTCCTGAGGTTCATGTACAAGCACCAACTTCATAAAGCTCCCTAAAGACCCTGTGTTTAGACTACCTTTAAAAACACCGTATGTAGAAGTAGGCAGAGTGCTTACTTGGGAAAAAACTAGTCGTGGTTCCTCCCCAGCTCAACTACTGAATGACTATATGACTTTGGATTAATATTTAACATTTCCTTATTTTCTAAGCCATTAGATTCTCTAATTTCCCTTCCCATTTTTTTTTTCTTTTTTAGCAGTTCTGAGATTCTAAGCCTATTATTCCTTCAACCATGAGGTATTATTTAGTGCCCTGTGTCGTTTATCCCTTAAAAGTGATCGGTCCTATCCCTTACTTTTCTTAAACTGGAGAATAAAAACCAGCCATAGGCTCCCAATAGCTCCTGCAATAGTCCCGTATAAACCATGCTTTCAGTCAACTGACCTTAGCTTCATGTCTCCAGTGTTGCCTTTTCAGCCCTGCACTGGTCTTTTGGATACTGTATCTGCTGTGGTTCCACTTTAGGCTGGAGACCTATTCCAGCTTCCCCCTGGCTGATGGCATTGTGGTTTACCACACATGCTCAACTTTGCAAGCGACTTGGGTTTTTTTGTCTCTAACAATCTTTAGCCAGGAGATTTTTTTTTTTTTTCTTAGCTCTGGTGTCACTAAATTGTCCAGCTGAATTCTCCCTGGACTTCTGAGAAGGGAGAATTCTTCAAATACTATGCCAGACACTAACCTAGATGTAGAAATCAAACTAAATATGACTAGTATCTTTTGCCTTTAGCTGTGGGGATGGGAAGAGAAAAGCTCAATGACATCCAGTCACCATAAAGTGACTGGAAGGTATGTCCACCATATACTGTGAAGTATGACATGCCTCCCTCCATAGTCTCCTGGCTTTTTTTTTTTTTTTTTTGGTGTTTCTAGGGCCACACTCGTGGCATATGGAAGTTTACAGGCTAGGGATCGAACCAGAGCTACAGCTGCTGGTGTACACCACAGCCACGGCAACACAGGATCTGAGTCGCATTTGCGACCTACACCATATGGTAACCAGCTCATGGCAACGCTGGTTCCTTAGCCCACTGAGCTAGGCTGGGAATCGAAACCATGTCCTCATGGATACTAGTGGGGTTCATTACCGCTGAGCCACAATGGGGACTCCTCTCCTGGCTTTCTTGTCCACAATATATACTGAGGAGACAGAGGTGCCTTCGTTGTTGCCAAGGACTTCTACTGATCTGCGCTTTTCACGTATAGATGAACACAAGTGTAAATAAATGTTTGTATTTACTTATTCATATGTGAATTTATTTACTATATTTATTCAGACATTTAAATAAATATCTGATAAATATTTTGGGAAAAGAGAGGAAGAAAAGCAAATTATGGGGAAAAGGAAAGAACTCTGAGTTGAGCATCAATTTGAGACAACTAATGGATGGAAAATTAACTTCAGATATGAAAACTTGTACCAAAAATGTCAAATATATGTTTTCTAATTCTACATTATAAGAAGATGCATAATACGGCTTATTTTAGACAGGTTATATTGACAAAGTACTGTGGAAATTCAAATGAAAGTTGTTGCACTGGGCAATTATATCACTATTCTCACTAGCAGATATTTATCATACAGAAATTATATGTTCATTGAGTAAAATAATACAGTTTATAGGAAGTAGTTTAAATTACCTCTTCAACAACATTTAAGACTTCTTATTCCATATACATTTTTAATACCCCTCTATGATGCTTAGTATAGTGCTGGAGGGACTGTCCATCTTACACAACAAGTTAAATTTGGTCTCCAAAAACTTGCTTCCAGGTATCCTCCATGGTTGCCTAGTCCAGTTTCATATACAATTATTGCTTATTCTATTAGAGAATTATTTAAAAATACAGGAAGGATTTTGAAAATGATTTAGTAACTTTCCATAAGGTCCCACAGCAGTTAAATGTTTTTGTTCCCTTTCATGATATCTTGGTTATAGTGTAATTATATTAAATGTCCATCAGCCATAAATCATAGAGTCGGATCTATAGGTTAAAAATTCTTGAATCTGACAGGTGTATATACATCTATGTAAAACAAAATGTTTTAATGTCAAGGATCATTTAAAAAATCTATTTCCTATTTCTTAGCATTAGGATAGTATCTCATTATGTATTTTAAAAAAACCTCTCAATTCCATTCATTTTTCTTTGTTTTATTAAAAATTTGAAGATGCCTAAAAGCTATTGCATCCTGTACTTAATAAAAGATCGTTCATTATTTTGCTAAACTGTTAAGCCATGTGTGCTTATCCACATATTTGTACTAAGGTGGACTGATCCTTTCTTTTTTTCTTACAGGAAATTTTCCTCCATCAAAAATTGCCTCAACTTCTGCCTGAAGGTATTAAATGGCCCATCGAAGAATCTTATCCCAGGTAAGATGTGGAGCCTATTTTGAAGTAATATCCAAAGGTCAGCATTACTTTGCTTTATTTTTCTGCTATGGCCATGAATTGAATTGATGTCAAAACTGAGCAGAATTATGGGGAGGGCTGATCTAGGAGCTGTTCTACCTCAAAGAGTTATGGCACTTTACAAAGTTTACACAGATGAAAGGGTGGTGTGTGGATGTCGCCTGGCTTCTTGTTTTAAGTTCAGCTTTTACTTCATCTGAATGTATTTATGCCATTATCCAGGTAGAGGTCTTACTGGATTGATGGAAGTGGGCTCTGGTTTTGGTGACTGGTAAGCCTCAGTGTTCCATCTTTGCAAATGTAACCATGATTGATTTGGTTTGAAACTAGCTTTGATGCCATGATATTACATTACCGAATGCCATATTTAGGTTCTCATTCACTTCTGTGAGTGAGGTAAGGAGAGAGCAGGTGTTGGTGGGTTTTTACTTGTTCAGAGAGAAACTGGACCCCTGGAATCCAGGCTAGACTGAGAAAAAAGCTGGGAATTGGATGTTGAAGGAATGGCACTGGATTTGAAGGCTCTTGGGAGCTTGCAGTATGACCTGCAGGAACATACCAGGAAGGGAAGTTTTGGGGCTCTCTCTGTAGAGTCAGTGGACGGAAATAAATGAAGAGACAACATCACTGCTGGTAAATTTGTACTTGGACTTTGCTTGCTGAGTGTGTTCCTAGACTAAAGTTTACTTGTAAAATGTTCATGTGAGGGATTCTACTGGTCCTCATCTGTCATTCTTCATATAAGGAATTCCACTGACCTTAGGAGATCAGTATGTGCTATTTGCTTGAGTTACACATTAGCGTCTGAGTAATTGTTAATTCTTTAAATGCATTTTTAAAAAATACCCTAGATTTTAAGTTCAGTTTGTCAGTGAGTTTTACCATTTATATTAAGCATAAAACAATTTTAGATGATATAGGTTATATTAGGAAGCTCTCCCTCCCAACATATAACATTTATAGCAGAATTTTAATTTCAGAAAGTCTTTGAGCCCTTGAAACAGCTTAGCAGTTCTCATGAAATTCTTGTGAGTTATTTGCCTGCCATCATCAATTTCACCATACTCTAAAGTCTCCATGGATTAATAACAGGTTAACTCATAACTATGCACAAATTTATTGATGTTAATAACCTCCTTCATGATATCAGAGTACCATGGTCATCAGAGTTCACAGCGTAATCACTCTGGCAAATGATGAAATAAGAAATAGTAAATAAATCTTCACTTTTCATTTAAGTAAAGCTTGCGGGTAAAGCAACTATTTTTGTTTCCTTCATGTTTTAACCATTCATAAAACCTTAATCAGACTTGTGCCATACTAGTTATTGTTAAGTAACTAGGTAAGTAAATATTTAACAATATGTATATGTATGTATGTTTATATCTCAGATTTTTATATTTCAGATAGATTTTTAAGTAAAATGTAAAATGTTCATGTGAGGGATTCTCAGATTTTTAAAAGCATTGACACATGACAAGAACAGATGGATGCTGCTGACCCAGTCTATTAGGCTCGACCTGTAAATGTAGAATCTGCTATCTTTTTTGGTTTATATAGATATTTCTGATATATTTTTATATGTTCAGATGATGCTACTATAATGCCCAAAGTGTTGAATTGTATTTTTTTTTCCAATAGCAAGGATGGAGCAACTAAAATGTCCACATGAACATGTAGCTACTTTGTAATTATTAATTATCATAGACGTTTTAGCTTGTTAGAAAAGTTTTCTGGAGAGAAGAAAGTCTTTCTTTTATAACAGCTGAACCAATGGTGGGAGCTTGGAGACTGTGTTTCACTAACAGCATTAAGCTATCAGTTAACTTTGCTAAATTAGATGATGATAAGAAGAGTTTGTAAAGTTGATTTACTGATTGGCAAAAATATTTTAAGTCATCTTCCTGGAGGTAAAAATTTTGAACAAAAGAATTCCTCTCATGGAAAAACAAAACAGAAAACATGATAGAACATCATAATAAAGTGAGAATTATTTCATGCTCATCTTCCATGAATAAGAAACTAATTTACATTTATACCATTAAATATATTAAAATGGAGTGAAAATTAGATATTGATGTTCATTCCTGTGCTTAAAGCATTTAGTGATCTGCATATAATTTTTTCCACATAAATGCACAAGTAACTCTTTTATTGCTCTTTTTTCAAATCAGACATTAATGTATTGAATAATACTAAGATTTGAGATTTGTGCTAATATTTATAATAGGGTCATGTTTTGAAGGAAATGCATTGTTTTTATGTTACAGTTCTTGGATAGTTGTTTTTGTCATGTGATTGAATAGTGCTGATATTTCAATAGGCAATTATTGATAAGGCTGATGGTACATTTTTGAAAAGGAGGTTAAAAAATACTTTGTGAATTTGAAGTGACTCAGGTAAAATATTAAAAAAAAATTTTTGCAGTTAGAAATTATTCCACAGTATCAGGTTGTAGTGGCAAAACGATGCAATGTATGTGTGTGTGTGTGTGTGTGTGTGTGTGTGTGTATGTTTTAAATACGTGGATTCATAACACAGTCTCCATAGTTTTTGTTACCTGGATATATGGGCAGCACATGCTATGAAAATATGTTCAGAAATCTATAACTGCAAAATAAGCCAATCTGAGGACAGCTTATCTCTATTAAATGTTTTTATCTTCTTCATCTGAAATAAGAAAATGTGCTCCTGACGCTACCTGGTTTAATGCACGTCAGAAAAGAAGTTATATGACTATTATTTTCAAAGACATGACATTGTTTTTGTTGTAATATAGATCTTCTAAGTTATAAGTACCAGGGAGAATTAGTTTTCCAAATATTATGTGAATATTTAAGTTCCACGTTTATTGCTGTGGTCCCCACATGACCGCTTCAGCTGCTAACATATAAAATTATTATTTTTTTTCCTTCTGTTTGTGTTTTGAACTTCTCTACAAGATTGTTAGTACTCAGGAGTGCAGGTAGAAATTTAGGGAAAATAATTAATCTGAGATCTCAGTTAAAGAGATCCATACTTTAGATCATTTAATACAAAGTATGTGACAAGAACCACAGGGGTGAATGATCCTTGTCAAGGAGTTTACAACTCTTAACAAGAAAGTTTGAAAAAGGTGTGACTGTAACATCTGACAAATGAGTGAAGTTTTAGAACCAGCATATAAATCGAAAGCTTTAAACAGGCAGAATCACTCTTGAATATCCATAAGCAAAATGCCAGCATCTGTCAAGACATTTCACCAGCATTGAAATAAGTAGCTGTTTCTATCATTGAATCATGCTCAGGATGGTGAGCTTATACTATGCTAAGCCTCACAGAAATGAAAGAATTCAGTAAAAAGAAAATACTTGCTCTCCCTCTCATATTCCATTTGGGCTATACTCACTACTTGACCTAGGTAAATAATTCTCTATCTCTTTGTTTCTTTGTTTTTCATTTCTGTGTTTGTTTGTATCTCTATCTGTGTTTCTATTTTGCTCGCTGTCATGCTCCTCTGTCTTCTTGCTGGGTACCGATATTTGAATACTTAACGATGGCTCACGCAGTGACACTGCAAACAAATGACTGTTTATGAGATGGCTTGAGGTGGTCACAGTATGTTCTATAATATTCTGTGGTCTCCTGAAGAACAATGGTAACCTCCAGTTAGGGAGGGGATAGGAAAAACCAGCATGGCAACATGGTGCTAAGATTAATTTCTTAGACATGGATAGGATTTTAAGTGGTCTGGTAAAGAAGGATATAACATTTCAAAGAAGGATATAACATTTCAGGTTAAGGAAATCACCCAAAGACACAAGGTGGAAAAGTGTGGGACAAATCTCTGGTAGAATAAATGTGGAAAGGCATTTAAAAGCATATTAAAGGTTCATTTTAATGCTGGGATAGAGACCACACTAAAGTAAAACTCAGTGGAAGCTGAAAATATATTTTTGAGAAAACTGCCTTGATACAACCAGAGCTCTACTTCAAAAAGAATAATCTCAAAGCCATTTATGGAATGTAGAGCTATAGAAATAAAGATAATGCAATGAATATGGTAAAGGGAGAGATAAAAATGATCAAAAATGACTTTGAATTTTTTGAGCTTATCTTACACAGAGAATGATTGTGCTATTTAAAGAGTTTGGAAAGTCAAGCGTTTTTTAATGCTCTAAAACAGAAAAATAGTCACTATTTTTGCTTATAGTGCTTTTTTCTTTGGTTTTTATTTTTTCATTTAATTCTTAGTCCATCTCAGTTCATTTGGACTGTAATATAAGAGCTAATTTTATTTGTATTTATATTGGGCAATTTTCCTTCACACATTATTGAAAAGTTAACCTCTTTTCAGTTGGTTGGATTTATGTAATTTTAATATATACTATACATTGACCATGACATATAATTAGTGTTTATTATATACTGTACCTACCATTATATGTGATATTTAATATCATAGTCAATCATCGATCAATCTAAATATCTAATTTATCCTTAAACATGAATGTGTCTTTTTTTTTTACAGTTTCTGTTTGTTATATTTGTCTTAGTTTGAAATAAAACATTTGACTTTATTATTATTTTTTTTCTCCACTGGTAATCTTTCAGACTATATTATGAAAGAGTACTTGTATTATTTTTGCCGTCATCTCCCACGTATTATTAAGTTCAATAAACTAGGTCCCATCCAAGTCTATGTAATTTGGAAATCACCAGTGAAATACTCACTCATTGGTTTCCTTTCTTTCACCATCAGAATCACTCAGGCAACTGCTGTGGACTGAATGCTGTGTTTGCCCAAATTCAGAGACTGGAATCTAATCACTAATGTGATGGTATTTGCAGATGGGGCCTTTGGGAAGTAGTTAGCTCCTGATGTGGAAACCTCATAATGGGATAAATGTTGTTTAAGCCAACCAGTATTTGTTACAGCAGCTTGAACTAAAACAAACAACTCTATCTGTTGAGTCATCACATCCTTTTAATTTCTTTATTTTATGTTACTAAGTGTTAAGTATATTTTTAGCATATTTTTAACTTGCTACTTTCTTTTTTACCTCATATGTTTGCTGCATTGTAGAAGAAGTGTGTATTTTGTTACCATTGCTATCAATATTGTTAATGAATATACCACTGCAAATGAATATACCACTAACACACTTTTTTGTGTGGAAAAATTAAGTAACTGGCATTTTGCAAAACATTCTGATGAAGTATTATATAGAAGGTTAAGTGTTTTGATGTTATTTGAGGATTTTTGTTGGGATTTAACATAAGTTGGGAAGATGTTATTATTTTTCCCACTTGAAGCATGAAATGTTGACTCCTGTAATCCAAAAATTCACTTACACATTTATTTGAAATTTTTTTACTCAGATAATGAAGGCTTTTTAATGCTACTACTATTACTACAGCTAATACAACTACTAATACTTGTACAATACTATTCATCTGCTACTTCTCTTACTCTTAATCATTTTACTACTAATACTGCTGAAAAAACTGCTTGCTATTGCACTACTAGAAGCAAGTAATGTCTCCTCTGGAGAAGATTGCAAATTTGTTGGTAGAAAGGTGAAAATGTTTATTTATACATATTAGATACATTGACATTATAATTTAAGAAATACATTTTATTTTTATTTCCTTACTTGGTGGGCAACTTTTTAAAGTTGTACTGCTTTTCAAGAAAGTAAATGCAGAGGAAAGTTTACTGAAGCAAATGTAAAACCACATGGCTTATATTTATCCCCAGATATGCCCTCTTCTGTTCTACGATATTGACACATTAAAAAGGGGAAATAATATAGAAGTTTATCAACTTTAGTTTCCTAAAAACTTTTACAAAAGATATGTGAATCCTAAAAAAATGCTTCTAGTTGCTAAAAAATCTATATTTGTGTTTATTTATTTACTTTTCCCCACCCTTTTTAGTGATGTCTTTTAACTATTGAAAAGAAGTATATGCCTGTGTGAGCAAAAGAGGAAAAAAAATAAGTCATTTTTCCTGTGATAGATGCATGGTATGTACATGTAGGATTTACTTTCCTGTCGGTGTTTTGGCCTTTGACCTTGGTTTTATGCCAAGGTGAAGGAAGGGCAGCAAACTTTTGGGTTTCTAGTTGTTACACCACATCCTTAGCGAGCAATACAGAGATAATGAGGAAAAGAGGCAGATCTCATGTAAGTAGGGGTCTTAGATGGATGGTAGTAATCCTCTCTATTCCTTTATTCTGTCCCATCCAGAGACATTCTCATTTCTAAGTTGGAAATAATTTTTAAAGGTGTATATTTTATTTAATCTATAAAATTTATGTGGTTACTTGTAAGTGAAGAAAAAGCATTAAAGACTTTTTCTTCATTTACTTCTTAAAATAAATGTGTAAAATGCATGACTAAATATAATATACTTGCCTGAGATGAATTGTTTGTGAAGAGAAGGACAAAGGCAGTTTTGCGGTATTCTGCCACATGAATGCAGAAACATTATTCCCTGTTGAAATGTATAGAGTTAGAAATAACCTCTAAATTATCTACAAACTCTCAAATGATAGTAAAGCTGCTATATTTTTATCTTGAAAATGCAAGCCTCTTTGTAATGGGTTTTCTCAGTCTTACCATTGCCTATCGAGAATGTGTTTTTCTGAAAGAGTGAGCATGCCTGCAAAGAATAGATTATTACTTTGCCTCATGAAAATCAATTAAGGATTTTGTCTAAAGCTTTATAAAACACAGCAGAATTTATACACCCTGGAGAGTGTATACATATCAGGGTTGGTCCTGAGGCATGCGTTGCATATGTCTCCCTTACTATCTAGGTATGGAATGTAACAGAATTCGAAACTATTGCCGAGTGCCTCAGCTTTCCTAGTGAAGGTGTTAGGAAGAAGTCATATAGACCCCATATGGTAGGCATGTGCCCAGGCCCTTTTGAGAAGCGCTAAATTTCACTCAGAGCTTAGGGACAGTTAATGGACCTCTGCATTATCTCAGGATAGAACAGAAACCTTATGAGCAGCACTTCAGTGTGGGAGATTTCACAGGTCAGTGACTTCGCTCTGTAATGAAATTCTAGAAGGAGATACTTCTGTCTTTGAATATCCTATGCCTTTCTTAATAATACACAGTTTTGTAAATGCTGGCTCTCTTGTTTGGGATGCAATTTTAAACCCCTCTTCACCAGACATTTTTTAGAACTTGAATTAGACATCATCTCTTCTTAGAGAGTTTAACTTGCCTTTTATCTTACGAATTTTACTTTTTGTAAAGGATAATATTGTCCAAAAAGCATAGATTATGAGGTCCTATGAGACATATCTAGAGTTGCTCTTTCATCTGCATCTCCCCCCACTCACCATCTAAAGCAATGAACTCTCTCCCCATCACTCAGAGCAGGTTAGCTTTACTGTTCTCCATGTCCTGTGTGGTCCTGTTTGCTTTATCTATTCTTGGATATGCAGTTCTTGATCTAGAATAATACTTATAATAATGGTGACTAGAACTTGTAGATCTCAAGGGACTCTTGAGAAGCTAGAGTTGCTGTCTGTTCCTATACAGTATGAAATCAGACTCTGATGCCATTTCAGAGATATTTGATCTTTTCTGAATTCATAAATTGAGATTGGTTGGTACAAAGTTGTAAATATGTATTTACATATGTTAGATACCTTTGCATAGATAATTTAAGAAAGAAATTAGTAGATTCTGTTGTCCTTCCAATCATCCTGATGACTCTTAATTCCAGTTCAGGATGTGGCTCTAAATATGTAAATAACACAGCACCAGATCCCCATTCTATTTGCATATAAAAGAATGATTTTAATCTGAGAGAAAACCAAAGTGGAAAGGAAAATATCTCATTCAAATTGGTTTATTTCTTAGTATCAATGTAAGCAACTTATTTGACAAAAATAAAACTTTTTAAATTTGTAAAATATAATCTTTTTTTGATATGTATCCAATTTGTCATATGTGACCTAAGGGCTAAAGTAACTTTTCTTCCTATTTTGTTTTTGTAGCGTAATTTTAAATATTTTCTTACAACCTAGATGTGAGAAAGGGACGTCATCACCAGGCATTCAGAATAAATCTATGAACCAAACAAATGTGCCCCTGCACACACAGAACTTAAAACCTAGTGTACTATGTAAAGGAGTAAACAGATACATCAAACATAAATTGTTCTGTGATTCTAGAGGAGTGAGATATGCCACTTTACTTTAGAATGTTAAAAATCGGGCCCCGACTATTTGAGATCTCCCCATACTAGACTGTATAAGAACTGTGAGGTCACTCATAACGGTTATAATTTAGGAAAGTCCAGGTCTTCATTCTATGGTAATCCCATTTTTCCCTGTTAGAAACACTGAGAAGGGATCATTCATTTCCTGCTAGTACTAATGATACAGAAGAGATGGTCCATTCTGCCCACTGGTCACTTTTCCATTGCTACTCCTAAGGTTCTGGCATGAGGCCAGGGTTAGCCGCTGCACTCTGTGTGGGGGTGGGGTTCCTTCCTTTTTTACTATGAAACCTGTGTTTCCTTATCCTCCCCATCTCCGTTTCCATCTTTTTAACCTCAAAGACTAATGGTTCTAATTTTATCTCCCTGCTGGGACAACTCGATTGCATCACTTCCACCCCACCCCTAACCTTCCCTGCTAACAAATACTTGGTGCGGATTCCTTTGGGTGAGGTGGTACACACACGTGAAGAGACCCACAAACTACT
Source organism: Catagonus wagneri (assembly GCA_004024745.2). NCBI lineage: Eukaryota > Metazoa > Chordata > Mammalia > Artiodactyla > Tayassuidae > Catagonus > Catagonus wagneri. Next base: position 4,612,429 of record PVHT021183530.1, on the reverse strand, counting down.
CCTTGCAGCAGGAAACCCTAAACTCAAGAATGCAAAGTGGAAAACTATATTTTCATTCTTTTCATCTTTGAATCTGCTCCTGTAAAATGACAAAGCATAGGGTCATGTATGCATTGCATTAATGGGCAATTAAAATAGTTCAAGATGTCATGGAATTCACAGAAATCCAGATACAACTATGAGTTTCAGGGAATTTGGCTTTTTGGAAATGATATACCCCTTTGAGAACTGAAAGAGGAGTAGTTGTTTTCAAGGTAGATTAAGAAATGAGTAGTAGATGTATTTAATGACCTGATTCAGAGTGAGGTAGAAAAAAGTGAAATCAATACATTAATCTTGCTTCCTCTACCTCTTGCTTTGTCTATAAGACTTAAAACACTTAAAATCTGAAGAGTGATGAAGAAGTGTAAAACATTACTTGTGAATAGAATTGTATCTTGTTTTTTAAATTCAGCATGCAGAAAGTCCTTTCTGTGAGCTAGGAGAGGAATCATACTTCTGGAATTTGCAGACTTTGTCAGCCGATGTTTAGGTTCCCACTAAACCTTTGATGATGAAGGTGTGACAGGCTGTATTTTTCCACTGTTGTGTTTGACTGGAATAGGGAAGTTATTGCTAAAATGTTATTTTATTAGACTCTCCTTTCCCAATCCTTTGACGAGAGGATGTCGTCTTTTCTTGGGCTGCTGGTTTACCAGTTAACATCTTCTTCAGCACCGAGCTCAGGCTCCACAAGAAGCTATAAAAAAACCCAAGGAACTCACTGTGCTGTTGTTCCCTGGTTCTGGAGGTACCTAGCAAGTCTGGCTTTTCACCACCTTTTAGAATTTTTGATGTCGGGTAGGGTGAGAGGAAAAGATTAAAAAAAAGTGTGTACTCCATCTTGTCTTAACCAAAATCCCTCCTTTAAATTTTATATATGCATTAATTAAAACATATATTTTTTTATTGCCTTTTTGTGATAACTTTCAATTCGACTAATTAAATTGTAATCAGCTCTACAGGATATTGCACCTGTGTCCATTTGCGACACAACTATTTCTAGGCTGCTATACCTATTCTTTCTCAAGCCTGCACCTTCTTTCCTATTGTTGTAGGAGTTAAATGGTTAGTTATAAGACTCAAAGCAACTGCAGGATACACGCACTTATCTTTTCCTGACATTTTCACTGTCAGTCAGGAGCTCTGGAGGAAAACCTCATGAGTGAAATTTATTTGATTTTCTTTATCATGCAGTAATACCAGAGATAAAAAACTTAATCTGAGCAACGGTATGAAATCACTGCTTTAAACTTTTAATGTGTGTTTCTTTCAGGCAGCTTTTTCATGGATTATTCTCTAAGGTTTAGTGTTATAGAGAAATGTCTTGTGTGAATAAATAAAAAAAACCTAATATATAGATATATTGGTAAATGTTGAATGAACCACACTAGGCATGTTTCCTTTCTGTTTTGAAGATTGTACCCATGGGTTTTATTGCTTTAAAATTCTTCTTTATGACTGTAGAAGTTAGTTTTGTGTGTGTGTGTGCCTCCTTTTCCTGCAGAAGAAATAGAATCATGTGTCTTCCCATTAAATTTTTGTACTGTTAGCTGGTAAGTTTCTTTCATAATTCAACAGAGAAAAGATTTATCAGTTTATCATTTATAATGTCTAAATTTTTATAGTCTCATCTCTTTTGAATTGTTTCTATGTATAATTCACTATGGGTAATTTGAAACACATATTCTGTGAGTAGAAAAAAAACTGCTTTTCTTTTCTGAAGATGTCATTTAAAATAAAAAGAAAAATCTTTTTATTCTAATCAGATTGCCTTGTCACATCATCTACATCATTTTGGAACAAAGAATCACAAATGACAGAAATTCTGTTTATTACCACAATGTAGAAGAATAAGAAAAAAAAAAGCATTGGATATGATCTTCCCTCTAACCCTTTTACTTTCTTTCTGGGATTAAAAAAGAATAACCTTTCCGACAGAGTAAAAGTCAAATTTTTATGGTTAGCTGAGAGGAAGACTTTAATAATCTTTTTGCTTTTAATAAAATTTTCTGAATATCATTTGTAACATTCATCTTGAAACAATTTAACTCAATGTTGATTTTAACATTTATATATTAATCTGGATTTATCTTTTGAGGTAAATAATATACTTTATGTAGTTACATAATTTAGGAAGACCTAAGGTCTTTACTTGAATTACTTACATTGCGCAATTCTGAGATGAACCCTTCAGGTTGAACTTAAGCTTAGAGTTCATTGCCTAAATGCAGTGGTTCTCACAGAAGAGATGGGGTAATCCTTTTCCCATGGACACTTGGCAATGAGTCCAGAGACTTTTTTGATTATCATGATAAAATGGTGCTATGGCATCTAATGGGTAGAGACCAGGGAATCTGCTAAACGCCTTAGAATACAGGACGCATCTCACAACAAAGAAGTATCTGGTTCAAAATGTCAGTAATGCTGCTGTTGAGAAACCATGGCCTCAGAGATAATTCCAGGGTCTGGTAATTTGTGGACTGTTGGAACTTGAAAGAATAAATAACAGATTCATGCCAAGAATTTTATTTTCTGTGTTAATGCAGACATCGTATAAGACCTTTCACCTTACAGAGGCTTTTAAACATTTCCATAGCAATTATTTGTCTCCAGTGTACTCTGATTGTTTACTTTGTTTTTTCCATGCTTTTGAACAAATAGCCCTTGTAAAAAAAAAAATTCTCCTACAGCGGCTCTTGATAAAATAAACAGCAGTGAGAATAATCCTCCATTTTTAGCTTTGCAAATCATCATGGATCCTTAATGTCTGGGGGCAGATAAATTGAAGGTAAGATTTAGGTCATGTTCGTTTTAATCTTCATTGTGCTGGATGCAAGCCCTTACATTTTCACACAGGTCTAGGTATCTGCGTAATTTCCACCCAGGCCCCTGCCCTTCTGGAAACCCTATAGTCTTAGGCACTGGAGTCCATAATGGGAGATTTCCTGGAGGTAACACTTTCTTTGCAGGTTCTGCCCTGATAGGGTCAGCACATTAGCCTGATTCATCCTCATTTTCCCACTTCTCCCCAGGGGCAGATTCTTGCCAGTTTACCCCAAAGAAATTCCCAATCTTCCTTTTGACATGATTGGTTCCCTCCAAGGAAGAATCATTGCAATTCTTGTCCCTGGATAGTTGCTTTGAGGAGGATTTACATTGTCAGTGTCATATGAATGTGTGATCTGTAGTCATCACCAGAAAACATTAGGAAAATGTGGCCCTGGTGGTCCACTAAGAAATGAAGTCTGAATGTGGTTTAATTGACAAGGTTGGGGCTTTAAAAGGCTCAGAATGCTGTGATAGGTTGAGTAGCATGTCCCTGAATATTCTCACGTCCTAATCCCTGGGACCATGTGAATGTCATTTTTTTATAGCTAAAGAGATGCTGCACATTAAGAATCTTGAGATTATCCAGATTATCCTGCAAGGCCTGAGGTATTCATAAGTGTCTTTATAAAAGGGAGGCAGGACATCAGAGTTGGTATTAGGAGATATTGTGAAGGAAGCAAGCTGTTGCAGTGATGCAAGAAAGTGACTATGAGCCAAGGAATGAAGGTGGCCTCTGGTAGGTGGAAAAGGTAAGGAAATAGGTTCTTCCCTGGAGCATCCTGAAGGAACCAGCCCTGCATACACCTTTACTTAAGCCTAGTGACACTGTATTTGGACTTCCAAGTAACCATAAGGAAGTAAATTTGTGTTGTTTTAAGCCAGTAGGTGTGTGATATTTTGTCTCAGCAGCAATAGGCAAGTAATACAAACACCCACTGTGTCTCCCACAACCTACATAACCTCATCCTTCAGAGGCCAAATCTCCCTGCCTCCCACCTGTGTTTGTCTCTTAGGAGAAACTGGGCAACAGGAAAGCAGTGCTTAGTGATTTTTCACCTTCCACCTGTGCCTTGAGGTCTGCTTGGCGGAGAATATATTCTTTGAATGTTTCACAGTAAATTCTACAGGATTATGTATCTCGAGGCTAAATTCCACTGATTTCTTATGGCCACTGTTTCCATGTAGACACTTTTTTCTCTTCTTGATCCTTAAGAAAGAATTGGACCAAATACTCATGATTTTGAATCGCATATCCAGCATTGATCTTGGATGGCTAACTTGCCATCATTAATCTTCAGTCTCTTTATCCAAAAGTAAAGATCTTCATATCGCTTTAACCTGGTGATGCTTTAAGGATTGAATGAAACATGTAAAATCTCTGTTCAGATTTTTTTTAAGTAATTGGTAACTAATCTATGTGCCAAGACATTGAAATAGCTACTGTATTTTGTATAACAAAATCTAAACATAGTTAACTGTAAATTTCAGAGTTGTGGAGAGCCAGAAGTCTCATTTTTTTTTTTTGAAACTACATGGTTTATGTTCCCACTTCTTCTCACTGATGCATTTTAGGATTGGTAGATATGGATGGGCTCCAATGGCAACCTGCCTGCATTCAGATCTCTCTATTCTAGTTATTCCTCTCAAAAGGTGGTGACAAAGATTTTGTGAATTGATGCACTTAGATTGCTGGACCCACTGTGAGAGTCAGTGTATACTAGGCATTGTCATTTCTGTTGCCACGCTAAGGGCACTTTGTTATTGTTGTTGTCGTTAAGACTAGAAAGAAAGAGAAATGCCAAAGACACTTAAAATTGATTCCACTGAGACAACCTGAAATGTCGAATCAAAGGTCCCTGCACACATAGTGAGGGAGATATCTCAAGAATGTTCATACATAGAACTTAGAACTGTCAGTTGTATTCAAGAGTCTTTAAAGCTTGCAGGATGACAAGGCAATAATGTAGAATTTTAAAATTTTACTGGTTCTACCAGTGTTCTCATTGTATCGTGTGTTTTACCATGAATGTGGTTTATTCATAAAATCATTCTACTACATTTTTAGGCAACAATTTTATTGTCTCTATTTTTGTTTCTTAGGTTTTACTTAAGCTTCTTTAAATGTTGTAACATTACAACCTCCATTGTTTCATACTTGACTTTCCTGACTCTTTAGAAAGTCTGGTGCCCATTTCATACACTCTTGTGGCAGGAAAGGCCCACTTATAACAGTTAAGAGTTTGTGTTTAATTGTGTGATTTACATTAAATTCCTCTCTGAACAGGAGTCTTTATCATCACAGTCATTTATATATTTTCAATTGTCAAGCCCAAGACTGACCCGTGGTAGATGGTAAATGAATGAAAAATAACGTAACTTCTAGTCCATCCATGTTGCTGCAAATGCCATTATTTCTTTCCTTTTAATTGCTGAGTAATATTCCATTGTGTATAAGCACCACATCTTTATCCACTCCTCTGTCAATGGACATTTAGGTTGTTTCCATGTCTTGGTTATTGTATAGAGTGCTACAATGAACATTGGAGTACATGTGTCTTTTTGAGTCATAGTTTTCTCTGGATAAATGTCCAAGAGTGGGATTGCTGGATCAAATGGTAATTCTATTTTTAGTTTTCTGAGGAATCTCCATATTGTTTTCCACAGAGGTGGCACCAGTTTGCATTCCCTCCAAGACTGTAATAGGGTTCCTTTTTCTCCACACCCTCTCCAGCATTTACTGTTTGTAGACTTTTTGATGATGACCATTCTGTCTGGTGTAAGGTGGTACCTCATAGTGGTTTTGATTTGTATTTCCCTAATAATGAGTGATGTTGAACATCTTTTCATGTGTTTTTTGGCCATCTGTATGTCTTCTTTGGAGAATTGTCTGTTTAGATCTTCTGCCCATTTTTTGATGGGGTTTTTTTTTGGTTTTCTTTTTTTTTAATTTATTTACTTTTTTATTTTTTTGCATTATAGCTGGTTTACAGATTTCTGTCAGATTTTCCAAGTGCACCATGTGGTGACCTGGTTACATGTACATATATGGATTTGTCAGATGTAATTAGATATAGTTCCCCATGCAATACAGTTGGATCTCCTTGCTATTCCATCATTAAAGCACTAGTTATCCCCATTCCCTCCCACTCCTCCCCCACACCTCCCCTGCGCCCTTGGCAACAACAAGTCCATTCCCCAAGTTTGTGTTTTTTGATATTGAGATATAGAAGGTGTTTATAAATTTTGGAGCTTAATCCCTTGTCAGTTGCTTCATTTGCAAATATTTTCTCCCATTCTGTGGGCTGCCTTTTAATTTTATTTAGGGCTTCCTTTGCTGTGCATAAACTTTTAAGTTTAATTAAGTCCCATTTGTTTATTTTTCTTTTTATTGTCATTACTCTAAGGGGATGGATCTGAGAAGATGTTGCTGTGATTTATGTCGGAGAGTGTTTGGCCTATGTTTTCCTCTAAGAGTTTTATAGTATTTGGTCTTATACCTAGGTCTTTAATCCATTTTGAGTTTATTTTTGTGTATGGTGTTAGGAAGTGTTCTAATTTCATTCTTTTACATGTGGCTGTCCAGTTTTCCCAGCACCACTTATTGAACGGGCTGTCTTTTCTCCATTGTATATTCTTTCCTCCTTTGACATAGATTAGTTGACTGTAAGTGTGTGGGTTTAATTCTGGGCTTTCTATCCTGTTCCACTGGTCTGTATTCTGTCTTTGTGCCAGTACCATATGGTTTTGATGACTGTTGCTTTGTAGTATAGTCTGAGGTTGGGGAGCCTGATTCCTCCAGCTCCATTTTTCTTTTTCAGGATGTCTTAGGCTTTTCTGGGTCTTTTGTGCTTCCAAACAAACGTTAACATATTTTGTTCTAGTTCTATAAAGAATGTCCTTGGTAATTTGATAGGGATTGCATTAAATGTGTAGATTCTCTTGGGTAGTATAGTCATTCTGATAATATTGACTCTTCCAATCCAAAAGCATGGTATGTGTTTCTGTTTGTGTAATTCTTGATTTCTTTCATCAGCATCTTATAGTTTTCAGAGTACAGGTCTTTTGTCTCTTTAGGTAGGTTTATTCCTAAGTCTTTTATTCTTTTTGATGTGATGGTAAATGGGATTGCTTCCCTAATTTCTCTTTTCTGATCTTTATTTGTTAGTATATAGAAATGCGGTTGATTTCTGTGTATTAATTTTGTATCCTGCAACTTTGCCAAATTCATTGATGAGCTCTAACAGTTTTCTGGTAGAGTCTTTTGGATTCTCTAGGTATAGTGTCATGTCATCTTCAAATAGTGATAGTTTTAATCCTTCCTTTCCAATTTGGATTCGTTTTATTTCTTTTTCTTCTATGATTGCTGTGGCTAGGACTTCTAAAACTGTTGAATAGTAGTGGCAAGAGTGGACATCCTTTTCTGATCTCAGTGGGAATTCTTTCAGGTTTTCCCCATTGCAAATGATGTTAGCTCTGGGTTTGTCATATATGGCCTTTAGTATATTGAGGTAGGTTCCCTCTATGCCTCTTTTCAGAAGGGTCTTTATCAGACCGGGGTGTTGGATTTTGTCAAAGGCTTTCTGCATCTATTGAGAGGATCATATGTTTTTTATTCTTCAGTTTGTTAGTGTGGTGTATCACACTAATTGATTTGCGGATACTGAAGAATTTTTGCATCCCAGGGGTAAATCCCACTTGATCATGATGTACAATCCTTTTAATGTATTGTCAGATTCGGTTGGCTAGTATTTTGTTGAGGATTTTTGCATCTATGTTCATCAGTGATATTGGCCTGTAATTTTCTTTTCTTGTGATATCTTTGTTTGGTTTTGGTATCAGGGTGATGGTTGCCTCATAAAATGAGTTTGGGAGTGTCCCTTCCTCTGCAATTTTTTGGAATAGTTTCAGAAGGATAGGTGTTAGCTCTTCTCTAAATGTTTGATAGAATTTGCCTGCGAAGCCATCTGATCCTGGACTTTTGTTTGTTGGAAGTTTTTTAATCACAGTTTCAATTTCAGAAATTGTGATTGGTCTATTCATATTTTCTATTTCATCTTGGTTTAGTCTTGGGAGATTGTACTTTTCTAAGAATGTGTCCGTTTCTTCTAGGTTTTCCATTTTATTGCTGTATAGTTCAGTACAGTAGGCTCTTATGACCCTTTGTATTTCTGTGATGTCCGTTGTTACTTCTCTTTTTTCATTCCTAATTTTATTAATTTGAGTCCTCCTCTTTTCTTGATAAGGCCAGCTAAGTGTTGATAAATTTTGTTGATCTTTTCAAAGAACAGCGTTCAGTTTCATTTATCTTTTCTTCTATGGTTTTCTTCGTTTCTATTTCATTGATTTCTGCTATGATCTTTATGATTTCTTTTCTTCTACTAACTTTAAGTCTTGTCTGTTCTTCCCTCTCTAGTGGCATTAGATGTAAAGTTAGGTTATTTATTTCAGCTTTTCCTTGTTTCCTGAGGTAGGCTTCTATTGCTATTAACTTCCCTCTTAAAACTGCTTATGCTGCAACACAGAGGTTTTGGAGTGTCGTATCTTTGTTGTCATTTGCTTCTAGGTATTTTTTAATTTCCTCTTTGATTTCTTCTGTGATCCATTGGTTGTTTATTAGCATGTTGTTTAGTCTCCATGTGTTTGTGGTTTTTTGCCATATTTTAATTGTTGTTGATTTCCAGTCATATAGCATTGTGGTCGGAAAAGATGCTTGATATGAGTTCGATTTTCTTAAAGTTGCCAAGGCTTGATTTGTAGCCCAGGATGTGATCAATCTTAGAAAATGTTCCATGCGCACTTGAGAAGAATGTGTATTCTGTTGCTTTTGGATGGAATGTCCTATAAATATCTATTAAGTCCATCTGATCTATTGCTTCACTCAGGGCCTGTGTTTTCTTATTGATTTTCTGTCATGATGACCTGTCCATTGCTGTAAGTGGGGTGTTAAAGTCCCCCACTATGATTGTGGTATTGTTGATTTCTCCTTTTAAGGTTGTTAGCTGTTGCCTTGTATATTGTGGTGATCCTATGTTGGGTGCACAGATATTTAAAATGGTTATATCTTATTCTTGGATTGATCCTTTGATCATTATGTAGTGCCCTTCCTTGTCTCTTAAAATGTTATTCATTTCAAAGTCTATGTTATCTGATATGAGTATTGCTGCTCCAGCTTTCTTTTGATTCCCATTTGCATGGACTATTTTCTTCCATCCTCTCACTTTCAAGTTGTATGTGTCCCTAGAAGTGAAGTGGTCTTTTGAAGACAGCATATATATATGGGTCTTGGTTTTGTATCCATTCGGCTAGTGTATGTCTTTTGGTTGGGGCATTTAGCTCATTAACATTTAAAGTAATTATTAATATGTATGTTCTTATTGTCATTTTATTAACTGTTTTGGACTTTTGCTGCTCTTTTTTCTTCCCTTATTCTCTTGTTATCTCTTGTGGTTTTTAATTATCTTTATTGTTTTATTTGAGTTGATTTTTCTTATTTGTTTGTGTATCAATTGTAGATTTTTGGTTTGATATTGGAGTCTGTATATAAACGAGATTGTTTTTAGTTGTTCATTTCTTAACTGCAAGTGTGTTTCCAGTGTCCTGCATTTGTACCCTCCTCTTCTCACAATTTGTTATTTTGGTAGCATAATTGTGCATGGATGATTTAGTATCTTTACTGTATATATGCCTTTACGGGTGAGCTTTGTCATTTTTGGTATTTTTGTTTCTGGTTACGGCCTTTTCTTTTCTGCCTAGAGAATTTCGTTTAGGATTTGTTGTAAAGCTGGCTTAGTGTTGCAGAAATCTCTTAGCTGTTGCTTATCTATAAAGCTTTTGATTTCACTTTCAAATCTGAATGAGAGTCTTGCTGGGTAAAATAATCTTGGTTGGTCGTTTTTTCCTTTTCATCACGTTAAATATATCATGCCACTCCTTTCTAGGCTGCAGAGTTTCAGCTGAAAAATATACTGATAACCTTATCGGGGTTCCTTTGAATGTTATTTGCTTCTTTTCCCTAGATGCTTTCAATATTTTCTCTTTGTCGTTAATTTTGGTCACTTTGATTAGTATGTGTTTTGGGGTGTTCCTCCTTGGGTTTATTTTATATGGTATACGTTGCACTTCCTGGATTTGAGTGAGAGATTCCTTTCCCATGTTAGGGAAGTTTTTGGCTATTATCTTGTTGCATATTTTTTCTGTTCCCTTCTCTCTCTCTTCTCCCTCTGGAACCCTTATAGTATGGATGTTGGTGTATTTAACATTATCACAGAGTTCTCTGAGACTCTCCTCATTTCTTTTCAATCTTTTTTCTCTTTTTTGTTTTGCCACCAGTGATTTCCACTAATCCGTCCTCCACTTTGCTTATTCATTCTTCTGCCTCCTGTGTTCTGCTGTTGGCTGCTTGTAATGATTTTTTTATTTCAGTTATTGTATTTTGCATCTCTTCTTGCTTAAGTTTTATATCTTGTATTTCTTTGCTCAGTGTTTCCTGTAAATTATCAGTCTTTGCCTCCAGTTTATTTCCAGTGTCTTGCATCATCTTCAGCATCAACAGTCTAAAAATCTTTTTCCTGGAGGCTGATAATCTCCTGATCACTTAGCCCTTTTTCTGGGGTTTTTTCTTTCTCCCTTATCTGAGTTATAGTTCTCAGTCTTTTCATTTTTATAGATTTTTTGTGTGGTGACCTTTTTGCAGACAAAAGTTGTAGCCTCTCTTATTTCTGGTGTCTGCCCCCCTTGTGGCTGAACTTGGTTCGGGAGCTTACTGTAGGCTTGTTAATGAGAGGGACTGGTGCCTTCCCACTGATGGGTGGGGCTGATTCTTATCGCTCTGGTGGGTGGGGCTTTGTCTCTGGGTGAGATTAAAGGCAGCTGTGTGCCTGAGGGGTCTTTACACCACTTGTTTACTGATGGGTGGGGCTGCGATCCCACCTGGATTATTGTTTGGCCTGGGGCTTCTCAGTGCTGATGGGTGGGGCCAAATTTTCCCAAAATGGCCACCTTCAAAGAAACACAGGCTGATGAATATTCCTGAGAGCTTTACCTTCAATGTCCTTCCCCTGAAACAACCACAGTCACCATCTCCCAGATGCCTGTGGAGACTTTGCTTTGCCCTGAGACCCAGTGCATGTGAAAGTCTGTGTGAACCTTTCAAGAATGGGGTTTCCATTTCCACCAGTCCCATGGAGCTCCTGTGCACAAGCCCCACTGGCCTTCAATGCCAGGTGCTCTGGGGGCTCTTTCCCCCAATGCCAGATCCTGGGCATGGGGACCTGATGTGGGGCTCAGAACTCTCACTCCTGTAGGTGAGTCTCTGTGATACTTTCCAGTCTGTGGAGCTTCCCATCCGGGAGGTATGGGGTTGCTTATATCACATAATCTACCTACCTCTTGATGTGGCCTCCTCTTTGTCTTCTGGAGTAGGGTATCTTTTTGAAAGTTTCCATTCCATTTGGTTGTAGGTTGCTCAGCATTTGGTTGTGATTTTGTTGTTTTTATGAGAGTAGTTGAGCTCCAGTCCGTCTATTCTGCCATCTTAATCCCGTCTTGAGTATGTTTGGTTTTTAAAGAAACTGTCTAACTGCTTCAAAGTGACTGTCAATATTATTTTATATTACACTGCATTAACATATATGTAGTAATGTAGTCAGAAACTCTTTTATCATGTTTGCTCTTACCAATCTAGAATTGATGCCTCTTCATCCTGTACTTTTCTTTGCATCTCAGAAAATCCTTTTCCTATACAGTCTAGATTAGATTCTTCCAATAAGATACACTTTCAAAGCATTTAGGAGAAATAGAAGAAAGCGTGATTCAAAGCAGCAGAATCTCTCTCGCTCTAGGCAACTAAGACAGTCATCAGAGCCCAGTATGATCTTTCTTCCTGAGCCTTCTAGGGGTTCTGTAAAGCTTCAATTATGGTATGAAATTCCTTTCCACAGGGAATATCCAGAATGGCTTCTGTTTTCTTGACAAAATTCTAACATAGCTAGTTTATAGGATCTCTATTATATCAAAGAAAGACTTTGCATATAAACTATTTATAAGGAATAGAAAGGCTTAAAATTCAGATGATTGCCCTGTCTAATATTTTCAGAACGACACACAGTGCTGCCTAAACTCTGTAAGCAGTTTGGTTGAAGGATCATGTTATCTATTTTTATTTCCTTCTAGATATTGAGTTATTTGCAATATTACTAAGTAATTATACTTTTCCTCCTTTTAATTGATATATTTTATTAGTTTACTGAAACATTAATTAATATACACACAGTTTAGAAATTTAAAATAGCATGACAAAATATGATATTAGATTTTTTTCCCTCATGATAACATTTTTATCACTGTTCTCACATTCAGACCCATTCAGACAATTTTATGGCTTAAAGATAAAAGATCTATGAGAAATTAGTCATTTTATCTTAGAATACTGAAAGTTTTGTTGCTGTCCTTGTTTTTGTTTTTGGTAGTATAAATCTGCTAGGCATTCTGGTCTGAATACTTAGTCTCTCTGAAGTAATTTTTTTTTCATAGATTCATTTACAGTTATATAGTATGAGCACTTTTACTTTTTGTTTTAAATCCATCATTTGAGATTGCTCTCCCTGTTTGCTACAAATCTATCACAGACAATGCAGATAATGTTTCAGAAAGCTCCAGTCATTTATTTTGAAAGATGAGTGATTTAGAAAGAAACAAAAGGGAATGTTTTGATCTTCCATGAGTATAACTTGTTCAAATATAACAGAAGTCACTGCTTTCTATACAGTTTTGTCTTTATTTCCTTCTGAATTTCAGGCCTGTGCTTTGTAACATGGTATGTGCTGATCATTTTTGTAAGAGGCATCCTCTCAGTTGGAGATATCAGGAGGGTACCATGTTAAATTTCAGAGATGGCAGCTATCAAATACTTTATGAACTTTATATGTGGGAGTACAAGGAGGTGTTCATGAATAATTACAGAAGAACTTTATCAAGTCTAACTGAGAAGAATCATGTGGGCAATTAGAGTATTGTGACACTGGGTATCAGTGAGACCTAATTTTGTCTGTGAATTTAGGGAAGCTGCCCAAAGGACTGGCATTCTGGTTGAGTCCTGAGAGAAGTAAGTATAGCCAAGTGAAAGTTTGGCGAGAATGAACATTCCAGGCAAATATAAGTCTGTGCAAAAATGAGAGCTGAGGACAAAGCTATTTGTCACGCTTTCCTCTGTGTTAGGCGCTATACAAAGCAATGGGAAAAAGATGAAAAAAAGATACTGTCCTCAAGCAAATAACATGTAGTGGGATTATTTTAATAGGTAGATAGGTAGATAGAGGGTTTTTATGTTATGAGGGGTTTTGATATGTATTATGTCAAGACATTCATGCACAATCATTTGGTGACAAATTCAGGGGTTATTATCCACATTTTAGAAATAAATACATTGAGCTTCACTGAGGGAGAATGATTGAGTTCCTGAAAAATCATGAGATGTATATTTTCATAAATAAGTATGTGAAGACTAACTCGGCAAGAAATTTATGTGTTTTTGGTATAGCACACAGATGTACATATCAGTATAGATCAAGGGGATAAGACACACTTAATCATCCTGTGAAAAAAGTCTTCTCTAGTCACCCCCGCCTTATTGGTTGAAAGGGAGGGGTATACGTAAAACATTAAATGCAAGGTTATTAGTGATAGATTAGAAGTAAGAAAAATTAAAAGGGATGATTCTTCTTTTTTTAAAGGCTGATAAAGAGAGTTGTAGTATTTTAGCACCTGTGTGTGTGGCGAGAGTAAAGCATATTCTGAAAAATAGCTTCAAAAATGGGCTAAACTGGGATGTAGTCATGCACCAATACCTTACATTGGAATGCTAAAAATGAAGTGATAAAAATCAACAACCTGCCCTTGAAGGTCATATTTCAATAGTGTTTTAAGTGTAGTGCAGACTGCATGCAAAAGTTTCTTTGAACTTAACAGAGTTTCATGAAAAGATCATTTCTTCACTTTTCTTGGTCTTGGACATCTTTAATGTTTTTAGAGAGATGATATCAGTACTTTAGATATTTTGACAAATGTTTACATCATCCAGATTTAGGTAATTTTGAATGAAGCAAATCTTCTAATCTGTTTCTCTGTCCAAATGAAATAGGACATATCACCTTGATATCTATTTTCTGGAAATAAATTCAACTTATGTTTCATGGTAAGAGATGAGAATTCTAAGCAAATGTATTTACTAAAGGATGTGCTCTTAATTTCAGATAGGCAACCACCAATGGATTGCACTCTGGGAGGCATTGTGCTGTAATCCTTAATCGTTTAATGTACATACTTTGATGTCATACCAGCCAGGTGGAATATTTTCTTTTTATTGGAAACATTTAGAAAGCCTAAAGAAAAGCAGAATATTTCATAGTGTAGTATTAGTGATTATGTGTGTGTGTTTGGAACATACCCTCTATTTCTAATTTTCTGATTTTTAACCAGGAATGGGCCTCATAAATTTAATATTTGCATCCTCTGTGATAAACTTGTCTCCTGTGTTCACTAATGTGGCCATTATATTTACAGATGCTTCTAGTTAAGCAATCATTTCATTCCTTTGAGAAATCCTTTTTGTTCATGATGACTTACATATTTTTTTTTGGCCACAACCACAGCATGTGGAAGTTCCCAGGCCAGGGAACTAACCTTGGCTGAAGTTTCTACCTATTCCACAGCTACAACAATTCTTGATCCTAACCTGCTGCACCACACAGTAACTTCTGAGTTACATATTTTTAGTACAATGCTGGTTTCATTCCATTCATAATATAATATAAAATTATTATAAGCCAGAGATACTTTAATTCCACTTTGATTAAATTATATTTGAACTATAGGTCTCAAGTTAGAAGGACTGAAAAAAAGTTGCAACCACAGGTGTCTTTACGAATCTTAAGCCCTTGGTTAATTTCTAACGTGGGTTTCAAAATGCAATTGATACCATAAAGTATAAGTTAAGTCTATATTTATTCTTAATCTTATGGTCCTAAACAATAGTTTTTTTTTATTTTTGTGTATTTACAAGGTCAGTCATAGTACTGTAATGTTTAGAACCATAATACTTATCATACAAATTCTTGGCCTGTGCTTTTGGGACTCTTAAATTGGTGTAAGAAGTGCTTGCTGAACATAGTTTTGGGTTTGTTCACATATGTATTTATCAAGTAAAATTAGTTCAATGAATGAATTATTTAAATACATAAATATAGTATAACAAAAACATGTTATATTGTACATATATTAATAATCTTACATAATATGAAACATATTATATATAGCATAATAAATTACATTGATATATTATTTTAGATTACCGTTAAAGATAGGAAAGATTTCATTATTATTGAAAATGAATGGCTGTAAAGTGTATATTATAACATAATAAATATAAATTTAATAACTATGATTACTGAACAATTTTTAGTAATATGGAATCTTACTTTTATTTATTTATAACATAAATACTGTTTATAAAATATTTTTATAAATTTATAAACATAATTATAAAAATAAATTTATTTATTTATTTTCATTTTTGGCTGCCCTGCAGCATATGGAGCTTCTGGGCTAAGGATCAGATCTAAGCTAAAGTTGCAACCTGAGCTGCAACGGTGGCAATGTGGGATTCTTTTTTTTTTTTTTGTCGTTTTGCCTTATCTAGGGCCGCATTCACTGCATGTGGAGGTTCCCAGGCTAGGGGCCTAACAGGAGCTGTAGCTGCCAGCCTACGCCACAGCCACAGCAACGCGAGATCTGAGCCGCGTCTGCAACCTACACCACAGCTCACAGCAACGCCGGATCCTTAACCCACTGAGCAAGGCCAGGGATTGAACCTATCTTCCAGCACTCCCAAGATGTGATTGATCCCATTGCATCACAGCAGAGTTCATTGCTTACTTTTATTAATTCTTTATTTTCCATACTTTAGCTTTTATTATTTTATTATAAATGTACTTTTTTGACAAATGATTTAATATCCTTCTGTATCACTTTGTAGATAATTATAATGCCTCCTTTAAATTCTTATTCTGCTGTTCCATTAATTCTGATTTACCTTTTATTGTATTAAACTGTAAATTGTTAGATTTAGATTTATTTAGGGTTTTCTCTTTCTTTTTTTTGTTTTTGTTTTTTGAATGCTTATCTTAGACTCCTACTTTTTGCTTTGAGGTTTCTTGATGCCGTGATTGGTCTTCGTGTATTGTTGGGAGATGGGAGAGAGAATTAGCACCAGGGATCCAAGCCCTGGTTTGTATACCATTTGGTCAGTTCAAGGTAATGGGGGAGTGCTCTTCATAATGGAAACCCCCAGTGCCACAGCTTGGCTAGGCCATGGGTTGTGCTGGGCCACCACCAGTTGCCTCTTATAGGATGGAGCCTTTCTTTCCCCAGCCCTGCACTGCCCTGTGCAGTTAGTCCTCCTCTAGACTGTAGCCCCTAGTGCTTGGTTGTGATGAGGAAGTGAGAGAGAAGATCTGCTTTTGGCCCAGCTGGTATACCAGTCCCAGGCATATCTGGATGGCACCTGGCTCTTTCTTATCTTTCTGATCTGAACCAGTGCTGCCCTTGTGCTGTTCTGCAGTCACAACAGTGCAGGCAGTGGCCATGTCAGGGTAAAGACATGGAAAAAATGTACAAGTCAAAAATGGCAGTGCAGCTGGTCTCTTGAGCTGGATCCCTGATCTCTTCTTTTAGGAAATTAAAATTGATCTCTAGTGATAGCAAGAATAAAGGAATAGAAAGACTCACATTAAAATTATCTTTATATATAAGATACAAAAAAATTATAAAACTATTTTAATATTTCATCCCATTTTACTAGAATAGACATGGATTCAAGTGAAAACTTTTTGTGAATTACTGCTAGCTTATATAGTGTATTTGATTTTAGTAATTAAGTTCCTTTGTGGAGTGTTTTTCATCATTATTAGGCTAAATTTATCTTAGACCTCTGGCTCAACATTTTTACTCTTACCAACTATACTAATAAGCACTTTATTGATTTTTCATCCAGGGACCTTGACAGTTAAACCTTTCTTTTGTCAGTTCTTTCATCTACCTACCACATGGCACCATCTCCTAAAACACTGCAGCATAGAAAAGCAGAGAAATTATTACCACATTATGCAAAAATTCATGGTAATTAGTAGGCTCCAATCTCAAGTTTATGTTGATCTTAAGCCAAAAAAAAAAAAGATTACCCTTTTTTTCTTTTAAATTGTATTCACCTTGCGTCATCTGGTGAAGGTTAAACCTTTCATTAAATAATATTTTTTCAAAACCTTGCAAAATAATGGCTAATTTGAAACAAGTACAGTGACATCATATTAGAGAAAAGAAGAAAAAAGTCAATTGTATTTCACAATAAGGCTTTTATCTTATAGTTTATATAACAAAGAGAGTTCCTTTAAATGACAGTCTCAGGTCTTCACCTGGTCTCTTGCTCTACTGTGTGTTTATTCACTCATAAAATTCTCTATCTATAGAGTCCTAAGAATAGACTGATGAACTGATGCTATTCATAGTGCCAGCTAAATAAATTGCCACACCTACACATCGATTTGTGGAGTAGGGTGTCTGTCCTTCAAACCAGCCTCTGTTTTCCTTCCTGTTAGATGCAGAGGTTTTGACTTTTAGCCATAAACACGATAAATAATCTCAGTAATGACACTGGATGCTGACAGAGAACACAACCTTTTTGTTAGAAGGAACAGCCATGCACTCATCTTGTGAAGTAGGCCCTGCAGACAACCAAGTCATAAACAGCACAGCGCTCATGAGAACAACAGTAAAACACTGTGGAGGATTCTTCACTTATCTAGTTCTGATGCTATCCTGTATTTCAAAATACAAATGTCCTGAATGTTTAACTTTGAGACTTAGTAACATTTTCTTATAAAAAGTCATGGAAATATTCCATGACAAGCATTTTATATATTTTTTGGCATTAATATTAAACATATGCAGCTACCACCAAATTGCCAATTTTGGGGCCATGACAAAGCCAAAATGATATCTCTGATCCTTAAAGCTACACTTTATGAGGTATGTCTATTTGTGTGTGGCTGGGGAGTAGAGGGTGGAGAGGAAGAAGGGTGCGCTTTAAAATATTCAGAAAAGTGTGTCTTGCATATGGACACTCCTCTAAAAGAGACTTTTTTCACCAGAGTGATGAATAATTTGAGCAGTTTATTTCAGTCACAATCTATAAATATGTTTGCTTATAACTTCTCTCTAAAACTATTTTCAATAGAAAAAATATAAAATAAATGTTAACTAGCTTTAAAAGAGAAGATAACATTACTAAAGGTGCTTGTTTATCAATCAAAAGAGGAGACTTCTAAGCCAAATTCTGCTGCCAGTTTTTCCCAGAAATATTACAAATGAAAGGAGACTTTTCCAGTTTTTTATCCTGGATTCTTATGTTATTTTTTTCATATATCATAATTAATGTACATAGATCATACATTTTTCATCACTTTAATTAAGGTTTGATTGTATTTTTATTTTACAGAAGATGAAATTTTTGAGAAGAGAGGAGCTATAGAGAATAAATAATAATTGTTCTAATGTTCTGAATTTATTTTGGAGAGAGCATTTTAACAGGTGTTAACATCATCAAATTTAAAATGTAAATCTCACATGATTGTCACTACAAAGAAAAGTAAGAGATGTTAAAATTGCATGTCTTTTTTGATTGGAACTGAAGAAAAAAATGGCAAAAACAGTTCAAACTTAGCATAGTGTGCTAAAATATCCCTGTGTTTACTTTGATAACATCCTTCCAGCATTAACTTTTTGTTCCCATGGTCCTGTTATCAAAAGAGCTCTTCTAAAATCAATCATTAAAAAAGGGAAAATAATAAAAACAAAACTTGTAAATGAAGTGCAAATAGCACATCCCATTTTGAACATTTAGCAATAAATTCCTGTATCTAAAAAATTGCATAGAATTAATTTTTTCAAAAGGCCAAAAAATTTGTTTGTATCAGTTTTTCTTAACATAAATAAGGCCCTAATTAAATCTATTATGGACAATATGGTTATTGAATACACACACGAGTCAAATTTGGAATAATTTAGAGGGAGCATGAAGTCATAGAAACACTCACTGTTTGAATGGGTTTATTTTTATACTTCAGATATTCCTTTGGCTTAGAGCTTTGTTTCTCTTCTTGAATAATTTAAGAATGTGTTCCCTCTCTCTCTCTCTTTCTCTTTGGGGTAACTTTGATAGTCTGCTCTTCTGCTTTGGTAATAACATGTTTTTATACAGCTCACATCCTGCATCAGGAATGAGAATGACTGTAAGTGCAAGTTTTCTCTCTCTCTTTGAGTTCATGTTATATACGCGATATGCTAATAACCTGGCATGTTTCTTGTCAGAAGTATCACCTGTTGATTGAAGGGAAATTGTCAGGAGTTAACAGTGCATCTCATGTGTCCTAGAGTGCTTGGCAAGAACAGATCAGTGGTCCCTTGCAGCTGACCTGACATGCAGTTTCCTTCACTGACCAGATGCCTGTTCTACTTTTTCAACAATGTACTCTGCGGACCCTCAGTAGGCTCTGCACAGTATGCTCCATATGTGTGTGTCCTTCGTCTCCCACAGGCTACTGAGGAAGAGCTCAGCTAGGGAAAATGTCTAAAAACTGCTGTTAAATACACATTTTACTTGCAGGTGTTTCCAGCTCCTTAAATCTCTCCTGGGATAAAGTCGTAGTGTGCATAGTGAGGCTCTAAGCTGTGACAGGTTCATAGGCAACATGGAAAAATCAACAGTATCGCAGCAAAATGGACATGGTCTCACCCTGCCCACTATTTAAGTCCAGATAAATTTATGTAAATTGTGAATAACTATAAATTACATATTTGTTTAGAATAAGCACTCACACACTTATCTGTTACTACCCTCATACCTTAAATTACAAGTCAGACAGCACACATCTACACATTTATTAAGCACATGCAATATGCTTTGCAGTGAATGTTCATGTTATTTCCAGTGTTTTCTACTCTTTCTACACTAAGTCACTGCAAAAATTTAAAAAATACATTTCTGTGAGGCATTGATTTTTTGATTTAACAATTATTATGTGTCACTGAATGACATAAAAAAATAAATCATGGGGCATAACAGAACTTAGAACTTTAATTTTGCAGAGAACACATGTTTTTCTTCCTACTTTTACAGGATGTTGACTCCAAGATGAATAGGAAATCTATTTCAAATACAACTTTTTCTTTATTAAAAATAAATAAATAAAACTGGGCAATATTGTGAGAAAGACAAACCATGGCAGTCTTCCTCTTTGAATTACTTGTTCATTTTCCTTGCCCTACTTGGAAAACATAATATTTTTATATATGTATATTGCTCTGTAATTTACAAATAACTTTAACCTGTATTTTTTGGTTCAGTGATCACAACAACCTCCCAAGTTAGGTATTTTCAACTTTCCAGATGGGAACATGGGAACACTAATATTTCAATTATGATCAAATATCTGTTAAAAGCCAGCACCAGAGTTCCTATTGTGACTCAGCAAGTTAAGAAGTTGACTAGTATCCGTGAGGATGCAGGTTCAACCCCGGCCTTTCTCACTGGGTTAAGGATCTTTGGTTGTACAAGCTGTGTCATAGGTCACAGATGTAGCTTGGAATCCAGCATTGCTGTGGCTATGGAATAGATGGGGCCCAATTCAGTTCCTAAAATGAAAGAAAAAAAAAAGAAAAAAATAGCCAAGCACAAAGGTAATCTAGGTTTATGCATCACACCACAGCTACTTTCTTGCCCCTTTCCCCCAACTTAGAAGGCCTTCTTGTTTTCCTGGCGTAACTCCACTTAGCTGCCCTAATTCTGGGAATATTCCTTGTTCCAAAACAAGCTTTGCTCCATGCATTCAAAATAAACTCTCTCTGATGACCAATTATGAATTCTGGGTAATGGGGTTATGGCTAGGGGTATAAAAAACTGAAAACATTTCCTGAGTTTCAAGAAAACATTTCTTTTATACCAGGCTTATCCTGTAATACCATGCAGCTATCCCTGAGATACACTGAATGTCTTGAGCAAGGGAAATTCATGGTGACAGAAACAGGGGCGGGTAAAGTGGAATTACTACCTGATACTTACAAAGATCTCAGTATCTATATAGCTTAGAAAGTATCTCCAAGTGAAGCCTGAAAGATGGAATTTTATGTACAGTTCAGAAGCTTTAATTTTGCTATTCTAAATTTATATATTTTAATCTAAAAGACAAAACATTTCTTGCAGCCTCAATGCCACAAATGGTATCTGTGGAATGAATGGGATTTTATTAGATTATAAAACAAGGTGCCTGAGAGAGAAGTTTAAAATGTTAATCCAGTTTTTCATTGGATTATAAATAAAATTTTGTTATCCACAACTGTAACAAGCATGTTTCTAGAAACTTTCACGGTGATTCCCTACTGGTTCATAATCCATACAGTCCAAAATTAATGTATGGAAGTGTAGCAATTGTACATTTTATCAGGGAAAGGAGAAAAAGCTAATCATGCAACATGTATAATAAAGAGCTTTTTTCCACTGCCAGGAAATTTATGTTCAAGACTAAATTAGTTTCTTATAAATTATGCACAACCTCTTATGATGTTAGCAGAAATGTGGTACAAACTACTGACAGTTTGCTTCTAGTGCAAATTCTACAGCAACTTTGAAAATTAATGTATTCATTTCTATCAAAATTTTGAAAGCATCATTGGATTTGCTCAAGAAGTTTATGTTAGCATAGTAAATAAAACTCTGTGGAAGAGTTCCGTTGCATTGTAGCAGAAACTAATCTGACTAGGAACCATGAGGTTGCGGGTTCCATCCCTGGCATTGCTCATTGGGTTAAGGATCTGGCATTTTGGTGAGCTGTGGTGTAGGTCACAGACATGGCTTGGATCTGGCGTTGCTGTGGCTGTGGTGTAGGCCAGCAGCTGTAGCTCTGATTGGATCCCTAGATTGGGAACCTTCCATAGGCCTCTGGTGTGGCCCTTAAAAAAGCCAAAAAAAACAAACAAACAAACAAACAAAACAAAACACTGTGGAAACTGAATTAGTACTTTTTAATGTTACCTTTAAATATTTATCCCAGGTATTTCTGAGGTTCAGTGGGCTTACTGTCAAAAGTTCTACTTGTTGGTTATCTCACCTTTAACAGCAGACAAGCATAATGGCCAGAGGCAGAGGTAGAAAAAATAATTTGTAATTTTAGAGCAAGACAGAAATCTATGAACCCCATGGCTTTGGCTTTTGTGTTTTCTCTACCTGAAAAATGCTCATACAAACAAAACATGCATGAAGTTTTATAGTCTATGCATCTCTAATTGAGACCATGTGATACACAGCACATTCCTTAATCTTCATAATGTTCTCCTTCTATTGGCAAATTTGGAATGGAACAGATTATGGTCAAAAGTCCTGTAAAACTCTTAGAATGGTAAATAGGCAGAACCTTTCTGAAGTGAAATTTAAGACTATGTAATATCAATCCATAAAATATTTGTCTTGGCCCAGAATTTTAGTTTTGAGGTGAAAATTTTTCATGATGTACTAGTATATGTATATATGTGTATATATGTGTAAATAATATATATATATATTTTTTTCACTCAGATATTTAAGGAAATTAACCATACCATTATAAAATGTGTATAATAGAAAAACTGTGATGTCCAACAGAGAATTAATTATAATAAATGTATTAAAGAACACTTTGCAACTGTTAAAAATAATGGTCTTGGGAGTTCCCATTGTGGTTCAGCTGTAACAAACCCAACTAGTATCCATGAGGACGTGGGTTAGATCCTTGGCCTCATTCAGTGGGTAAAGGATCTGGTTTTGGCTGTGGCTATGGCATAGACCAGTAGCAGCTGCTCCAATTTGACCCCTAGACTAGGAACTTCCATACATGTTAGGTACAGCCATTAAAGAAAAATAGTCTTGAATAATATTTAAGAGAGTGTGAAAA
This sequence comes from Catagonus wagneri, assembly GCA_004024745.2. NCBI lineage: Eukaryota > Metazoa > Chordata > Mammalia > Artiodactyla > Tayassuidae > Catagonus > Catagonus wagneri. The sequence goes on along the minus strand of PVHT021183530.1, from coordinate 4,589,525 downwards.
CATTAAAAATGTAGTTTTAGATTTTAAGAGCAGGTCAAAAAACATATTGAAGATAATCTTTTTTTAAATATAAACACAAATAATATGTTGTTGTTTGTTACTAAATGGTAAAAATATTAGTGTTTTTGTTTTATTTTCTTTATAGTTTTCTCATATTTTCTCCAGTAAACAGTTATACTTTAATAATCATATTTTTAAAAGATTAAAATACACGTTTACACAGATGAAATAAACCAGATGTTTTCCTTAAAGATTGCTTTTAAAATTGTATGAAATGGACATTACATCCAAAAAAATCAGAAATACATTCTTCCCAAGTGCACATGGAACATTCTCAAGGGTAGATCACATACTGGGGCACAAAGCTAACCTCAACAAATTTAAGAGTATAGAAATTATTCCAAGTATCTTCTCTGACCATAAAGGCATGAAACTAGAAATCAACCACAGGAAAGGAGAAGAGAAAAAACATACTACATAGAGACTAAACAGCATGCTACTAAAAAACGATTGGGTCAATGAGGAAATCAAGAAGGAAGTTAAAAAATACCTTGAAACAAATGAGAATGAAGACACAACCACTCTAAATCTATGGGATGCTGCAAAAGCAGTGCTCAGAGGGAAGTTCATAGCATTACAGGCCTTCCTCAAAAAAGAAGAAAAATCTCAAATTGACAACCTAACCCATCACCTGCCTGAATGAATTAGAAAAAGAAGAACAAAAACACCCTAAAGTCAGCAGAAGGAAGGAAATCATTAAGATCAGAGAGGAAATCAATAAAATAGAGACTCAAAAAAAACAATAGAAGAAATCAATAAAACCAAGAGCTGGTTCTTTGAAAAGGTAAACAAAATTGACAAACCTCTGGCTAGACTCACCAAGAAGAGAGAGAAAACCGAAATAAACAAAATAAGAACTGAAAAAGAAGTCACAACGGAGATTACAGAAGTTCAGAAAACCGTGAGAGAATACTAGGAACAATTGTATTCCAACAAATTTGATAACCTAGAAGAAATGGACAAATTTTTAGAGACTTACACCCTGCCAGAACTGACTCAGGAAGAAAGAGATCAACTGAACAGACCAATCACCAGAAATGAAATTGATTATGTCATCAAAACTCTCCCTACAAATAAAAGTCCAGGACCAGATGACTTCACAGGTGAATTCTACCAAACATACAAAGAGGAACTCATACGCATTTTCTTTAAACTTTTCCAAATGGTTGAAGAAGAAGGAACATTCCCAAAGACTTTCTATGATGCCAACATCACCTTAATTCCAAAACCAAAGACACCACAAAAAAAGAGAACTATAGGCCAATATCTTTGATGAATATAGATGCAAAAATTCTCAAAAAAGTTTTAGCCAACCGAATCCAACAACATATCAAAAAGATCATACACCACGACCAAGTGGGATTCATCCCAGGTGCACAAGGATGGTCCAGCATATGCAAATCAATCAACGTCATACACCACATTAACAAAAGAAAAGTCAAAACCACATGATCATATCAATAGAGGCAGAAAAAGCATTTGACAAAGTCCAACATCCATTCTTGATCAAAACTCTTACCAAAGTGGGAATACAGGGAACATTCCTTAACATAATAAAAGCCATTTATGATAAACCCATGGCAAATATAATACTCAATGGAGAAAAGCTGAAAGCATTCCCACTAAAATCCAGAACAAGACAGGGATGCCCACTTTCACCACTATTATTCAACATAGTATTGGAGGCCCTAGCTACAGCAACCAGACAAACAAAAGAAATAAAAAGCATTCAAATAGGAAGAGAAGAGGTAAAACCGTCACTCTATGCATATGACATGATACTTTATATAGGAAAACCCCAAGGACTCAATCCCAAAATTACTTGAACTCATAGACAAATTCAGCAAAGTGGCAGGATATAAGGCTAACCTTCAGAAATCAATCGTGTTTCTGTATACTAACAATGAAATATTAGAAAAATAATACCAAAATATTTTACCTTTTAAAATAGCACCCCATGTACTCTGAAAATTATATGGCACTGATGAAAGAAATCAAGGATGACTTAAACAGGTGGAAAGACATACCATGCTCTTGGATTGGAAGAGTCAATATTATCAAAATGACTATACTACACAAGGCAATCTACACATTCAATGCAATCCCTATCAAATTACCAATGACCTTTTTCAAAGAACTAGAACAAAATAGTTTAAAGTTTGTCTGGAAACACAAAAAGCCCAGAATAGCCAAAGACATCCTGAAAAAGAAGTACGGAGCTGGAGGAATCAGGCTCCCTGACTTCAGACTCTACTACAAAGCTACAGTCATCAAAACCGTATGGTACTGGCACAAAGACAGAAATATAGATCAGTGGAACAGGATAGAAAGCCCAGAATTAAACCCACACATCTATAGTCAACTAATCTATGACAAAGGAAGCAAGAATATACATTGGACAAAAGACAGCCTCTTCAATAAGTGGTGCTGGGAAAACTGGACAGCTACATGTAAAAAATGAAACTAGAACACTTCCTAACACCATGCACAAAGATAAACTCAGAATGGATTAAAGATCTAGATATAAGACCTGATACTATAAAACTCTTAGAGGAAAACATAGGCCAAACACTCTCTGACATAAATGATAGCAACATCTTCTCAGATCCATCTGTCAGAGTAAGGACAATAAAAAGAGAAATAAACAAATGGGACTTAATTAAACTTCAAAGTTTCTGCACAGCTAAGGAAACCCTAAACAAAACGAAAAGACAGCCCACAGAATGGAAGAAAATATTTGCAAATGATTCAACTGACAAGGGATTAACCTCCAAAGTTTACAAACAGCTCCTACAGCTCAACACCAAAGAAACAAACAACCCCATCAAAAAATGGGCAGAGGATCTAGGAAGACAATTCTCCAAAGAAGACATGCAGATGGCAAATAAACACATGAAAAGATGTTCAACATTGCTCCTCATTAGAGAAATGCAAGTCAAAAATCACTATGAGGTACCACCTTACACCGGCCGGCCAGAATGGCCATCATCAAAAAGTCTACAAACAATAAGTGCTGGAGAGGGTGTGGAGAAAAAGGAACCCTATTACACTGTTGGTGGGAATGCAAATTGGTGCAGCCACTGTGGAAAACAGTAT
>PVHT021183530.1:4503496-4567753 GCA_004024745.2 Catagonus wagneri | reverse complement strand
TATAGCATTGTGGTCAGAGAAGATGCTTGAAATGATTTCAATTTTCTTAAAGTTACTGAGGCTTGATTTGTAACCCAGGATGTGATCAATCTTAGAGAATGTTCCATGCGCACTTGAGAAGAATGTGTATTCTGTTGCTTTTGGGTGGAATGTCCTATATATATCTATTAAGTCCATCTGATCTAATGCTTCATTCAGGGCCTGTGTTTCCTTATTGATTTTCTGCCTGGATGACCTGTCCATTGCTGTAAGTGGGGTGTTAAAGTCCCCCACTATAATGGTGTTATTATTGATTTCTCTTTTTAAGGTTGTTAGCAGTTGCCTTATATATTGTGGTGCTCCTATGTTGGGTGCAAAAATACTTAAAATTGTTATATCTTCTCCTTGGATTGTTCCTTTGATCATTATGTAGTGCCCTTCCTTGTCTCTTAAAATGTTCTTCATCTTAAAGTCTATTTTGTCTGCTAGGAGTATTTCTACTCCAGGTTTCTTTTGATTCCCATTTGCATGGACTCTTTTCTTCCATCCTCTCCCTTTCCGTTTGTTATGTGTCTCTAGAAGTGAAGTGGGTCTCTTGAAGACAGCATATATATGGGTCTGGTTTTTGTATCCATTCGGCTAGTCTATGTCTTTTGGTTGGGTCATTCAGTCCGTCAACATTTAAGGTAATTATTGATATATATGTTCTTATTGCCATTGTATTAACTGTTTGGTGTTTTTGTTGCTTTTTTTCTACCCTTATTCTCATGTTTTCTCCTCTCACAAGATGGCTATCTTTAATGTTGTATTTGAGTTGATTTTTCTTATTTGTTTGTGTATCAATTGTAGATTTTTGGTTTGCGGTTACCCTGAAGTTTTGATATAGGAGTCTATATATAGCTGAGATTGTATTAAGTTGTTGGTTTCTTAATTGCTCGTGCTTCTCCAGTGACGTGCATTTGTGCTCTCTTCTCATGATTTCTGATTTTGGTAGCATAATTGTGCATGAATGATTTAGTATCTTTACTGTATATGTGCCTTTATTGGTGGGCCTTGTCATTTGTGGTGTTTTTGTTTTCGGTTTTGACCTTTTCTTTTCTGCCTAGAGAAGTTCCTTTAGGATTTGTTGCAGAGCTGGTTTAGTGTTGCAGAACTCTCTTAGCTTTTGCTTATCTGTAAAGGTTTTGATCTCTCCTCCAAATCTGAATGAGAGCCTTGCTGGATAAAGTAATCTTGGTTGGAAGTTTTTCCCTTTCATCACATTTAATGTATCATGCCACTCCCTTCTGGCCTGCAGAGTTTCAGCAGAAAAATCTGCTGATAACCTTATTAGGGTTCCCTTGTATGTCATTTGTTTCTTTTCCCTAGCTGCTTTCAAAATTTTCTCTTTGTCTTTAATTTTGGTCATTTTGATTAATATGTGTCTCGGGGTGTTCCTCCTTGGGTTTATTTTATATGGTACTCATTGTGCTTCCTGGATTTGAGTGGTTCCTTTCCCATATTAGGAAAGTTTTCGGCTATAATCTCCTCGAATATTTTTTCTGTCCTCTTCTCTCTCTCTTCTCCCTCTGGCACCCCTATAATATGAATGTTGGTTCATTTAAAATTTTCCCAGAGTTCTCTAAGACTCTGCTCATTTCCTTTCAATCTTTTATCTCTTTTCTCTTCTGCATTAGAGATTTCCACTAATCAGTTCTGCACCTCACTGATTTGTTCTTCTGCCTCCTGTATTCTACTGTTGGCTGCTTCTAATGAATTTTTTATTTCAGTTATTGTATTTTGCATCTCTTCTTGTTTAATTTCTACAGCTTGTATTTCTTTGCTCAGTGTTTCCTGTATTTTCTCAATCTTTGCCTCCAGTCTATTTCCAATGCCTTGCATCATCTTCAGTGTCAACAGTCTAAAGTCCCTTTCTGGGAGGCTGATAATCTCTTCATCACTGAGCTGTTTTTCTGGGCTTTTCTCTTTCTCCCTTATCTGAGTTAGAGTTTTCTGTCTTCATTTTTGTAGGTTTTTGGTGTGGTGACCTTTGTGTGGACAGTAGAGTTGTAGCCTCTTAGTTCAGGTGTTTGCCTCCCCTGTGGCTAAAGTTGGTATGGAGGAGGCTTGCTGTGGGCTTCCTGATGGGAGGGAGTGATACCTGTTCACTGGTAGGTGGGGTTGATTCCTCTCCCTCTGATGGATGGAGCTTTGTCTCTGGATGAGATTAGAGGCTGACTGTGTGCCTGAGGGGTCTTTAGACAGCCTGTTTAGTGATTGGTGGGGCTGAGATCCCACCTGGATTATTGTTTGGCCTGGGGCTTCTCATCGCTGATGGAAGGGACCAGATTTTCCCAAAAATGGCCCCCTCCAGAGAAACGCAGGCTGCTGAATGTCCCTGAGAGCTTCACCTCCAATGCCCTTTCCCCACAACAAGGCACAATCACCCCTGTTTTCCCAGGAGATCCTCCAGGAATTGCAGTCAGGTTCCACCCAGATTCCTATGGAGACTGCTTTGCCCTGAGACCCTGTGCACGTGAAAGTCTGTGTGTGCCTTTCAAGAGTGGGGTCTCTGTTTCCCCCAGTTCTGTGGAGCTCCTGCACACAACTCCTGCTGGCCTTCAATGCCAGATGCTCCGGGGGCTCTTTCTCCCTGTGCCCAATCCCCAGGTGTGGGGATTTGACGTGAGGCTCAGAACTCTCGGTCCTGTAGCTGAGTCTCTGTGATGCAGTTACTTTCCAGTCTGTGAGGCTTCCCACCTGGGAGGTATGGGGTTGCTTCTATCACATAATCGCCCCTCCTACCTCTTGATGTGGTCTCCTCTTTGTCTTCTGGAGCAGAGTATCTTTTTTGTAAGTTTACAGTCCATTTGGTTGAAGGTTGCTCAGCATTTCATTGTAGTTTTGCTGTTTTTTGGGAGAGAAATTGAGCTCCAGTCCTTCTATTCTGCCATCTTAATCCAATCTGAGCTCATTGTATTTAAATTGGATCAGAAAATTGCAAGTAAATATTTAGATTCTTTGCATGAATTCTAGTCTTTTGGTGTGGGTAATTGTGTCAGTTGGGATTGCATTTGGCTGCAAGTGATATTGTTTAACTAGATAGAGCTTTTTCTTTATTAAGCACACTTGACAAGAAATCAGAATGCACATATTTCAGATCTGCTTCAGAGTTCTCAAGAATGCCACTACGGATCCAGTTTCTCTTTTCTTTCTAGCAGGTATCTTCCACCTCGTGGACACAAGATGGTTCTTTATCTCAGGCATCAAACCTTTACCCTCTTTGGAGGAAGGTAGGGAGAAAGAGTGTATAGAAATTGCTAGCCAGCTTTCCCTTCTGTCTCATTGATTAGAACATTTCACATTACTACCCCTAGATGAAATAGTGTCTTGAAGTTAATTAGTTTTAGCTATTCATAGCTCCTCATCAGATAAACTTATGGATCGAATGTAAAGAAGGAAAAGATAGAAATTAGAGAAACAGTTAATTATTACACCCTGACAAAATACAAAAAGATCTTTCTAGAAGTGACCATGGACTCACAATGGATGAAACTGGACTATCACAGTATTTTTTGAAAATTATTAAACTTAGGTTGTAGATGTTTCAGAAGTGTGTTTGGATCCAGAGAGTGGCATTGTGTGACCACTAATGTTACCTTCCAACTGTGGGATCTGATGAGTGTATAGTTTATCTTTTGCATCTCTCTCCATCATTATTGTTTTACTCCAACCCAAAATGAAAGCAAGTTTTTTTTTTAGATTCATCACAAACCGATTCATTTTAATATTTAAATACCTTCAATGACTTCTAATTGGCTATCACAGACATATTAAATAGAAATTGATGATCCATGAAGCTGAAGATTTTGGAACATATCTTTTATTGGGATAGCCAGCCAGGATTGGAAATTATAGCCGGTCAACCATGTTATTGTTGTAACAGACCTTTCTAGTCCTGTCTCTTCTCTCCTACTTTTTCTCAACTATCTATTACATTAAATTACTCACTGTTCTTCAATCTACCACTTATTTTCCTGCCTCTGTACTTTCCTTTTTGCTGTTTCTCAGAATGATGGTCCCCAATGATCGACCAAACTGTTGTTTATATTGAAGTCTAGTTGATTTGCAAATTTGTGTTAATTTCTGCAGTATAGCAAAGTGAATTAGTTATATACACATTCTTTTCATGTTCTTTTCCACTATTGTTTTTTACAAGATAGTGAATGTGGTTCACTGTACCATACAGTAGGGCCTTGATTAAAACCTTGTTGTTTATCCATTCTCTGTATAATAGTTTGCATCTGTCAATCCCACCCCCCCACTCCATGGTTGGGCAGGATGGGGGTCTGCAGTATGGGTAAGCATAGAGCCAACATGAGCATTTATATCAACCAAACAGTTTCAATTGTATTTTTAAAAATTTCAGAATTCTCTTCATGGTCACATTCACATTCAGGAATCTTTCTTTTTATTATTTTTAGGTAGTAATCATTCTTCCTTTGGACACAAAGACTATTTTTTGTGTATATTTTATGTCTCCTATAGTACTGTATCCTTTAGTAACATTTTGAAGTATCAGAATGTTTTCTTTTGCCTCGCTGTCTTTATGTTTTGGGAAAAGAACTCATACTGAGAAAAATATAATTTCGATAAACATCTGCTACTTTTGAGAAAAAAATACATGAAAGATAATCAGGGAGAGGAAAAAAAAAACCTGAAATTTAAAGAGCATTTCAAAAATGTTATATTCAGAATTAAATTTTGACTATTATTATTTGTTGTTATAAGACACAGCCCCTTGAGCTGGATGTATGGTATATAATCTTTAGAAAATTAGGTATGATTATAGTTCCAATAGTATGGTTTTTAATGGACTTATATATATATTTCATATATATATGAAAATCTCTGTGAAATTTGGATCAGGACTTTTGTCTTTCTGAGTATGTGCTGAAAATGTCTCTTTTATCTCTGTCTATCTTCATAAATAGCTAAAGAGCTAAATATATAGATATATATGCATACACAATATCACAATGCCTAATTGCGTTGCATTGTTATATATTATTTAATATTTTTATGATATATATTGTGAACTCTCTAATAAAAAAGCATTTTCCTTTTGGTTTTAGTGTAGTCATTAGAAAAATTTAAGTGGAAGAGCTCAGTGTCAAAAGAAACATTTGTAATTGTAATGACTGTAATGGATGTAAAAGAGAGTCTTAGAAATTAAAACCATTGTCAGCTTTCACATATTTTCTCATTCACAGTCTTTTTCTTTCTGGGTCTGAGATAAGTATAAATTAAGAAATCAGAAATGACATTAAGCTTGATGATTAACTGCTGGGATATAAAGTAATCAGTATGCAAAAATCAACTGGGCTGAAAGAAATATATTTTCAACCTTCAAGGGTATTGTTTTGTTATCATAACTCTAGCAAAATGAAAATGTGCAAAACAAAAAGGATTTGTACTGTATAATTAACAAAATCTTTGGATACCAATTGTGAAAATAAAATGATAGAAATCTTAGGAGTGAATTGAAATAGAAATAGAGTGTCTCCCCATGTGGTCCTTAAGAGAAAGTTGTGAAATTGTATATAATAACAGTGCTATTGCCCGATTCCCCACTGGACATATTTTACTAACGTCTTTTCTTAGGTGAATTTTGTTTTCTTCTTCTCCAGTTTTCAACAAAGATACTGGAAAAGCCCTGAGTCTTTTTTGTCATCTTCTTCCCACCCCTACTTCATTTGGTTCTCCATAGGGTTCTGCAGGACTGTATCTGAAATGCAAGACGTTGAGACTTTTCTTAATTCTTTATTGGTTTATATAACCTAAATTCCTTAACAGTTACAAAGAGGGCATCTGTAATCAGGCCTTGTGTCCTCTCCAATGTCATTTCTTCAAGCTGTTTCTTGAAAGATTTACCTAACGCCATTAATGCTTGCTGTCCTTTCTGCATCTCTTTTCAGTCCATTGGGCTGAAATGCACTTCCTTTTACTCTAACTCTATCCAGTTAACTCCACTCTGTAAGATTCCTCTTAGGCATTACTTTCTCCAGGAAGCTTAATTAGTTACCAAGGCATATTGGTTAGGTGTCCCTTTTCTGTGTCCTCATAACACCACATTTTAAAGTAACTTTTTTTTTTTTCTGGTTGAAGTGTAACTTATAGTAACACAGTATTTTGGGGAGGGAAGCAAGGTAATACCAGTATTCCAGACTTACTGTCTCAGACTCCCTGGTCAGTATTGTTTATAATTTTGGGGGAATCCTCTTTGTGGGCAGGTTGATAATATCTCCATCAGGGTCTCTAAGCCTTGGGTTCTCAGGTCAGTTTCAGGAATTAAGTCAGTTTCTTGTTCTTAGAGGGATTCTTTGTCCTATCTGTCTATACCACCAGCCAGGAGGCATTCATCCAGCTCAATGAATGACTGAATGAAGGCTAAAGCAATGGGGGTATAGAGCTGTATGGAAGTGTGGGCAGGATGTTTTGCACGAGGTATAGAAAGACTGGAGCAACCCTTGGCTATTTCAGATAGACTGGGTCTTGGCAAAATTAGAAATAAGGGTGATTACATGATGATCAGAGCCTGAAATTTGGTCTGGGATGGTAGATCCAACAGTCAGTTAACTTTAAAATATTTACAGCCATTTGGGAGAGCAGCACCAAGGCATCTCTCTTTTTCCAAAATGTTCCATTGAGAAACTCTGAAAAGAAAATACTGTTAATGTCCTATGACATTGGCTTGCATTGAGAGGCTTTGAAAGAGAGTCCTACTCCCTTCTGTACTTCCCAGGATCTACAGTGTTGCACATCCCTTTTCAGATGCTGGTGGAACTGTTGTTCTTCCTCTACCACCACAAAAATCAGTGGATCATTCATTCCCAAGGAAACCAAATTGCTGTGTTCTTTTCTGCAAAGTGCAGGTTTTCTTTTCTGAAAGGAGGAAATCCACTTGTTGGACTTCCCATTCCTCTTCTTTACCTATTGTGCTTTTTCATGACCAGTCCCTACTTTCTGTCATAGTCACCAGCACAATCACGTATTCCCTGCGGCCTATTTCTTTTCAGAAAGGAAAATGTTTGGTTATATGAAAGCAAAATATTCACACCCTTCTCCTCATCCTTTCAGAGGAGAAGAGATTATAAAAAGGCCTATTTCTTTTCAGAAAGGAAAATGTTTGGTTATATGAAAGCAAAATATTCACACCCTTCTCCTCATCCTTTCAGAGGAGAAGAGATTATAAATATCATTTTAAAAAAGTAAAATCACTTTCTTCCCCCAAATCTCTGCATACTTTGTGTTTGTGCAAAAGTGTATTACTTTTGGTAAGTTATTTTGGTGTCTTTCTAGAATTAGGCCCTGTATAAAAGACAAAATATGTTTGAGCTGTCTATATGATATGTCCAAGTACAGAATTTTACAGATGACAGTTTTAACATAAATATCGAGAGAACTGGATTGAGACTATTCAGCTGGTTATGTTACACTAACATTGCTGCCTGAACTCACAGGCTTTTTTTTTTTTTTGAGTTAAGAATTTGGCTAAATGCTAGAAATAGTTTCTAGTCATTTCTATCACTGAAAATAAAAACTGATCTAACATAAAACTTTTAACCTTAAATTTTTATTAGCTTTCCTTCCTTCCTTCCTACCTTCCCACCTCCCTTCCTCCCTCCCTTCCTTCCTTCCTTTTGTCCCTCTTTCCATTTGGCTTCTTTCTTTCTTTTTTCAGATAGTTTTTAGTTTTATGGACATGAGTTTACATTGGTATACAAGACTCCATAAAATATTTTGTTATCTTTTTCTGAGTCTTCCAATAAAATACCACTCTAAATACATGGATATCTCTATGGTGTTTTAAGTCATATTTAGATTCCCATTATTGTTTATCTTTTCCATATTCCTTACCGGTGTCTTCATCATATAAGTTGTCTTTGTCTATGAAAGTGAAATTATTTGGAAGTGAAAACTGGATTTAAAACCTAATTGCTGAGGGGTTTCCTTAGTGGCTCAGTGGTTAACATACCCAACTACTATCCATGAGGATGCGGTTACAAGCCTGGCCTTGCTTAGTGGGTTAAGAATATGATGTTGCTGTGAGCTGTTGTGTAGGTTGCAGACGTGGTTCAGCTCAGATCTTGCATTACTGTGGCTGTAGCATAGGACACAGATCTGATTAAACCCCTAGCTTAGGAACCTCCATGTGCTGTGCCCCCAAAAGACAAAATAAATAAATAAATAAATAAATAAATAAAACCTAAGTGCTAAAAGCTTACAACTATCAAGCTTATAATTAATAGCACTTTTATATTATGTACCAAAAAATCTGTTTTCCATTTTATTTGAATATTCTTTTCTTGTTTATATCCTGGATTCTTCTTGTCAAACAGCCATAATTAAAATAATTGATTCTGTGAAAAGATCCAGCAGTGTAATGCTTAACAGTCCATATCACAAAGGTCAGACAACAATTACTATAATTTTGCATAAAATGAAATAAAAAAAGCTGCTCCTTTCACTCCAAGTGAAAAATGTTAGGATAATCAGAATTCTCAGGAGGCTTTTTCAATCAATACATGCTTCAGTGAATGATTGCAGCCCCAAAATTGAAAGAACACTCTATTCAGGCCTACAATTATAGTCACACAGAATATAAATCCTTTTAGAAAGATTTTTTTTTTCTGCTTGAAAAGATTGATTTTGGTTGTCCATAATCCTCATGTTTTCTCTGACACCATGGTTTGTATGTTTCTGGGTGTTCTGTCCCTTTTGGAATGTTTGCATTCACTGGATTGATCACTTTCCAAAATGTCTATGACTCTGTCTCAAGGATACTTTTTCTGTTTAGATTTTTGTGGCTTCAACCATTCAAACCTATACATGTTAGGATGATGTAACACTGTGACTTTGAGGATACTTTTAAAGTCAGCTTATGGAAAGCATCATTCACATTCAAATAGCTTTCTGAGTGCATAAATGCAATTAATTTTTCCAGTAAAATACTGTTTTCTTTTGGAGCCAACTACCCAATTTAGACAGCAAATTATTTAAAGAACAAATCATTAGGTGGAAGATGAGAAGTTTTAAGAAGCACATAATATACATGAATTAGAAGTACTAGCTGAGGGCATTTTGTCAGGTGCTTAAGGCACAGGACCTGTCTCTCCTACTTACCCTGTCTCTCTAGTTAGAAATAATAAAATACAAAATTAAGTTGGAGTAAGAAATGTATTCAAGTTGCGGAGTAAGAATGTATAATATGTGAAGTCATGGAGTAAGAAGAAATTAACCAAAGGTTTGCTGAAATATCATATTGTGTTCACCCTGCTTTTCCATTTCAAAATTCCATTTTGCTTGGACTTTGAATAATAAGGGGTAAGTTGCTAGAGAATATCTTTTGTAGAGAAAAAAAATGAATTAATTTTGCTAGAATTGTGGGCTAATGCAGAATCATTTCAGGTGGGCCTAGAGGGAAAAGTTACCCTATGCAGAAATCAAGGTGACACCAGGATTGGCTGCTTTTGGAGGCTGTGAGGGACAGGCAGTTCCTTGCCTCTTCCAGTTTCTGAAGGTTAACTGCAATCCTTGCTGTTCCCTGACTGGCAGCTGCCCCACTCCAGTCTCTGCCTTTGATTTCACATGGCCATCTTCACGATCTTCACTGTGTCTCTCTGTCTCTCTTCTTAGTTTCTTACAAAGACATCAGATTTCGAGTTCCCATTGTGGCTCAGCAGTAGTGAATCTGACTGGGATCCATGAAGATGTGGGTTTGATCCCTGCCCTCACGCAGTGGGTTAAGGCTCCCACGTTGCTGTGAGCTGTGGTGTAGGTCGCAGACGCTGCTCAGACCCTGGGTTGTTGTGGCTGTGTTGTAGGCTGGCAGCTGCAGATTCCACCTGAGAACTTCCATATGCTGTGGGTGTGGCCCTTAAAAGACAAAAAACAAACAAACCCCCCTTCCCCACAAGGACATTAATTTTATTGGATTTAGGCCCCAGGATAATCTAGTAGATCTCATGTTAACTTGATTATATCTGCAAAGACCCTGTTTCCAAATGTCACATTCCAGGACTCCTAAGGAACATGAAATTTGGGGCACAATATTCAATCTATTACAATATAAATGAATTATAGCTATAAAAATGCTCACATGTTCTAGGTGACCCAGTCACAAGGTGACCCAGCCACTAAATGGAATAGCTCAAATTTTAACCTTATTCTGTTCAATTCTACACATAGTTACCAGGCTGCTTTTACCTTGAGAGTAGATCTTTAGGAAGATCTCAGAGCTAGCTACTCAAAGTTCTTAACTCTCAATGCCAAACCTCTAACCCAGATACATGCACATAAGCCATATTTATTCTAATTTTAAGGCAAAATATCCTGATATGGGTAGAGCACATAAGAAGAGCATGTTTGACATTTTTGGAGCCTAGGAAAGGAATATAAGATAAGTAGTTTGGTGACTGTATCTGGGCTTGAAGTTTACCATGCATGTTTTCTTTCTCGTTGATTTTGATTGAATTTTGTGTGTAAGAATCAGAGGGCCAGTTCTACAACCAGCCCTTAGAAAATTGATTCTCTAAGTCTGATCCCTGGACCAATGGAAGCTTTTTGGACATTACTAGAAATGAAAATTCTCATGTCCAGCAATCTGGATTTTAATAAGCTCTCCAGGGATTGTGATGGACAGTAAAGTTTGAGAACTACTGCTCTAGAAATAGGTTTTTTTCTTTAATCTTGGGCATTTATTAAAAGAGCAAAATAAACCCTTGATGTCTCCCCTAATCTAATTATATTCACCTGGGTCGGAAACTAGAAATATATTTGTCCTTGGGGTTTAGCCAGTAATACTAAAGTTCATGTTCTTGGTTCATCAGCTGTACTTACATACTGCAACCCCAAGGTCAAGTTGTGGTGATACTTTCGGGAGTGGCTGTATTATGAAATCTCAATGAATTTTCTACATTATATCCAATGTATAATGTAAAATGTTTTAATTCTAGTTTCTACCTAATATTGCAGATATTTGGATACTTGTTTTATCACTTTTTTATGGATATAAACTCTTTTAGGATAAGGGTAATATATTGTTATGTTTCCATCCTTCCACAGTACCTACAAACAATAAACTTGCCTTGTACACAGTAGCCACTCAATATACTTTCTGGGGAGAGTGGAGGTTGAATTAAACATACAGTCTTAGAAAAAAATAATTTCACAAAAGCAATTCTTATGCTGCAGGTATGTCATCGTACTGATATTTCATAGAATTTATCTATACATTTCAAAGCTAATGGCTTTTATTGGAAACAGAATAGAATTATCCACTAAACCTATCTCTATAGTGGAAAAAAAACTTTTAGAGCAACATGAATCAAAATGTCCTTTTGAATATAAAGTACATTGACAGTAATAATTGAAGTTCCTAGAAGCGATGCAGCCGTAATAAGCTCCTGTCACAGCTGTCATATACTCACTTATTAAGCACAGAGGAACTGTTTGCTGCTGTGGATAAAAAGAGCTGGACTCCTTGATCATTCGCTTAACTCCACTTAAAGTCTTTAGAAAAATAAGCTTTTATTAACAAGATTTTCTTAAAACCACTTAATGGGTCTCCGCCTTCTATTTAATGTTTCAGATGTCAAATGAGAGTGCTTCCTCTTTAGGACTCTCTACTGTTAACTAATGTCTGAATAATGTATTTTTCCTCCACATCACAAAAAGCAGTAGATCAGTTTTGCCCTGTGGCATAACTTAAAATCACCCTTCATTTCTCTAAACTGTGTACACACAAACATAAATTTCTAATTTCACTATATTTTTTGTTGATCTAAATTCATCCTTTAAAAATAGTAATTGGAGTTCCTTTTGTGGCTCAGCAGCTTAAAAACCCTGCATTGTGGATATGAGTTCTATCCCTGGCCTTGCCCAGTGGGTTAAGGATCCCACGTCGCCACAAGCTGCAGCATAGATAGGTATCAGATGCTGCTCAGATCCTGTGTTGCTTTGGCTGTGGTGTAGGCCTGCAACTACCATTTTTACTCAACCCCTGGCCTGGGAACTTCCCTATGCCACAGATGCAGTGTAAAAAAAAAAAAAAAAGTAATTCTTTTAGAAGCTATATATTGTCTTTGTTTATATAGTAGCATATTTTGGGAATTATTTAGAATCTAGTATTTAAGAAGCTGGAATTTAATATTTTGTTCCACTTATCATTAATTACCAGACTGGAACATAGGCACTTACTAAACACTTAAAAATTGAATAAATTCATTTTACCATGGCAGGGAAATCCAATTTAAAATAACCCATCCAAGAGATAATATGGTCTAGAAATGTGCAGTGGGGAAGAGTATTGTACTTAGAGCCTGACTGAGTCTGAATATCAAACACCAGCTATTTGGAGAAAAAAACTACCCAGTTATTATACAGTGTCCCTAAATAGGTGGATGTGGTTAAACTTAAGTTAGTAATGTTTTATAAATTTAAAACTTGGGGTTGATAACCTGAGAATTGTCATATAGCATTACAGGATTTTATTTAATTTTTTTTCTTTTTAGGGCCATACCCATGGCATATGGATGTTTCCAGGCTAGAGGTGGAATCGGAGCTACAGCTGCCAGCCACAGCCACAGCCACAGCAATGTGGGATCCAAGCTGCATCTGTGATGTACACCACAGCTCAGGGCAATGCTGGATCTTTAACCCACTGAGCGAGGTCAGGGATGGAACCTACATATTCATGGATACTAGTCAAATTCATTTCCACGGTGCCACAATGTCCTGCATTACAAAATTTTTAAGTCATTAGAAACAATAACAGGCAATGTCAATATATGATGATTGAAAAATAGAATTACTTCTGGCTTTCTAGAGAGTAATGTTTATCCCTAAAAGTGGAGTAAGCAAATTAGGGTGATCATTCATGCATAATTTACACTTGGGTGAAGTCTTCTCACTATTAGAAGTCATCCTAATTCTTCAGATTATCAACTGCTAAAAGCAGGTATAATGTAGTTTATCTACAGCTAAACTGAAGATAATCATCTTAAAGAAATGAAAACTACTTAGCATAAAAAGCTGCTTATCCTCTGATATGTCTGCTAAATATAGGTTCAGCCAGAGTTAAGAACTCCCAGATTTAAAATATCTCCTGCATACAAATGAGTCCATTCCACTCTCCTTTGCTCAAATTCAGTCCAACCTAGCTGATGAGCCCTTCACAGTTCTTCTTCCTTCAGTTTCTGCCGTGCAAAGTAATCAGCAAGAGTTCAAATGGTCCTAATGGGTAGTTCAGACAGCTGTCTGAACTAATATTTACTCACCACTTCTTTTCCTTATTTTCACTTTTTCATATATTGACACTGCCTGTTATTGTTTCCTTCTTTTCACTTTTATCCTTTACTTTATTTTGTGTCCAATCCTATCTTAAATATTCTCTTTCACCAAAAAATTATGTTCACATTTCTGCACAAACTTATCCTACTTAACAAAACTACTTTTTTTTTCACTTTCCCCTTTTATCCTATATATGGGCCAAAATTTACCAGAATATGAAAAAGTGTAAGAAATATGCTCGAGACATACCTGAATTGACAAAAACAAGTGTATAGTCTGAAGTGAAAATAGATTTAACCAAAAACTATTGCCATCATCTAGTAAAGTCCTTGATGGATGAAACAACTCTACTTCAAAATCAGCCTAATTTTTGTCTCTTTCTAATCTAAATAACTTTGCTCTTTGAGCTATAATGTCTAATACTGGTTCATAATATTATTAAATGGTCTGCATGTTTCTACTATATTTCATTAAAATGCCTATCATTTAATATTGATGAAGAACATACTGATCTAGTTTCGGAAGCATAGCATTCCTTAGCAGACAGCTCTCCTAGGAAAACATGTTCTCAGTATAGGGAAATCAATTATAAGTGGAATACAGGAGCATCAGCAAGTAGAGTATTTGCCAATTCAAATGGCTTCTTAGAAACTTCTTAATACAAGTTTTCTTAAGCTACACTAGTAAGCAGTTTAGGAAAAAAAGAGAAATGAAAACTGCAGACTTGAAATAAAGCCAAGCTAGCTTGTCAAATTAGAATGGGCAGTGAATCCCAACGATAACGGTGCATTGTGATCAACAAAAGTTTTGTTAGTGCACAGGTCACCGAAGCACACTCTCAAAGTTTATTGTCAGGATGTCAGTGGTCACATTTATTTATAATATGTACTATGTGGAAATTTGTTCCAGCACATGAAATAAGTGACCTATAATTCCATTGACTCTTGGTGTGTTTTCACAAGGAAATTCAAATATCCAGCGTCCCCACTTTGCTGAAATGATGTAACTTTCCATTACTACTGTGCTAAATATTTTTCTTGGGATTTTTGGTTTTTAACCTGTTATGAGAAGTCTTTTGTTAAAATTATTTTGTCTTTTACCCATAAGCATAAATATTTCTTCTGGAAAATAGAAAGCAAGAGGAGGAATTTTTATGTACACTACCTGTTGATTGTAAGCTCATTGCTTAAGTCAAAGAATTCTGTCTGGCTCTGGGCAGGGACAGGGGGTGGCAGGGGATGGTGGTGCTCAAGAGAGTACTTTAGTATGCCAACAGTTTGGGAGATACACTATATTCTTGCCCTTAGAGAGGGCGGGCTTCATTGAAGAGCTTATCAGGACAAGACCAATCTCCTTGATCAGATTAAACTGGAGGAGTTCCCATCCTGGCACAGTGGAAAGAATCCTACTGGGAACCATGAGGTTGCGGGTTTGATCAGTGGCCTCGCTCAGTGGATCAAGGATCCATCATTCTGGTGAGCTGTGGTGTAGGTCTCAGATCTGGCATTGCTGTGGCTGTGGTGTAGCCCGGCAGCTATAACTCTGATTAGAGCCCTAGTCTGGGAACCTCCATATGCCTTGGGTGCAGCCCTAAAAAGACAAAAAGCCAAAAAAATAAAAAAAAAACATTAAGCTGCACTTTCTGTTTCTCCAAACAGAACATAAAGGATTGATAGAAGAATGGGCACACTTTTGGAAGGGCTCTATGCCCATATGCCTTCACTGTGATCTAATTTACCTTCTTGTAGTCTTTTTATCATGCTTCTACCAAGCTTTTCCCTCTTCCTCACACTTCTACTAATCCCTCATGTACCTTCAGCTTTTTTTTTTTGGACTCAGCTTCATATAACTTTTTCAGAGAAGCATCTCTAACCTTCAATAAAAGTGAGTTCTGTCTCCAGTAATGCACCATCTATGGTCCTCACAACATTTGCACTCTGATATTATTCAATTAAATATTTGTTTAACATTTTTATTGTTACCCAGGAGGTTTCTTAAGGTATATTTGTAAGCCGTTTAGGAAGAAAGAAAGAAAGTTTAGGTTATAAGCTGTGATGGCAGACTCTCTGTTCTGGTTAGTACTGTATCTTTAGAGTTTAACAAAATATTTGTTGTGTTGGTATGTACCCGGTACATAGTAGGCATTAAATCAGTATCTTGATAGATTGACTGAAGGTTATTTTGCCACTAAGTATGCAATTGTAATTAAAGGTAAGCATCTGAACTGCACTTACAGTGGACAAGATTTCACTGAGAAAAATTAGATCAGTCAATCAGTTTATCCATTAAGAGGTCCAATAATAGTACTGTGGAACGGCTCATTTAATGAAGACCTATATGTTTGTTAATTATAAACTGAATTCTACATTTAGAATCACAATGTTTCCAAGACAGAAGAGGACACAGGGAAATGAACGGGCCTTAGAATTAGTTACGTTTGAGTTTGAATTCTGGCTTTCTCAGTTAAGTATGTTGGGCAAGTTATTTGAATTTTATAAGCCTGGTTTTCTCACATATGAAGTATGGTTAAGGTAATAGTCTTTACAAGATTGTGAATATTAGGAAAATTGCATGAGATACTTCTTATATTGTTAATAAACATTACGTATTTATGTACATAATTCAAGTCACAAACAACAAAAACATGTCATCAAAGAGAAGTTTAATTTTATTCCTTAATTTTGTAAAAAACATCTTTCCAGTTCTTTCTATATACCAAACAATATATGTCCAATTTGCCTAATAATTCATCATCACTTAAAATTTACCTGTGTCACAAGATAGTTCCTTTGAATTATAGTTTTAGCAATAATTAAATTAAATCTTTAAAGAAACATTGAATTGAATAACACTGTGAAACTCTATTAACCTAAATGAATAAAGTAAATCATTTTACCATGCAAAGCTACTATGAGAATCCCTTAAAGCAACATATTAATATTTAATTAATGTATTAAGGAAGAATTAATATGAGAACTGTAGGAAGTATATTGTAAAGAAAGTTGTTTTTTAGGCCTTAAAAGTGTCTTTATCATTTTATTCCTTTCCAGAGTATAGAAATGACCACTCCAATTCTGGTTAAGTTGTGGATTGAACACACATACGTCTAATTTTGTTCTCTCCAGAAATATTAATAAGTTCTCTTAGTTTTTTTTTTTTTTTTAAATTCATGTGTGACTCAGTGAACTACAACAGGGAATGAACCCAACTAGCATCCATGAGGACGTGAGTTCTATCCCTGGCCCTGCTCAGTGGGTTAAGGTTCTGGCATTGTGGTGACCTGTGGTGTAAGTCACAGATGCCCCTCAGATCCTACGTTGCTGTGGCTGTGGTGCAGGCCATCAGGTACAGCTCTGCTTAGATCCCTAGCCTGGGAATTTCCATAAGCTGTGGATGCGACCCTAAAAAAGAAAAAAAGGTTATCTTTGTTTTTATTTTTAACGTTGTTTCTGTCTTAAAGAGATGACTTTACCAAGGCAGGGAAAGTTAGAGAGAGAAAACAGTAACAATAGCAACAGCGTTTTGTGAACACAGTAAAAGATGGATAACTGGTGATTTGTTTAGCTGAATCCAAGCATACAATGAAAAAAGATGGGAAACCAAGAACCAATATATTTACATGGCAGAAAACTCAAAAACTGCAATAACTGGTGGTATGGTTACCTTTGTAAAAGGGAAGAAAAGAGGCATGACTCAAATAAGGAGAAATGGGAAATTCGTTTGAGAGCCCCTAAATCCCTACAGGCCTTTCCCTTCACCAAACTTTTCAGAGACTGCTCTGCTAACCTTGTTCTAGAAATTTGCAAATTTATTATCTGGAGGAGACAAAAGAGAAAAGCTACACTGGTGGGTTTCCAAACCCCAAATGGTAAGATTAAGGAACCATATCTTTTAATCCTGAGTCTCCCACCCACCTCTTGCCATCAGCCAGAAGTTTACCATCCAGGTAGAAGTTTTGAAGACCTAAGAACACTAATAATGGAGATTCCCTAGGTTTGATTCCCCAGGTTTGATCTCAGCTGTCTTTTTGATATCCAAGTAGACATTGAATATCATAGTCTGGAGATGAGAGATAAATCCAGGAAGCACATATTCATTTAAGAATCATTTGTGTTCAGAAACCAGAAAATGAAATGGAAGTAAACTGTCTAGAAAACTTCATTTGTTAGATATCAAAATTAAAAAAATAAACATTCAAAAGAAAAAGTGATGAACTGTATCACAAGTTGTTAATAGATAAGAAATAACAAGTGAGGGTTGACGATGAGATTTTGTGAGATAGAGATTAATCCAAATAGGAAATAATTTAGACACCATGGACAAAATGATTTTTGAGAAGTTTTTCTATAAAGGTGAAGAGAGCACTCTGGTAATCACTGTAAGGTGAGGAGGAGATCGAGGTTATTATCATTATTTTAGGGAGACATAGCGTGAGTGTTAGCTTAAGGGAAAACTATTTTAATGATGAAGAGAGGGATAATAATTGCTAAAAATTACCCTTGACAATGTAAGAAAAAATTCTTGATACATAGATGTTGGGGTTATTTTTACTGGGCTGCCCACAATTTCTTAACATTAAGAGGAGAAAAGCAAAAATATGGGAACCCATACTGTGTGTAATTTTTTTTTTAACCTAATGAATTTTATTACAATTATAGGTGTACAAAAATCATCACAACTCAATTTTATAGCATTTCCATCCCAAACCCTCAGTGCATCTCCCCACCCCCCAGCTTTTCTCATTTGGAAACCATAGGTTTTCCAAAGTCTGAGTCATTGTCTGTTACACAAAGAAGTTCATTGTGTCCTTTTTTTAGTTGCCACATGTAAAGTGGTGGCACTTGATATTGGTGTCTAATTGTCTGACTAGTTTCACTTCGCATGATAATTTCTAGGTTCATCCATGTGCTATAAATGTTATTTCGTTCCTTTTAATGGCTGAGTAATATTCCATTGAGTATATGTACTAGATCTTCCCTATCTACTCCTCTGTCAATGAGCATTTAGGTTGTTTCCATGACTTGGCTATTGTATAGAGTGCTGCAATGAACACTGGAGTATATGTGTCTTTTTTAGTAATGGTTTTCTGTGGATAGATGCCTAGGAGTGGGATTGCTGGATCAAATGGTAATTCTATTTTTAGTTTTCTAAGGAATCTCTATACTCTTTTCCACAGTGGCTGCACCAATTTGCATTCCCACCAACAGTGTAATAAGGACCTTTTTCTCCACACCCTCTCCAGCACTTATTGTTTGTAGACTTTTTGACGATGGCCATTCTGGCTGACATAAGGTGGTACCTCACAGTGGTTTTGATTTGCATTTCTCTAATAACGAGAGATGTTGATCATCTTTTCCTGTGTTTTATAGCCATCTGTATGTCTTCTTTGGAGAATTGTCTGCTTAGATCTTTTGCCCATTTTTTGATGGGGTTGTTTTTTTGGTATTGAGCTGTAGGAGGTGTTTCTAAATTTTGGAGGTTAATCCCTTGTCAGTCGCTTTATTTGCAAATGTTTTCTCCCATTCTGTGGCTTGCCTTTTCATTTTGTTTAGGGTTTCCTTTGCTGTGCAGAAACTTTGAAGTTTAATTAAGTCCCATTTGTTTATTTTTCTTTTCATTGTCATTACTCTGACAAGTGGATCTGAGAAGATGTTGCTGTGGTTTATGTCAGAGAGTGTTTAGCCTATGTTTTCCTCTAAAAGTTTTGTAGTATGTGGTCTTATATCTAGATCTTTAATCCATTCTGAGTTTATCTTTGTGCATGGTGTTAGGAAGTGTTCTAGTTTCATTTTTTTACATGTAGCTGTCCAGTTTTCCCAGCACCACTTATTGGAGAAGCTGTCTTTTGTTCAATGTATATTCTTGGCTCCTTTGTCATAGATTAGTTGACTATAGATGCGTGGGTTTAATTCTGTGCTTTCTATCCTGTTCCACCGATCTATATTTCTGTCTTTGTGCCAGTACCATACAGTTTTGATGACTGTAACTTTGTAGTAGAGTCTGAAGTCAGGGAGCCTGATTCCTCCAGCTCCATTTTTCTTTTTCAGGATGTCTTTGGCTTTTCTGTTTTTTTTTTTTTTGTGTGTGTGTTTTCAAACAAACTTTAAAATATTTTATTCTAGTTCTGTGAAAACTGTTCTTGGTAATTTGATAGGGATTACATTGAATGTGTAGATTACCTTGGGTAGTATAGTCATTTTGATAATATTGACTCTTCCAATCCAAGAGCATGGTATGTCTTTCCATCTGTTCATGTCATCCTTGATTTCTTTCATCAGGGTCTTATAGTTTCCAGAGTACAGGTCTTTTGTCTCTTTAGGTAAGTTTATTCCTAAGTATTTGATTCTTTTTGATGCGATGGTAAATGGGATTGCTTCTCTAATTTCTCTTTCTGATCTTTCGTTGTTAGTATATAGAAATGCAGTTGATTTCTGTGTATTAATTTTGTATCCTACGACTTTGCTAAATTCATTGAGAGCTCTAACAGCTTTCTGGTAGAGTATTTAGGATTCTTTAGGCATAGTTTCATGTCATCTGCAAAAGGTGATAGTTTTACCTCTTCCATTCCAATTTGGATTCCTCTTGTTTCTTCTCTGATTGCTGTAGCTAGGGCTTCCAATACTATGTTGAATAGTAGATATAAAATATGAATAGACCAGTCACAATTTCTGAAATTGAAACTGTAATTTAAAAACTTCCAGCAAACAAAAGTCCAGGATCAGATGGCTTCACAGGCGAATTCTATCAAACATTTAGAGAAGAGCTAACACCTATCCTTCTGAAACTATTCCAAAAAATTGCAGAGGAAGGGACACTCCCAAACCCATTCTATGAGGCAGCCATCACCCTGATACCAAAACCAGACAAAGATACCACAAAAAAGGAAAATTTCAGGCCAATTTCACTGATGAACATAGATGCAAAACTCCTCAACAAAATACTAGCCAGCAAAATCCAACAGTACATTAAAAGGATTGTACATCATGATCAAGTGGGATTTTTCCCAGGGATACAGGGATTCTTCAGTATCCGCAAATCAGTCAGTGTGATGCACCACGTTAACAAACTGAAGAATAAAAACCATATGATCCTCTCAGTAGATGCAGAAAAAGCCCAAAATCCAATGCCTATTTCCGATAAAAACCCTTCAGAAAGTGGGCATAGGGGAATCCTACCTCAACATAATAAAGGCCATCTATGACAGACCCAGAATTCACATCATTCTCAGTGGTGAAAAGCTGAAAAAAATTCCTGCTGAGATCAGAAACAAGAGAGCGATGTCCGCTCTCACCACTATGTTTGTAATTTTTGACATTGAAAGATTCTGAAATATCCTTTAATCCTTGTTTTTCTCCATGTACAGACTATTTGAGGAAGATTTTGGTAGCTGGGATTACAGCTTTGAACTTAGTGGTCATAACAATGTGTGAAGGACAGTTATGGAAGTAACTGATTAAAAAGGATTGAGGTCAAGTAACTGACATGCCAGGATTTGGAAAGATCATACAAATGTACACTGAACTAATAGAAAGTTAAAAAGAAGATGCATTATAGAGGTATCCAGTGAGCAAGGAGATAAATTCTAAAAGAACAGGGGAAGAGAACCCTGTGATCAATGATCAGTGATCACTGCAGTATGAAGGGTTGGTCTCGTGATCTGAGAGTCAAAGCCAGGAGGATTTTAAGGAGAGAGGTAGAATGCTCTAGAAGAAGCAGTAAAAAATAAGAAAGCAGGAAGTCACATACTCAGTGTCAAGCCAGGATATCTAAAGAGTGTGGGAGAAAAACACATAGAAACTTGAAAAGACTGCTGGGATAGCAGCCTCCTGAAGGGAGATGCCGGTTTTAATTAGAGCCAAAAGGTAGTGAGCATTCTGAGGAAATGATCGTGATAAAAGACTATGCTTGACTTCTCAATAGTGGCTCACACTTTTACATTATCGAATAACGTCCTGACTCATATTCATATCTAGAGAAAAGAAAACATCAAACATTTCAAGGAAAATAAAATTTTTGATTTTTAAGACATGCATTATAAATACATACTATGAATATTCAAGAATATGTTGTAAGCAGAGGAAGTCACTAATACCTAAGTATGCGTTATATATAATATATATTGTATGGCTCTGAATATATATATATATATATATATATAGACATATATATATATATAAAACATAACTAACACATCACAGATCCCTAACATTTTATACACACATTTTCATCTAATGTGGTGAAATATCTACTGTATTCAATCAGTTTCTTATTGATTAGAAAGTTTTATAGTTTTAAGGACGTTTTCAATCTCCCATTATTTAATATAATGTTAAAAATGTTTCCCCAAGTCATTTCTGTCTTGACTGTTCTAAGTTCAATAACTCTTTTCCACTATTCCTCATTATGTTTAAAATTTGTTGAAAGGTGATTCAAAGTCTAAGAGCCTGGGGCTACGTTTAAATGAGAACAATATTTACATAGAAAAAGAACTTTTTTCCACTCACCATTGCCAGGTCTGAACAGAGTAACTGCTGCAGTCAGCAAAATGTTGTTGTTTTTAATAATCAATACAATGTGGTGTTTAATAGCACTTTCATCAGGGCTTTACCTATAATGTAAAACAGAACATCCACATGCTATTGCGTGTGACTTGTCTCTTAAAATACTAATCAGAAACAGAGCAGTCCTTAGCAATTTAACACTCTTGGGAATGACTTCGATTTCTGTGAAATAGCTAAACATTAATCTGTGACAGAATACTATTTCCTAGATACCAGCAAACACTTGACAAGAAATAGGAACATGATAAACAGGTATAAAATATCCCTCCAAATCTGTTGTTAGGTTCTGAAATTAATATACTTTTTTCCAACTGCCGATATCTCATTGTGAAACAAATTGAAAGACTGCTTTTTGGTGCCTTTATTTTGTATGTTACACAGCAATATTTATTTATTTTTTATGACAAAGGTAATTGTTCTAGTTCTGCTCTAAACACTTTAAAAATGAAAAAAATTATATTGTACATTAGAAGAAAGAAAATAAGAGGAGTTGAAACAAGTACATTTCAAAGGATATTCAATGGAATCTAAAATAGCAATTTCTATCTTTAAGTATATGTTTACAAAAATTTATATGTAAGAGAATATGTGAATGTCTGTATTTATTAAATGTTATCCTAAGATGAGAAAGAAAGCCCCTATATATTTTGGAATGTCATAGAGAAAATAGGTTGGATAATATAGAAAATAAGAAATTATATGTGAAAAAGTAAGGGCGTTCCTTTATTCCTACACATCTAATCCTTCTATAACGTCTTCTCTATTACTGGCAGAAGTCTAAGCTTTTTCCTAATGGGAACTTTTACACAGTTCCTATTTGTTTATAAATATCCCAGAGCAGTCTACCAAGGTTACCTAAATTTTCTTTTACTAGAGTCAGGTTGGCTGAGATATTACCCCCAGAGAACACTTTAGCAAATATTAAGTGTTTTATTGGAATTCATATCCTTATTTTATTTATTTTATTGGAGTTTGTATGTTTAGCTAACATATTTCCTTGAGTCTACATAAGTATTATAACATACTTTACTGCCTAAGTATTATTCAAACTTTGAAATTTTTTAATAAGCAGAACCTTCTTCAATATCCAAAGAAAATTTAACAGAATCTTTAAAAAGTAAAATTTTACATAACAGATGTGAGTAAAGATACACCAATTTGATTAATGAAACCATGAACCGCATCAATTTTCTTTCTTTTATCCAACAGCAGCAAGTGGCACTTTAACCAAATAAATCCTAGAGAGGAATGAAATTAGGTTTGAAAACTACTAGATTAGATATTTGGATTAGAGGAGCAGTACCTAGAAGAGAACTGACTCTGTTCAGAGTGGGATATGTACGTGGATTGTCCAGGGACATTAAAGATATAAAAAGTGAGTTGCCTCAGGTGTGTTAAAAAATTGACCTCAGTGGGTTGATAGATAGGTTGCCCTAATAAAAAAAAATGCTGTAAGAACGCTTGGAAGGAATGTGTTTACAGATAATCTGACCTGGGCAGCAGCTATTTTTGTAGTTTGCTTTCCAGCCAACCTCTTATATTTCTGTCCACTACCTCAACCTCACATAGGCAGTGTATTTCTAAATGGAACCCTGATCAAGTCTGAAAGGTAACACTTACCAGTGTTTATATATAAAGAGATAATGAGCAAAGGATAAGTCTCATCATCTTTTTGAGTTTATAGTAGGATGGAATAAGCCTGCCTTTAAGAAAGGAAAACATTCACAGCAAAAAAGTGCAATAGAGTTGTGTGTGTGGACTTTATTTATTTTTGTCTTTTGTCATTTTAGGGCTGCACTGCGGCATATGGAGGTTACCACGTTAGGGGTCTAATCGGAGCTGTAGCTACTGGCCTATGCCACAGCCATAGCAATGGCAGATCCAAGCTGCGTCTGCAACCTATGCCACAGCTCACAGCAACGCTGGATCCTTAACTCATAGAGCGAGGCCAGGGATCGAACCTGCAATCTCATGGTTCCCAGTCAAATTTGTTTCCACTGTACCACAACGGGAACTGCTGTATGGACTTTATTAAAATCTTTTATCATTTTAAATTTGTTTAAAGTCCATACAGGACTTTCCCAGAAGAGGGGTGAGGAGGATACCCTCCAGAAAGTTCAAGGTCTGGAGTTCCCTTCATGGCACATCAGAAACAAATTTGACTAGGAACCATGAGGTTGTGGGTTCGATCCCTGGCCTCGCTCAGTGGGTTAAGGATCTGGCATGCCATGAGCTGTGGCGTAGGTTATAGACGCAGCTCGGATCTGGCATTGCTGTGGCTGTGGAATAGACCGGCAGCTACAGCTCCAATTAGACCCCTAGCCTGGGAACCTCTATATGCTGCGGGTGTGGCCCTCAAAAGACAAAAAGAAATTTGTTTAAAAGTATCCCCCAAATCAAAATGTTTGCTTGTTCTTTGACTTCTAGCCATCTGTGTTTTCATACTTAGATGGAAGGACATTCATTATCAGTTTGTAATGAGGCTAGGCTCAACCTCATAGACACACTAAAAAAATCCAGTTTTTAAATTATGTCAGGAAACCGTTGAATGCGTTTAGCCCTTGGTTATAGAAATTGTCATCTTCATAGTTGCTCTGTTAGCATCAAGATGCTGCTGTTTAACAATTGTACTCTGTCTGTCTATATGGGACTAGGCTGGGAGAACCCAGGTACCTCTTATGTTGGTCCATCCACTTACTGCCACCATTTCACAGGAGTCCAATATGCATTTTCCTGCGAATGCACTGGTATTAATTCCATGGTGCACAGGGGGCATCCTCTTTTTAAACATTAGCATGCAAACCTATCACCTTAGGGCAGTGATATACAGATTCCTGGTACCCAGTCCCAAAGATTTAAATTCAGTAGGTTGGGGAAGGGCCTGAGACTTCATATATCTGGCAATTTCTCAACTGACTCTGATGCTGCAGTTGTATAGACAACAGGCTGAGTAGCCCTGTTCTAGAGGAATCCCCCTGCAATTCTCCATCTAGGATGAAGCATAAAAGTAGGATAGGTTTTTCTGCCGTGTGTAAGAACATTTTCTTCAGTGTCTTCTCAATACCCATCACTCCAATGTATTACTTCAGTGTCTTTAGACACTAAGCACTCACCATCATCCCCTTTTACTTTATATTTTGCCTCCATTCATTCAACCTAATCCACCTAGATGAATCATAAACACCAAAGTTCTTTACCTGTTAATAAATGAAGAGTTTTAAAGACCTTTAGAAACAAATTATTGGGCTCTTGTTTCTCTAACGAAGGTGGGGAGGAACATACTAGTACTCATTAAATATTTCTTAATAAGCTGTGGAATGTAGAAAATATAAAATTTGATTATGTCACAGTTTAAAAAAATCACAAAAAAAGAACTTCTTTTGAAGTAAAAGGAATTGAGGTATGTGAAAATGATGTAAAACTACAGGGCATTAAAGAGATGATATGAGGACAGAAAGAGTAAAACCATTTCAGAAATGTAAACCATTTTACAAAAGGTTATATATAAGGTCAATGCTTTTAGAAAAAAAATCAGTATATAGAAAAGGCACACACACATAAAATACAAATGTGGAACACACTGGAATAGAATCAAGAAATAAAAGTGGGAGTTCCCTTCGTGGCTCAGTGGTTAACGAATCCGACTAAGAACCATGAGGTTGCGTGTTTGATCCCTGGCCTTGCTCAGTGGGTTAAGGATCCGGCGTTGCCGTCAGCTGTGGTGAAGGTTGCAGACACGGCTCGGATCCCGCGTTGCTGTGGCTGTGGCAAAGGCTGGCAGCTACAGCTCCTGTTAGACCCCTAGCCCGGGAACCTCCATATGCCACGGGTACGGCTCTACATAAAAAAGGCAAAAAAAGACAAAAAAAAGAAATAAAAGTGATCCTAAATGTTGATTAGATAAACATTAGGTATAACAACTATTCTTTTGGAGGAAATGCAGTGAAAAATCATAACGAATTAAGGACAGTTACTTTGTATATGGAATAAAATGAATGTCATGACTATAGAACTATATTGTTCATTCTTCCAATAAAACTGAATCCCTAATATATAAATACAAGTCTCTAAATCTGGGGGAAAATGAAACTGGCCCCAGAGTTCTCATAACACAAAATCATGGGAAATAATGGAAAATCTTATCAGAATTATAAGGACAAATAAATAAAATTCTCTACCTAGCCAGGAAATTATTCAAGTTAAAAGGAACAGAATATTTTTCCACATACATGCAGACACGGAGGAATTATAGTATTCACTACGTGAAAGTTTTACTTAAATCTGTGCTTCAGGAAACAGTTGAGTTGAAATAAAAATTATGAGGGAAATAGTCATGAAAGAATAGGCTGTTCTTTCAAATAAATAATTGTGGCAATTTTGCTTACAAATCGAGGCCTAGAATCCTTTAAGTCAATGGTAGCAAATCTGTGCTTTAAAATTTATACTATTACCGGGAGGTAATACCTATGAAAATGCACTAAAGGTTGCAAAGTTGAGTACTTACTGAAATAACTCTGTTAATTCTTATGAAAAATCCATAAAATAACCAGAAGAAAAATAGTAACAGCTTGTCCCTGGAGTCTACAAAATACTATTTAAGTAAACTATCATTACCTATATCAGTCAATTCAAAGTTCTTAATTACAACCAGAAAAATTCTAACAAAGATACATGAATATTAGGGTATGTGAAGTCTTGGTAAATAACATCCTGTTTCTGTTTCTTCTCTATCTTCCAATTTTAAATCCAGTTATAGATTGTGAAAGAATGGCCACCAATATTTCCTTCTCTATACCCCCTATACCCATGCCTTGCTGCAATGTGATGTTGCAGCTTTTCCCATCCATAAATGAAGTCTATTTTCCCACTCCTTGTCTCTGGATTGGCCTTGTGACTTGCCTTGACAAAGAAATCATCAAAAGTGATTCCATGCGTCTTTCAAGCCTATGCTTCAAGAGGTTTTACATACTCTACTATTTTCCTGAAAGTTTGCTGAGTCACTCTGTAAATAAGCCCCAGTCAAAGCTACTGGGAGATGAGATACTGTATAGAGGAGAGGCAATCGGTCCTGGAGGAGGCCACCCTAAGCCAATCAACCCCCGGTGACAGGAACCCAACCCTGATGCCTGTGCAATCCAAGCCGAGGACGGCCAAAAGTAGCACAGACCAGAACCATCTTTCAAAGCTCAGTCCACATTTGTAACTCATGGAATTGTGAGTTAAATAAATGATTGCTGTTTTGATCCTCCATATATCGAGATGTTTACACAACTGATAACTGATTCATCAGTGACCTGGCTTCTTGCCAGGTTTAAAATCACAGTCATATCTGTACCCTTACTGGGATCGTATCCATGCTATGATTATTCTTTTTAAACAGGGTTTTTGCTCATGAGGAGCTCTTTTTTAAACACAATTGAATTATCCTTTCTCAATCTATTCTTTTCTTCTTCAAGGTAAACATTCTCTTTGATGGTTTTTTAGACCCTAGTTCACAAAATCCTGTGATGTTTGTGATGAAATCTAAAGGATAAAAAGAAGAAAACAAGAAAAAATGAACCAAAGAAGGAGGGGTAACTTGATAAGAAATCTAGCAGAGAAAAAACTGCATGTTCTCAAGAATAGAACAGAGGGCATTGGCTGCAGCAGAATGACCTACAAGCAACTTTGGAACATTTAGCAGGGTTAAATCACAGTATTTGGGCACCATGGTTAACATTTTGACATTTATTCTTTAAGTGCACCACATAGCCATGAGAAGATTTTAGGTATGGAATTGGCAGATCTGATTTATATTTAAAGTATAGAACTATGGTGGTTGTATAGAAAATGAATTTTAAGTAGAAAAAAGAAGAAAAGCTAATTAGCCCCTCCATTCATCCAGAGAAAATGATTTGATGGCTTTGATAAAATTTTTGCCATTGGCTATAAATAACACTGAGGTACATTTTTGGGGATGTAATTGGCAAGACGGTAGACTGGACTTGTGGAGTAAGGAAAAGGAAATAAAGAATGAATTCAAGTTTTGAGCTTTAGCAAGTGGATAGACGTTACTACTTATTCCTAAGAAGAGGTTTGGAAGTGGGAAGAGTATTACATAAAAATCACATAAAATAACGATTGACCATGAAATGAACATATTAAAAATTTTTAAACTTGTATTCATTTATTTTAAGTTTTATTGGAGTATATTTGACTTACAATGTATTTGTTTCAGGTATACAGCAAAGTGAATCAGATATATATCTATATTTTTCTTTTTCAGATTATTTTCCCATATAGACTATCACAGATTTATTGAGTAGATGTGCCTGTATTATACAGTAGGTCCATGTTACTTACCAATTTTGTATATACTAGTTTGTATATGTCAGTCCCAACCTTCCAATTTATCCCCCCTGCATTTCCCCTTTGGTAACCATAAGTTTGGTTTTGAAATCTTTGAGTCTGTTTCTGTTTTACGGCTAAGTTATTTTGTATTATTTTTATTAGATTCTACATATTAGTGATCTCATTTGGTGTTTGTCTGACTTACGTCATTTAGTATGATAATCTCTAGGTCTGTCTATGTTGCTGCATTGTTTTTATGGCCAAGTAATATTCCATTGCATATATGTACCACATCTTCTTTATCCAACCCTCTACTGATGGATATTTAACTTGGTTAATATCCTGGCTAGGGAGATAATTTTTTAAACATATTTATTTGCCCTTCAAATTCTATAGTATTTGTTGTAAGGCTTAATACATAAATGTCACATGGTGTACTTCCTAACATAAAAAGACCTTAAACATTCTTAAGAGATTCTGATTCTGTAAGCTCTCAAGTAAAGCCAGAATTTTGCATTTTTGACAAATTTCCCAGAAAATGTATATGTAGATGGTTTGAAACCATACCTGGTAAATACTTGAAGCCCATGGTTTTTGCTCTCTTCCCCAAAACCAAAATTCAACTCTATTTCAGTAGTGCAAAGCCATCTTCAGGCAATCATGTGTCATAACATTATAGAGTTTTTATGTTCTCTAAGTCTCCCCTTTATAAGTGGAGGTCTTGATTCAAACTTACAATCCTATACTGCCTTGAAACTCAGTGTCTGAACATTTGCAGAAATATTTAGGTGATCTGTAAGTTACTCCTTTATTGCTGTAGAAGTATACTATTTTTTAGTACCTTGAACAATAAATTCCACACTATAGTGTATCTTCTTGGAAGAAGAAGGAAATGAACATCTTACTTCTAAAAGCAGGTTAAAATTGCAGAAAGTCTAGATGAATGTACAGAATAATGGCCCCCAGATATGCCCATGACCTAGTCCCCAGAATTTGTAAATACATTATTTTACATGGCAAGAGGGTCTTTGCAATTGTGATTAAGACTAAGGGTCTTGAGATGGGAAGATTTTCCTAGATTATCTGGAGGTAATCTAGGAAATTGGAAGAGGAAAGTAAAAGAGTGGGTCAGAGAGTTGAGATAGAAAACAAGGCAAGAAAGAGATAAGTGTAAGAGAGACTTAACCCACCATTGTGGGCTGGATTTAGAGCTGGAAGAAGGTGGCCATGAACCATGGGATGCAGTGACGTTTAGAAGTTTGGAATGATCTTCAGCTGAAAGCCTATAATGAGATGGGGAACTCAAACTATAACCACGAATAACTGAGCTCTACCAACAATCTGAGTGAATCTAGAAGTGGGCTTTCCCCCAGAGTCTCCAGAAAAGAATGCAGATCTGCCAACACCTTGATTATAACCTGGTTAAATCCTGTATTGGACCTCTGACCTATAGACTGTGAGATAACAGACTTGTGTTGTTACAAGCCACTACTTGCATTATACATTGGTGTTTGGCTGCCCTTGTGGCACGTGGAAGCTCCAGGGCCAGGGATTAAACCCAGACTAGGGCAGTAACCAGAGCCACAGCAGAGATGATGCTGAGTCCTTAACCACCAGGCTACCAGGAAACTCCCTTGTTATACTTTGTAATGGCAAGAATAGAATCAAAATACAGTGGAGGAAAAGGAATGTAGAGAAATTCTTGTGTTAGAAATATTACGATTTTATCCTAAGTGAAATCTTTATAAATAACATAGTTAACAATGTCAAGTGGTTAGATTCCATTTTTGTGAGAAACTAATTCCCACGTCGTTATTCAATTCTTCCTCCTGTATTTGCAGCTCTTCATCAAATTTCAATTTCTGAATAATTATGGAATAAGTTAGGAGAATATCTTAATATCAGCACTTTGAAGCTTTTGTAGTGTGGCGTATAAAGTATATATTAAGTGCTTATAAAGAGTAAACCACTTTTGTCTGTGTGTGTGTACATGCGTGCATGTGTGTGTGTGTGTGTGTGTGTGTGTATTTTGGAAGGGGTGAAGGTCTAAACTGTATTATGTGGAGATAAATTATAAGAACCTCTGAAGCCAATTTGAAATTGTATTTGAATTGAATTTCAATGTGTGGTCTTTGTTTCACTTTTCTGAAAGTCAAAGTAGCTAATATACTCCCTAAACATGCAATTTTCTTTCTCTATATTGTGCTTTGAGAATTAAGCTTATTCTTCACAAGTGAAATAATTTGGAGAACTGTGTTACATGGAGAGATTGATTTTTCCCCCCATTTGTAGACATTGAATCATTCTCCCTCAGTCAGTTAAATGGAGTGGAATTATTCATCAAGCTTTCTTTTCATTCC
This sequence comes from Catagonus wagneri, assembly GCA_004024745.2. Classification (NCBI taxonomy): domain Eukaryota; kingdom Metazoa; phylum Chordata; class Mammalia; order Artiodactyla; family Tayassuidae; genus Catagonus; species Catagonus wagneri. Next base: position 4,537,191 of record PVHT021183530.1, on the reverse strand, counting down.
TGCACAACTCTGGGGCTTAGGCTTCAGAACATCTCTGTTCTATTGTATAGAAATGACATACTGCTATTTGTGCTGTAACTAAACATTTTTGTGCTTGCTAATAGGGACGAACTGGTAAAGTTAATGGATTGAAAGTAGACAATTTGAGAAAATACAAATACATTTTATTTCTTATCATCACTATTATTTTGTCTAAAAAGTAATACATATTAATCTAATACTTCAGTAATAAACTCATTTTAAAATCAGCTATAATTATTGTTATAAGCATACATGATTGTCTTAAGTAAAGCACATGAGGTAATATCTAAAAATACCAGTTACAAATGTTTAAAAATCTAAGTTGCATCACCTTTTTAGCTTCTTCTTTTGAGAGATTTTTGACTCTATTTTTAGCATACTTCAAAGTGAAATTCTTTCATTTGTAAACATTTTATTTTAATTTCATTTGACAGGTACAGAATGAAGCAATAATTATTGCTCTCACATTTCTATTTATCATTGTACCAGAGGCTCTGGCCAGTACAATAAGGCAAGAAAATAAATGAAAGGTGTAATAATAAAAACTGAAAGAGAAACAAAACCCTCACTACATACTCGTGCCATGTTTGTCAATGTGAAAAATTCATGAGTCTCAACAAACTTGTAGTAATAACAAATTTATCAGTGTTTCTGATACCAAACCAACATTTAAAATTTAGTCTCTATACTCCAGCAGTAAACAAATAAAAAACAAAATTTAACAATACCCCACTTATCCTAGAACAAATCAATATCATTCTGTCATAAATCTAACAAAAGATGTACAGAACCTCTGTGTTTAAGAAAAAATCATAAAACATTAGTGAAAGAAATTTAAGAAGACCTAACTGAATGGAAGAAAAAATATGTTCAAAGACTGGAAAACTAAATATTTGAAGGATGCAAATTCACCACAAATTAATCAATAGATATAAAATGAACTCAGTCAAAATCCTGAGTGCTAAGGGGGACAAGTTCAAAAAGTAATTACAAAAAACTTAAAGAAAAGCTTGTATCTAGGAGTAGTCACACATTTTTGAAGAAGAAAACTGGAACATCTTAACAATGTTCCTAGATAAATATTATCAACACTAATATTTACTGTGTGGATTTGGCACAAAGACATACTAAGCGATCTACAGAAAGTAAGAGAGATTTTAAGAACATACATATTCTATTAGATGATTTATGACGAAGATGACATTGCAGTGAAGTGGGGAAAGTGTGATAATTTCAGTAATTGATGATGGATTGATTTTCCAAATGTAGCTTGACCTATAATTTATACCGCTTAAAATTACCATATAAGCTAAAAACCCCAGTGTGCTCCCAGGACTTGGCATTATCAGAATTTTATATTTTGTACATTGGATAGGTGTGTAATGGTATTTCATTTTAGTATTAATTTAATTTTCTGTAATTTTCAGTAATATTTAACATATTTCACGTACTTCCATTCCATTCACATATATTCTTTTATGAAGTCTCTTACAAAACCTTTACCAACTATTTTTGTCTCTTTGAGTTGTGTTTTTTTTCTTACTTTTGTGATTAGAGAATTATTTATGTATTTTGGAAACAAGTCCTTTTAAGATATGTATAATTTGCATATATATTTTTCCATCTGTAGTTTGACTTTTCATTCTACTGATAATGTCTTACACAGACAAAAGTTAAATAGTTTTATTTCTTTTATAGATCACGCTTAGTGTCATATTTAAGAACTCTACCTAAACCAGTATCATGAAGATTTCTTCCTATCTATTCTTCTAAATATTTCATATTTTTACCTTTTATATTTAAGACTATTATTCATTTGAGTTAACTTTCATATAAGATATGAGGGTTATCTCAAGGTTCATTGTTTTCTGTCTGATGTCCAATTTTCCAGCACCACTTGAAAAAAACTATCTTTTGTTAATAGCATACGTTTTTAAAGTAACTTATATTCACCTTCAAATGACACTCTTCCACTTCCTGTGTCATTACAAGTGTCCTATAACAGAATATTCCCAATCATCCCTCTCTTACCTGTTTTGTCTATCATTTCACTTATATATGTTATAATAATTCAATGCTTTGTTACTATTTTTACGTGAAACAGCTGTTTCTTAGAGTAATAATAAAAAAGATAAAAGACTGTTTCTCACCCTCATTTATTCCTCTTCTGATGCTCTTCCTTTTTTAAAATAGGTCCATGTTTATGACCTATATGATTTTCCTTCTTGGTGAAAAGTCTTTTAACATTTATTTCAGGACAGATCTTCTGGTGATTGATTCTCTCAGTCTTTTTCCAGAAGGCCTTTAGTTTTCCTGCATTTGAAGGTTAATTTCATTTGGTAGGGAACTTTAAGTTGGTGTTTCTTCTTGGTACACTTTAAAAATTTCCTGTCACTATTTCCTGTTTGAATTGTTTCTGATGCGAAGTTTGCGGTAATTCTTATTTTTCTGTGAGGAAAGTGTCTCCCCATTCCCACAGGCTTATTTCAAAATTTTTCTCTTTGCCTTTCCTTTTTTACATTTTAAAATTTTATTTATTTATTTGTTTGTTTGTTTGTTTGTTTGTTTGTTTGTTTATAGCAGCTTAAATATATGCTTAAGTGAACTTTTTTAGGACTTTTTTTTTTTCTACTTTGTAATCTCTGAGCTTCCCAGATCCTTGTTTCCTGTTTGTCATAAATTTTGGAACATTCTTGGCCATTATTACTTCAAATATTTCTTCTGTACCATTTGCTTTCTTCTCCTTCTGGGATTCTGATTACCCATACACTGTATCTTTTGAAATTGTCCCATAGTTCTTGGATATTCTGTTTTTTTTTTTTAATTAGTTTTTCCATTGTATTTCAGTGTGAAAAGTTTCTGTTGATCTATCATGACCTTCACTGATTCTTTTCATCGTTTATGTCAAATATACTCACGAGTTTGTAGCAGACACCCTTCATTTCTGTTACTGTGTTTTTGATTTCTAGCATTTCCTTTTGATTTGTTTTCAGAGTTCGCATTTCTCAGCCTGCCTTACCCATTTGTTCCGGCAGCTTGTCTGTTTTTTCCATTAGCGTCCGTAACCTATTATTCACAGTTATTTTAAATTCACTGTCTGATCATTCCAACCTTTTCATAGCATACTCTGATTTTGTCCCTTCAGACTTGCTTTTCTTGCCTTTAGTGTGTCTTGTAAGTTTTTGTTATTGTTGAAATTCTTATATGTTGTACTGGGTAATAGAAGCAAAGGTAAATGCACCTCTAGTTTGAGGACTGGTATAAATCTGACTAGGATCTGTGTTTTGTTTGGTGATTACTATGGCTTCAGATGCCAGAGCTGCCATATTTCTCTATTATCCTTGCTTTTGCCTCCTCCCTTTGGGCTTTGCTGAATACCTCTCCTCAGAGAGAGTCTGGGCCTTGCAGCTCTTTTGTCCAATCCCACTATTATTATCCTGGAGCCCTGTGGTGGAGGGAAGGTGTCAGAGAGGATATCAATTAAATTTCAGTCTTTCAATGAGCCCCTGCCTCTGGTGTGTAAACTTCACATGTGTTTTTTTTCTTGTAAAGCTTCCCTCCTATCCTGAGATAAATTTGGAATGTTAGAAGGAGCTGGCTTAAGAAGAACACCGCCCCCCCCCCCGCCCTCAGCTCTGGGACAAGGTGCTGGAAAGTTATTCTCCCTTGAGAGTAGGCACATTTTACGGAAAATGTGCCTGAGTGTGTTTCATAAGAATTATTCTTCTTTTTTCCCTGCTGTGGCCAAGAGGACATTTTTCTGGGACCCTCATTGTGAAAACTTACTGGGGTGCCAGGAGGTAAGTCCACAAATGTGTGGGGTCCCGCCTCAGACTGGTGCAAGAGTTTCTCACTCTCATTCTAGTTCATACTCAGCAGTATGTCAGAATCACCATTTAAATGTTACCATTAATTTATGAGTCCAGTGACTTCTGTTCCAGTTTAGCATAGCTTGGCTTTTCCTGAATTTGACTGTCTTTCCAGATTCCTAATAGAAGTTTGTCCTGAAACTCTGTTGTCTGGTGGATCCATTCAGTTAATCCAGATTTTTCTGGTTTTATATGTGGAACTGACAACTTTTAAGATCTTTACATCTCCCAGCTATGATCTGAAGTCCCTACAGCCTTTTGCTGAAGTTTTAGTGGTAGAAGACTAGCCCCTAAGCTAGTATACCACATGTTTTAGCCTGTTTACAATTTAATTTGTTCAAATTATGGCACTAAGAGTGGTCTCTTTCTACTTCATCCAAGTGGACTTCAATCAAGTGGAAACTAAATGTTACAGCTTTCTCACTACTTGCTGTATGTGACTATATTATGTCTATGTAAGAAAGCTTGAGGGATTTTAAAAACTGGGCTGAATAGAGATATCAAACATTAACAGCCTCCAGGCATTTAAAAAAAACTTGAAATTGAAGGAAAAAAAGTAGCTGGCAATTATTTAAATTCTTGTGAAATAAAACACGCTATTAAATTCAACCTAGCATCTCAAACTAATGTCAAGCTATTGTACTTTAACCAAGTTGCTTCATCTTACTTACAGCTGAGATTTATAGGCTTCAAAAATTTAGTGAATAATCTGGTAAGCAGAGAGAACATATTTGTTTATAGGCCCAGGACCAACAATGAGCATGTCACAAACATCATAAACAAAACAAGCAACAGTAATTGTACCAAAAAATATGTTGCTTCAGCATCATACTGTATGATCTATTTTGCCTATTATACTCACTTATGTAATATGATTTTACATGGATTTGAGCCTATTTGGGGGCTATCATTAAACTGAGTGTCTATTTGCACAATTGTTTTCATAATTCATTTTTTTTATGCAGGGAAACTTTTACTTTATTTCTCATTTGTTTTCAAAATATTTTCTGGCCATTTTTAATAATTTTTTTAAAGTAAATTTTAGAGTCAGTCTTTCAAATTCAAAATAAAATTATACTGAGAGTGCAGTTAATTATGGTTTAATTAAAGGATAATTGCTGTTTCTATAATATTAGAATTTTCTATCTTAAAGAAGCATATCTTTCTTGACTCAAGTCTTTTCTTTTTGGATTCTTTAGTGTATAGGTCGTGCCTCTATTTATAATGTTAGTTCTTTACCTGTTTTTTGTTTGGACAAAATTTCTTCTGCCATTGAGTAAATACTTTCTTTAAAATGCAGGGCAACTGAATTTTATTTATTTTGTGGCTATGTTCAAAGACTTCTTCAAAAGTGATACATTTATAATCATTGTTAAAATATACATTACTTATATATTTTTTCCTATTAGTAGAGGCTATATTGGTAACTTCCCTTTTGTTCTATAATAGAGTCTATATAACAGTTCTGTTTTGTCTTTATTGACACATTTTGACCTCTTTCTCTTCTTTTACTTCCTCCTACTTCTCCTTGTATTTGACATCCATCAATAGTAGGCTGTCAGTCTTGTTCCACTTTTTTTTTGTTGTTCCATGAAGATCTCTTAATCCTCATTTCACACATTCTTTCTCCTGTGGACATCAGACAAAACCTTTCTAATTATTGCCTATGTACTTTTCTAAAGGATTTATTCATTTCCTTCTGTGCTCTTTCTGATAGTATTTTTCTTTCATAGGCACACAGTCTGTTTTCTTGGGAGTCAGAAATGGTTTCAAATATTATACCAATTCCCAAAGCTCTTAAACTTGAGCAAATTTTCTAATCCTACTTGTGATGATTTTTCTACTTTTTCTTTTCCACATTTATATGATAGTTTATATGGTCATTACTTTAAACTAATTACATATAATTTTTACCTGTCACATTTTTGTGAAAAACAAAAGAGGCACCATTATTTTGTTTTGGAATTCAAAAACCATAGCTTTATGATAAAAGACTTTCGATCTCTTATGTATTCTAATATCCAAGAGAATAAAATATTTGATTTCTGTTCATGCACAGTGGTAACTAACAATTCATTAATTTTTTTTGTATAAATTCTAAAGTGTGACTTTCTTTGGGAAAACTGAAGAGGACACTTCATGATTATTAAACTTGTGGTATAGGATAAGGTTGTGACATTAAATCACACAATAATATGATTTCAGTTATCAGTAATATATTAGAACCATTATAATAAATTTCAATAAATAAATTTATTTCCAAAGATGATGGTATAGTAAAATAATTGAGTTAAAGAACTGATGGTTTGGAGTTCCTGTTGTGGCACAGCGGAAATGAATCTGACTAGGAACCATAAGGTTATGGGTTCGATCCCTGGCCTCGCTCAGTGGGTTAAGATTCCAGCATTGCCGTGAGCTGTGGTGTAGGTTGCAGACGCAGCTTGCATCCCATGTTGCTGTGGCTGTGGCATAGGCCAGCAGCTGCAACTCCGATTAGACCCCTCACCTGGGAACCTCCATATGCCATGAATGTGGCCCTAAAAGCAAGAAAAAAAAAACTGATGGTTCATTAATTCTGGAAGCATATTGTGAAAAATAAGTATTTTGTGTATTGACTAGAAATTATCTTTTTATCAGACAATATATTTTAACATGGATGTGATTCTATTCCTGAGCTCACCATTAATCTGTCAACTAGCACAACAGTTGTTTTCACAATCTATTAATTTTGTGCCCATTTTATATCCCCCTTTTCTTATCTGATATGAGTGCAACAGTGGTGGTTCTGATATCACTGCCCTACCATAAGCAACATTCTGCAGCCTCATTCTGCATTTTTTTGTCCTGAAGCCAAGGAAAGCCATCTGAACAACACAGAGAAGCAGCCTAAAATCTTGGAAAATTAAGTCCCCTGGAGGTAACAATCAATCACATGGGATGAGAGTTAGTAGATACATTGCTTGTTACTATATCGGGGAAAATGCTGGGGTGAATCCTTACTGGATCCTCAGCGTCCCCTGTCCCAGGGTTCCCAGAGCAGCAGCAAATCAGTAATGCCTGATTCATCATCCTTTTCCTCTTGCCATCTCACTCTCCTCAGTCTCTCCTCTAGTTCCTGAAATTACCTCCCAAATGATATACTTGAAACCATACTGTTGTTTCAGGCTCTGCTTTTGGGTGCAAGCAAAAATAAAATGTGTATAGTGAAAGTGGCCTAAGAAAGCACTCCTTCAGGATGCTTTGATTTTTTGTTCCTGTAGCATGTTTCATTCTTTCTTTATTTTATTATTCACAATATTATATTAGTTTTAGTTGTACAATATAGTGATGCAAAATATTTATAGTCTGTACTCCTTTTATAGTTATAAAAGTTATAAAATGCTGGCTGTATTCCTTGTGCTGCACAACATATCCTTATTTATTTTATGCATAGTAGTTTTTAATTTTTAATCCTCTGCTTCTATCTTGCCCCTCTTTCCTTTCCTTTCCTCACTGGCAACCAATTGTTTGTTCTCTGCATCTTTGAGTCTGTTTCTTTTCTGTTATACTTATTAGTTTGTTTTATTTTTTTAGATTCCATATGTAAGTGAGAGCATATATTATTTGTATTTGATATTTCATTAAGTGTAATACCCTCCAGATCCATACATGTTGTTGAAAATGGAAAACTTTCATTCTTTTTATGGCTGAGTAATATTCCATTATATATATGTATATATGTACATATATATGTAAATAAGCTTCTATGAACATTGGGGTGCATGTGTCTTTTTGAATTAGTATTTCATTTTCTTCAGATAAATACCCAGATGAAATTGCTGGGTCATATGATAATTCTATTTTTAGTTTTTTTGTGGCACCTCCATACTGTTTTCCACACTAGCTGTTATCAACCTACATCCCCACCAACAGTATAGAAGGGCTCCCTAAGGTCAGTAGAGTAACAGTTTTAAACAGCAGATCCAGGTGATGGCACTTACCTGTCAGGGGCATATTTGACATAACTACTGTCCCAGTCAGCAAAATTGAATTGGCAATGAATGTGACCTACAGAGGTTTATGGTGATTGATGTCTAGTAGACCCTGCTTGGTATGCCTAAAGATCATGTAGATGAGTATGTAAGGTATTCCTTACCTGTACAACCAGAAAAAAAAAAATTACCACTAAATAGAAGACTTAAGTCATCTACAAAAGGGAAAATTGTGATTCTTTGCCCAGTTTTTCAGCCGAGTCTGATCTCAGTTCTGTGGCTCATTATGGATTGGCTCTGAAAAACCATTGCAAATATAAACAATAAATACTCTTCCAAATCATATCCACATTTAGCTGTGCCCATTTGTCAGCCTGACTGCACAGTGGGGAAAAAGGAATATCAGACTTTGCGATAGCAGTTGAAGATAGAAGAGGGCCCTAAATGCCAGCAGAGCCAGTCAGTTAGAGTGGAGGCAGATGGAGCTCATGTGTGAATAGAGTCCTGGCTTGAGTCCATCTCGCTGTGTCCTCTGTCATCATTGCCTTGGTCTTCAAGTATATAATTGGGAGGAATATACTTAGCAGCTGGCAGAGCCCTTAAATTAATTTCCTTTCCTGCAGAGTAAGAGCTGTCACAATAGAAAAAGCCAGTTGGAAGTCCCAGAAACTGCCCTCCCAACCCTAACCATGATGATAAAGCATAGTGATTCTGCCTAGCAGTGGAATTGTAGATAGTGATAATATCAAAGACATATTGTTCTGCTGTATGTCTTCCACGGCCTCTGCAACTACCAAATAGATTTTTTCCTAAGACTGTGGGCTGCCATAATCTAAACCGAGAGAGAGGTGGCTCCAGCTGCAGCTGTGGTGCCAGATAGGTCTTTTCTAAATCAGATCAGTGAGTTAATATGGCAGATGTGCTCTTTCCAAATCCCTTCAGCAAATGGAAAACATAGTTAATAAATAGTTTTTCCATGGGAAGGATACTGAGACTATTTAAACTCCTCTAATCTTGGTCACAGCAGAGTTCATAGAAAGCCTGGTTGTCTTGCAATTTTGAAGAGCATCATGAAATTCTGGTAATTGTCCCTGTTGAACAGCAAGTAGCACATAGTCTGGATATTTCAGAAGGATGTATTTTGGTACTGGTGTCTGAGGAGAACTTAATTAATCCGGTTCTGAAAGGTATAGAAACTATAGTTAAACAGTTGTTATGGGAAAAAAAAAAAAAAAAAACAGTTGTTATGGGACGGAACTGCTGCCTGATATAAGCACCACTGCCTATTGGGGGATGTCTGTAGGAATGGGAGGACAGTCAGATGCCACCTGGAAGCAGAGAGGAAGGAGCAAGTGCCTTCTCTCCCCTCCAGGTCTGTAGTCCCCCTTTGGCTGTCCTGTTGGCAGATCATAACAGTGATCAAGCTGGCAATACAGAAATGTGGGTTGCAGAGTGGGTGCAAAGGTGGATTCGGAGCTGAGAGGCGATGGCTTAATCATTAGCACAACCCTGCTGGTGGCAACTCAGACATGTGCACTTTTTTGGATTCTTCTGCTTTACTGACTTCCTGCCCTTACTTCTTCCCTCTAGCCTGTTAGGATCACCTTCCAAATAAACTACCTGTGCCCCCATTCTGGTTTAGTCTCTGTTTATGTGGCAGAGACTGCAACAGATGTAGTATTTGTGTCTCTTCAAAATTCACATGTTGAAATCCTAACCTCCAACGTTATGTTATTAGGAGCTGGGGTCTTTGAGAAGCAATACGATCATGAAGGTAGAGCCCCCATGTATGGAATTAGCATTAGTATAAGAAGATACACGACAGACAACTTGCTTACTGTCCATCTGCTCTCTGTCATGTGAGGATAAGAAAAAGCAGTCATCAGCAAACCAGGAAGTGTGCTCTTACCTGACACCCCATCTACTGGCACCGTAATCATAGACTTTCCAGCCTTCAGAACTGAGAAAAAATAAATGTTGCTTAAGTCACCCAGCTATGGTATATTTGTTACAGCAGCCTGCACTGCTGGGACAGAACACAAACTAATAAAATGAAACCTAATAGTGATTCATATTTAAAATGCACACAGTTATATCATTCACATAAACAAAAATCACAACAAAAATTCAGTTTTTTAGAAAATAACTTTTTCCTTATATAATCTCCAATTAGTTATGCCATAAATCAATAGTCATTATTCAGTTCAACTAAGCTCTAATTTACTTGAAGAGATTTGCTGGAATACAGTCTTAATGATATTCAAACTTGTGCCATTGTAATTATGATTGAATTGATCAATGATTTTGGTCAATTACAAGATGCATTGAAATGAAGGTAAATATTAACCTTATTATTATCTAGTCAATACCTAACTCTGAGCTCAGCAAACCTTTAGAGCCAAGCAGAAATCTGCTTCTAAACCTTACCTTTTCATATTATTTATATTATAAGGAACCCATAGAAAAAATTTCATTTACTGTAATATTTCTGAAGATTAAAAATATAGTTAAGGAGTTCCCGTCGTGGCTCAGTGGTTAACGAATCTGACTAGGAACCATGAGGTTGCGGGTTTGATCTCTGGCCTTGCCCAGTGGGTTAAGGCTCCGGCGTTGCCATGAGCTGTGGTGTAGGTTGCAGACGCGGCTCGGATCCAGTGTTGCTGTGGCTCTGGCATAGGCTGGCAGTACAGCTCCTGTTAGACCCCTAGTCTGGGAATCTCCATATGCAGTGCGTGCGGCCCTAAAAAAGGCAAAAGACAAAATAAAATAAAAGTATAGTTAAAAAGCAAAGAGTATTTGCAAGTGATATATTTAATTCTACATTGTAATTGCTTTTACTATCTATCATAAATCCCCACTCTCTTTTTCTCCGAAGCTACAATTCAATAGCTCAGAACTCTTAATGGGAAATAATCCTCTTTGAATTGACTTAGCTTTCAGGTATCTTGGACTGATTTTTTTTTTAATGGAGTTAAATTCCTATATTCTACACATAAAATTAAGTTTGCCTATCTGAAATTTAGTAATTCAATTTAGTAAATTGAAACCTGCAAATTTTATCATAGATATATCAGTTTGTCCTTTTCAAATGTGTATTTTTCACATATAATTGAAAGTGGAATTGTTAAATTATTCAAACATTCAAAAATACTTATTGCTTGCCTGTGTCTATGGGTTCCTATTCTAGGTCTACCCTAATACTGTCTGCTGGCCAATAGCTGTGATCTGGTTGTTTAAAAACATAATTTTATAAACAGGAAAAAAAATCTTAAATTTTCCACTTGAATGTCACAACAATTTTTTTTATAAAATATAACTTTCAAATTTTGATTATATTAAAACTCAATATGTAAATTCTATCAAGCAAAGTGTATTTGTCGGTTATTTACTATAGCATTGCTTGCATTTAAAACAAGATACAACACATACTGAGAAATTAATAAACATAGATTTAAAACATGAATTAATTTCACCTGTAAAAATGAATGAAAAAAATTAATTAAAAAAGAAATCTCCAGCAGTTCCTGTTGTGGCACAGCGGTTAACAAATCTGACTAGGAACCATGAGGTTGCGGGTTCGATCCTTGGCCTTGCTCAGTGGGTTAAGGATCAGGTGTTGCCGTGAGCTGTGGTGTAGGTCGCAGACACAGCTTGGATCCTGCGTTGCTGTGGCTGTGGTGTAGGCCGGCGGCTACAGCTCCTGTTAGACCCCTATCCTGGGAACCTCCATATGCCTCAGTGCACCCCTAAAAAAACGACAAAAGGCAAAAAAAAAAAAAACTCTCCAGTAAGCGATTGAGTTAATCACCTTCCTAAATTTGTGGTACACTTTTTATCAGCTTCTAAAAAGCCTCTTTATGTTTTTTTTAATAGTTTATTTGCTTTTTATCCCATACCCCTCTCCAGTTTTCCTCTTACCATATTTATAATCAATCTAATAAATATATATAGTTTCATAAGTGCATCTTTTCTATGTATGTATTCTTACATAAATATTATTTTTTAGGTAAATAATTCACACATGTACACCTACAGTTGTGTATGAATTCACTAAGTACTATATGGTATTAGATCCAACTATTTTGCTATGTGTATATTCAATCCATTATTATTTCTTGCTAACTAATTTTCCATCTAACTTATCCAAACTTCCAGATAGGTGATTAGTTAGCCTTTAACTAATCACAGCAAAAGGTAATGCTGCAATAAATAGTGTTATTCATGTCATCTTATGACATAAATAATACTGTGAGAATTTTCTTTGAGATATACATATATATGCCAATGGTCCTACTGGATAATGGCTATATGACACTTACCTTCCATAAATCATATCAGAATATGAATTTCTATGAGTAGTTTTTCATCATCAAAGTTGTATATCTGTAAATTAATGTTGGTAAATTTTCAAGAATCTTTCAACTACTGTATTTACAACGTATGTCAACTAAGTAAAAACGTTTTAGTATTATTGCCCTTCATATTTATCTGTTTCTTTCATCTGTTTAGTCTTACCAACAATGCATTATGTCATTGCACAAAACATAAAGAGAATTTGTTTTAAATATGTATTCCTATTATACTCATAAATTTCACTAATTTGAAACCCGTCAGTATAAAAACGCTTTATATTACTTCTTTTTATTCTAAAGTCAGAATAATTTTCTGGGCCACAAATTTTACTACTAATCCCTAAATATTTGTGTTTTTATTTTCTTTTATGAGCAAAAACCCTCAGTTATTTACAATGGCTTTTATAAACAAAACTAGGTGAAAACATTAATTTCTTATAAAACTATCTTTATTACTGATGAATCCTAGTACTTTTCTAGATATTGGCTTAATGTGTAAATATTGCAAAATTTGTATCTTCATTAATGAATGAATTAGTAGTTCATTAATTACTTACATATTTATATTATATGTTTTTATTTATAATTTATATTTACTTTCAGTTCCTGAAAAACAAGTTCACATTTCTCAGGTTAACGAGCAATAGTTATAAAATAAACTATAACATGCAGTATGACCAAGTTTATTAAATTGTTTCAGAATAAATTTCTATTCTACTTATCCCAAGATAGGCTCTTAGGAAATGGAAAGAATCCACATGATCTCAAGGCAGCATTCAAATACCTAAGAAGAAGGTGTTATAATACATACAGTTTAAGTTCTCATTATCTCTTACATTTCTTATATTCCATAGTCCTATGGAATTATTTGTAAAGCACTGAACTGACATCAGATCAATACATATATTAATTGTTAAATGACAAAAATAAATTTGTTTTAATACTAGGGATTAATTTTAATTAATTAGTCATAAAACTAGTTTGAACTGAGATTAAACTTCAGATCACCTGAATTTGAAATCTGCGTGTAACACATTTGTGAGTGTCCAGTAAACATTATGTTCTATGTCAGAGTAAACATCTAGGTAATTCTACATGCAGTAAAGCAGACACATCCCATACATATGTGCATCTGTGTAGAAAGTTAAGTGTTGATACAGGGAAAACAGAGTACTGTTTCTCCTTCTTTTTTTAAGGGCTGCACTCACAGCATATGGTGGAAGTTCCCAGGGCTGGGGTTGAATCAGATCTGCAGTTTCCAGCCTACACCACAGCCACAGCAAGGCCAGATCTGAGCCACATTTGCAACCTACACCACAGTTCATGGCAACACCAGATCCTTTAACCCACTGAGCAAGGCCAGGTATTGGACCCAGGTCCTTATGGATTCTAGTTGGATTCTTAACTCACTGAGCCGCAAGGGGAACTCCCAGAATATATTTCTATTCCCATCTTCATTCTGAAGAACAAGGCTTTGTAATAGGAATAATATTCCTATTAATGCTAATAGGAATTCTTTGAAAAATAATTTCCATAATCAAAAAGTCACAGATTTTCGTGGAGAGGCAGTTCTTAGAGCCTGAGAACTTGAAAGAATATAGGATTGCTTACTTTGAAAGATTTTCCTCTCTACCATAGAAACTGATTATTATTTGGAATCCTGCATTCAATACACACATTTGTCTATAAAAATAATGAAAAAGTTATTCTGTGTTGATAATGATCACCTTCCATTAAGAACATACTCACTTTATTCTTGTTTAAACGTATGTAAAAGGTAAATATGCAGTGCCTAAATGGACCCAACATATCTTATAGACATTTAAAATATTTGATACTATTTTGAAGGCTTTTATTAAATTATCAAGACAAAAACTATTTTCTAGGACTCAACTGTAGTTGAAGATCCTGGAAATTTTCAAGAATTTCTAGGCATAGTACGTAATATTCCCAATGGATGTGAAGGATTTAGAAAAGATATACAGGTTTCTCTCAAGCGTGACTTTTCAGAGTTTTAACTCTGATATTACTTTGTGAATAGACTCAAGTCTTCAGATTTATCTTAGCACAGTAATCTTTCTGAGAAGGAGCAGAACACTCTTTGCAATCTGAAGCAAACTCAAGAGGTCTGTGCTCAAACAAAAACACTTTTAGGAGCACTGCAGATAATTATTCCCTGGAGTCTGTTGGATAGGCTACTGGAAACTTTTGCTCATGATCTAGCTTGGTTTTGGGGAGAAAAAAAGACAATTCTAAATCCTCATTCCTCAAACAGTTGTACAATTTTGGACATAATTGAATATTTTATTGTCTCAGAATCTTCTCCAGGTCAAATGTTTCATATATACATACATATAAATATACAAATTGGCTGCCAATTTTTTTATAGTATATATACTATATACTATAATATATATTGCATATACTTTAAATCCAATTTAATTATATTATACATAGCCTGGTTCAAAAGTGTTAGATTCTCATACAAAATACATTATAAAATACTTGAATTCTTATATTTCATATATTCTGCCTAAAATTTCTCTGTCTGCCTTTTTAATTTCATGCCCGAGTACTCTCTGGCCAAATTTTCATATAATAAAAGGTTATAATTATTAAACTATTTATGCATCTTACTGACATTTCCCAAGCTTATTGTGAGGTTAGATTTGAAGAACTTATATTTCTCTATGAGAATTTAATTATACTCTTTTCATTCCTTTAGGCAAGTTAAAGGATGGTTTTGAAGCATATATATGGTGATCCTAGTAAAATATAGCCTTGTATTTTTTGATTTGAAAAAATAATTTATCTGTAGGAAATAGGTGCTTAGTAATAAATAATTTCTTGAAAGATAGAAGACAAAATTTCATTAAGATAAACTAAGGAAGAAATTGAAACAAATGAATTTGAGCAAAAGATTTTTTTAATTATGGAAATGTTGGATTTTATGGGTTGGCACATTTTAATATGTTGATCTATTCTAGAAATATTTACTGAATCCCTGTATTTTGTGAGAAGTTGTCATGTCAGAATAATTAAAGTGAAATATTGTAATAAAATGCTTATTATGGCATTGAAAATTCAGGAAGTTCGAACAGTATTAGAAGAGGCAGAATAGTCACACTTTTCAGATTATTCATGAAAGGGAAATGTTAGAAAAATAGAATTTAGAGTTGGTAGAGATTAATATTTTAACCCTCATTATTCACAGATAAAGAAAGTGATTAGAATTTTTTTGTGTGTTTTTTAGTTTGTTTTAGTTTTCCATACAAATAATCTTACTTTTTTCTTTAGATTCAATAAGAGGAAAAAAAGTTTAAACAGAGTAAATCTAATCATGAATTTTAGTGTTACCTGCTTTATTAGTTTTCTGTTGCTACAGGAACAAATTACCAAAAATGTAGTGACTTAAAACAATATTGTTATCTTATAGTTTAGAAAGTCATAAATCCTAAAGTCAAGATTTCTGCAGTACTGTATTCCTTCTCCAGGCAATAAGGATGAGTTGATTTCCTTGTCTTTTCTAGCTTCAAGAAATAGTTCACATTTTCTTAGCTCCTGGCCCAAGATTTCATATTCACAGGCAGAAGTATAGCATCTTCCATCCTTTTCTCTGCCTCCAAGCCTCCTCTTCCCTTTCATATGAGTCTTGTACTCATCAGCAATATTCTCCACATCTCAAGAAACTTAACTTTATCTTATCTATATAGTATCTTTGCCATAGAAGGTAATTCATTCCACAAAGATTCCAGGAATTAGGATGTGGACATCTTTGGTTGGAATGTTACTCATTCCATCACACCTGCAATAAATAGTTAGTTAGCATTCTATAGAATTAACAACTGTGTATTCAAAACATATTGATTGCTCAATTTTTAATCAAAGATTGGTTTGATCTAATCAGATCAGAGAAAGAGCAATTTTTAAATATTTGGTAATAAATATTTATGAGTCTATTATGTATACCAATTCATTTATTATTTATTGGTTCTTGTTGAGAAATTCCTCTAAACTATTTTTGTGTTGATTCATCTGAGCTAATTCATGAGTAGTTATTGAACAATCATTAGATGTGGTAAAGAGTCCTTATTATTGCAAAGAAGAAAGAAACAACCTAGAGCCATCCCCAAACTATCCCTTGACTAGAGGGAAGGGCTCAAGAACAGTTTCCTCCATTTTTTACTTTTAAATAGTGATGAGAGTATAATCATGTTTGATCCTAGATAACAGAAAGCTGCCTACCAGGGTTTTTCCATTGAAACTAAATTTAAAAGTCAAAATTCCCATGAGACAATAACTGATACTTCTCACTTTTGCATAATACCTGTGTTACAACTAGGAAGATGACCTTCCTTCCTCCTTAGACTACAAACCAGAGTCTCTATAGAAGTTCCTACATGATTCAGCCAATCTTTCACCTTATCTCTCTCCACTCTACCCCATCTTGCTCTTTTCTGGCCAGGCTAACGTCCTTGCTGCCCCTTGGTACCTTCAGCCAAACTCCAGCTTCACCATCTGTGCTCCAGATATATCCTGTCCTAGAAGGCTCACCTATTAGACACTTGCATGACTCATGTTCTCTGGGTCACTTTTCAAGTACTGCACTATGGGGTTTGCATTCCTTGGCTGCTCTGGATAAAATAGCAATGCCCAACCTCAAAGTTCCTCTTCCATGGCCATAATTTCATTACTTTTTGAGTATTATCTTATCTATGCATCTACCAGTTGATTTATTTATTGTCATTTTATTCACTGTTAAAATTCCATTGCCTAGATGAGTGCTCCATTAATCGTTGAACTCAGTTACATCTTTCTTTTTTGTCTAGCCTTTATATCAACAATGATATTGTTTAAATGCCTTAAAATATTAGCACATCCAATTATCTTAACAATCCTCTAAAGTAGACACTCTTAGTTTCTCCATTTCATCAATGAGAAAATGAGTAGTGTCATTAAGATACAATAGTGTGAGGCCCAGTCGGCAAGATGGCGGAGGAGTAAGAGGTCGTGCTTACCCTCTCCCACAAATACATCAAAAAATGCATCTAAATATAAAACAACTTGGACAAATCATCATCTTAATGCTGATTAATTTAAATCTCCAAAAACTGCTAGAAACCCTTGAAATAACTGGGTAGAACAACAGAAGAAAAAAAAAAAGGTGAGAGAGAGAAAAGCAATCAGGATGGCAGCCAGCACCCCAGGGAGGGAACTGTGAAAAAGAAAAGTTTCCTGGGAAGAAACCTAAACAACGATCAATGGATCAAAGATCAATGGAACTAGAGGGACATCAAAGCCTGAGAAAAACGCAGCAGCTGGATTGAGATAGGAAAATCGGAGTTAGAGGCTCACACAGACGACCTGAATACCGGCCCAGACACCACAGCCTGAGGCACCGGGCGGTGCCTGGGAGCTAAGACACAGGTTCCTAAGGTTAGTCCCTGGGAGAGGGCAGAGGTCGGTGGCCGCGGCGATTGCAAAAAAATAAAAAATAAATTATATTTAAAAAAAGATACAATAGTGTAAAATGTGAGTATAAAAATGACTTCCTGTAAGGCCTCTGGCTTAAAAGTGTATCTCAATTTGCTTCTGTTGCTATTTCTATAATGTTTATTTATTATCATGTAAGAGGTTTTTCAAAGAGTTTGTTAAAATATGTTTTTAAAGTCTCTTCCTTTGCTTTTATAAAGGTTTTGGGATGTATCATCTAAAACTGTCAAATTGTAAACTTCGGGATGTTGGGCATTTGACCCATTAATTCTAATTTAGGTTTTTAAATAGATTACTTTGAAAAGTGGAACTTGTCTCCTGTAACATTATACTTCTTTTTAATTAGAGGTCGTCGATCAAGTGTCTTTTGTAAGGGGCAGAGCCTCATTAGTGTTGGCAAATAGAGGGATTTCTCTTAATTTTTACTCAGTTGCTATTTCTATTTTAATTGCAGTCCCAGCTGATTGTTTTCTGTCACAATTTAATCTTATAAATTGCTTGAAAAGAAAACAGCAACTATTTTAAACAGAATTTTACCAGAAATCAGTGTCATGACATTTTCCAATTATCATAACTGTGATATTTGGCAGTTAAAAATAGCTTGTGTCTCTCTCTTTCACAGGGCAGTATTTAAAAAAAAAAAAGCAAAATAAAAGCAACGAAAAAACAAAAAAGAACAGCCACTGGCTGTACTTAATTTTGTCCTTTAGTGATGCTTTAATAGCTGCTTTTGCTTTTACACTTTGTATCAAGGATCAGAAATGTGAATGACCAGAGATTCCAAAAGATGGTTTAAGTACATGAGTCAGTTCACAAATGCAGTAAAAATTGGTGAGATTTGTGGCAAAATGTAGAATGACAGCCAGATCTCAACCCTGGCAAATTATCTGAATATTGAGATAAGATCGACATTATTGGGTCTTCTCTGTTTTTTTCAAAATAAAGTTGAAATCTGGATTTTGATGAGAAATAGTTTGTAAATCTTACAGATACCTACATCAAATGCTGATGTATGGGTGCTATCTAAATTGAATTCATTTAGTTCAAAATAAAAATCATTCTATAGAGTGAAATTATTTTTAAATGTGTAATTTGCCTCATATTTAATACATATATGTTTTATTTAGACTTATAATACTTACAACTCTTGATTTTAGATGAATCAAGTGTGACAAAGAAAAATAAGTATTTTGGAATGTTCTTCTAAATTAGGAAAGAATTGTGTGAATTCCATCCCTTTTTGCAATAAATATTTCAAAACTAATTGAGGTCTTTTCTCAATTTTTACAAAACCTCTTTTAATACTTAATACCACACCTAAAGTGGAGGATTAAAGCTTAGTTACATAGAGTCAACATTAGATGCATCAATTTATATTTATATAGTTCAAAATATATCCTTAAGCTGTGACTTTAAACCAATGAATTCTATTATGTAGCAGATCTTATCTAGTTTTTCTTCTGTGAACCACTTCAAAAGTTTAAGGAGGAATAAAATATTTACATAGCCTCAAAAAATTTATTAATTAGGTGTTCTTGTTGTGGCTCAGTGGGTTAAGAACCCAACTAATATCCATGAGGATGCGGGTTTGATCTCTGGCCTTGCTCAGTGGTGAGGATCTGCCATTGCTGTGGTTTGCAACAGCAGCTTGGATCTGTTGTTGCTGTGGCTTAGGCCGGCAGCTGATGCTCCAATTCCACCCCTGGCCTGGGAACTTCTAATATGTTGCATGTGTGGCTCTAAAATGAAAAAAAGAAAAAAAATATTAACTAAAATATGTATTAATTCCTAAGGGAAAAGAATAACTTTACATGGAAGACACCTGGCAGACACCACCTTAACCACGTGTTCAAGATTAGCATCTTTGGTAATAAAGATGTGTTGGTATCATGTACCACCAGCTACGGTGTGCTGAACAGGGCCCAATAACTCTGTCATAGTCTTCTCCCAAATTCATACGTCAAGTGAATAATGATAACATATTAGACAAATTCGAGCTAAAAAATGTGAACAAAACACCTGCCCAGCACTCTGCAGAGTTGAAAGCAGGGAAGAGTGAAGACTGGAGGGTACTGGAGGAGACTGCGGAGAAGTGGTGACTG
Organism: Catagonus wagneri; assembly: GCA_004024745.2. Classification (NCBI taxonomy): domain Eukaryota; kingdom Metazoa; phylum Chordata; class Mammalia; order Artiodactyla; family Tayassuidae; genus Catagonus; species Catagonus wagneri. The sequence goes on along the minus strand of PVHT021183530.1, from coordinate 4,517,383 downwards.
AAGGCAATGTGGGGTCTTGCATCTTAGAGCAAAAAAACTGAGAAATCCTACTGAAGCCTGTAGTTTAATAAATAGTACTGTACCAATATTTGTTCGTTAGTTTGAATCCTTATACCATGGTCTTACAAATGGCCAGCATTATGAGAAGGCAAGTGAATGGTGTACAGGAAAACTCTGTACTATTTTTGCAGTTCTTCCATAAATACAAAATTATTTCAAAATAAGAAGTTAAACTTTTAGAGCTCAAGTACCTATTAATAAATTTATTTTCTAAAGACAAAGAGGAAACCTCAATTAAACTTAAAATTTGCTTTGAAAGATTTTTTTTCCTACCGTTCACTTGCAGCACACTCATTACTTAAATCTAATAAAAAGGATTAACCAGGTTTGATTTTGCACTAAATGCAGGATAAATCACAATGTAAATGTTTCACGTCCATTGCTCTTTCTTTCCCTACCCTGTGCTTTCCAAATCAGTCCATGATGACAATTTCCTGGCTCTGTCTGAGGCATTCTTTTTTTTTTTTCTCTTTTTTAAACTGTTGTTCTAGAAAGGTCAGTTCTCTTTTGTATGCAAAAAGAAATAATCTTTGTATCAGCTCACTGGAGTTTAAGAGTAGCTTTTCTCACTGGTACACATAATTTAATGATAACTTTCTGCCGGACAACTGTACTTCATCTGCTTAAACAGCTCTTGTACAACTGATTGTAACAGATGGAGAATGTGGCCAACTTCGATTCATATTTCCTTGGTTTAAAAATGTCTGTTAACAGCTCATTACATTTCTTTCCAACTCCACACATCATAGCTACATCCAATTTGTGGCAAATACATTTTTTTGTCAAAATTTCTACTGAATATTTTACATTTGTCTAAAGCTGTAGCTATTATACTTAATTAGGCTGCACTTTTATTGGAAGAGCTGGAGCTTAACATCAATTTATTCTGCTCATTTAAACACTGACCTCCTTTGGTTATAGAACCAAAGACCAAAAAAAAAAAAAAAATCCTGCATTGTATTTTATAACTTTGTAGTTTCGTGTTAAATATTACATTGTAAGTTATTGTGGCTCATGGTGTTGAATGCACTTATAATTAGTTATAATTAATCAAAATTTGCATGGTTAGTGGTTTTTTTTTTAACATACTATATCCTTCCTCTTAAGTTATTTAAATAATTTTAGTTTACTTAAAAATCTAAAAACAATTGCATTTAAACGTTTTTCCTATTGATGGCAGAGTTCCTGTCATGGCGCAATGGAGAGGAATCCGACTAGGAGCCATGAAGTTGGAGTTTGATCCCTGGCCTTGCTCAGTGGGTTAAGGATCCGGCGTTGCCATGAGCTGTGGTGTAGGTCACAGACGCAGCTTGGATCTGTTGTTGCTGTGGCTGTGGCGTAGACCTGCAGCTGTATCTCCGATTGGACACCTAGCCTAGAAAACTCCATATGCAGCGGGTGTGGCCCTAAAGGTAAAAAAAAGAAAAAAAAATTCCTGTTGAGGAGTCACAGTTAGCTAATTGGATTAACATAAACTATGAAGAAAATCTGTCCTGAAAGGACCTGGCAGTGGCACCTGAGGAGCCTTACATGTTTCTTGGTGACTCAATACCAGGAACTTAACACTACTAGTATAACACAGAAGTGATTTTTCAAGCTTTATGAATTACTGGTAAGATTCTTCCAACTCTCCACCCACCCTCACCTACCCCATAGTTTTAGCTTCACTATTATAATTTTCCTATAAAATCCTTCTAATTTGTCCTTCTGTTCCCTAAAATCCAAGAAGCCCTAGACTCCCAAGTAATCCCTAATCCCTGAGGACATTCATCCCCATATATCACTGTGCCCCTTCCCATATGAGGCACCCTCACCAAAAAACCCTAAATCCCCAAAGAGTCCACTGAGTCTGAAGGAAAGCCAACCACTCCTTTGCTTTCTTCAGCTTCCTAACTGCTACCTGACTATCTTCAAGGACGCGGCTATCCCTGTAAACATCTCTCGTGCTATCTGAGACATGCTATTTCTCTCCCACAACTCAGATCTCTAACACCTGCTGATGCAAATGATATTTTTCTGCTCTTGGTTGCAATTTTTTTTTTGTCTTTTTGCCTTATTTGGGCCGCAAGTGCAGCATATGGAGGTTCCCAGGGTAAGGGTCTAACAGGAGCTGTAGCTGCCGGCCTTCACCACAGCCACAGCAACGCCGGATCCTTAACCCACTGAGCAAGGCCAGGGATCGAACCTGCAACCTCATGGTTCCTAGTCGGATTTGTTAACCACTGAGCCACGACGGGAACTCCTCTTGGTTGCAAATTTAATATTATTTTTCTTCTCTCATTCTTATTTTATGCCTTCTCTAATTTTCTAGCACTTCACTTCCAAATCATTCACCATTCTTGTTGGCTTTTCTTTCTTTTTAAAGTTTTATTGAAGCATAGTTGATTTACAATGTTGTGGTAGTTCCTGCTGGAAAACAAAGTGATTCATCTATACCCACCTCTATTCTTTCTCAGATTCTTTTCCCATAAAGATTATCACAGAATATTGGGAGGAGTACCCTGTGCCCTACAGCAGGTCCCTGCTGGCCAACCATTCCATATACCACAGTGCGCATATGCCAGTCCCAAACCCCTAGTCCATCTGTCCTTCCCCCTCACCTGCTTGGCTTTTATTTAAAATACCCATAAGCTGATCCTTTCTCATGATTTCTACCATGCTACTTTATCCTTTTTTTTTTTTAGGGCTGCACTGGGGGTGTATGGAGGTTCCCAGGCTAGGGGTCTAATTGGTGCTACAGCTGCCAGCCTGCACCACAGCCACAGCAATGCCATATCTGAGCCGTGTCTGCTACCTACAGCACAGCTCACGGCAACACCGGATCCTTAACTCACTGAACGAGGCCAGGGATCAGACCCCGCAACCTCATGGTTCCTAGTTGAATTTGTTTCCACTGCGCCATGATGGGAACTCCCATGCTACTTTATCTAAAACACCATCATTCCTCACTTAAAATTTTGATAGTCTTCTGACTTGTTTATTTACATCTATATTTAATCTCCACAGTTTATTTTCTCCATGTGATATAGCTCAACGGTTTTAAGCAGAGGGGTCAGGGGATTTGGGCATGTCTATATTCAAGTTTTGGTTGTCACGAATGGGGTGCTGCTGGCTTCTAGTGAGTATAGGCCAGAGATGCTGCTAAACATCTGACAAAACATAGGGCAGCTGCCCACAACATATATTACCTGCCTAACATGTCAGTAATGTCAAGATAGAGAAACCCTGATATGGGATATTTCAAGATGTTTTGCTCCTCTCCTCAAAAATCTGCAATGACTCCTCTTCCTTCTGAGAGTTAAATCAAAACTAAAAATGTTTACAAGGTTATGACCCTCACCATCTCACAATGCCCACTTTATTATTTTTTTTGTCCATGCCCATGGCATATGGAAGTTCCCAGGCCAGAAATCAAAGCTGTGCCACAACAGCGACCAGAGTTGCTGCAGTGACAATGCTGGATCTTTAATCCATTGAGGATTAATCCACAAGGGAACTCCACAAGGCCCACTCTTGACTCAGAGCATTTGTGTCTGCTGTTGCCTCAGTCTAGATGGATGGATCTCCCTTCAAATATCCATTTCAATCATCTTCATGAATAATTCAGTCTATGTGCAACTACATCTACTCAAGAGCATCCTTATCCTTAGCAGTTATGGAATCTCTTTATCACCTGCATTCCTTCATGGGTATCTAGTGTCACCGCCCAAAAATAAAATGTAATTTCTGTGAAGCCTGGGACCGGTTTGTTTATTTTTACTACTGTATTTTTAGAAAGTGACTAGAATATATTGAATGGTCAGCATGTATCTATGTATGAACAAATTCCATTGGTTAGTTTAATAGATAATTTAGAAGATATGTAAATTAGGATTCCCCGACAGCACATTTACCTTTTATAAAAGTGAGTGATTATATATTAAATAGTGTGAGAACTTTAAACATTATGTAATTTCCAGGTAAATGATATGTGTAAGGATATAGATATTTAGAAATTAAGAAAAACCAGAATTAAGTCAATGTTAAAATATCAAAGTTGACACTATTGAATCATAGTACTTTAGAAATGGCTATTTTAGGATTATCTAGTCAATTTTTAAACAGTTTCCTATGCTATACCTCATTTTTAAACAGTTTCTTATGCTATACAGTTTTTTTGCATATCTGTTTTATATATATCAGTGTGTATCTGTTCATTCCAAACTGCAGTTCACTCTCCCCATCCCCTTTGGTAACTGTAAGTTTATTTTTTGTGAGTCTGTTTCTGTTTTGTAAATAAATTCACTTGTATCACTTTTTTAGATTTCGCAAATAAGTGATATGATATTTGTCTTTCTTTAATTTTTCCCTTAGTATGATAATCTCTAGGTCCATTCAAATAACCTCACTTTGGTAATAAAGTAATTCAGGCCAAGGTATTTTGACAGATATCTGGCACTGACTAAACTCAATTCTATGATTAACTCCTGTATTCATTTGGACCTCTCAAGGAGCTATGGAACTTTCAGTAAGAGTAAAACTTTTATGAGGAGAGAAAAGCACGTTGCTGAAGGAATTCAGAGCATGTTACTCTAAAATATGCCATTTGGGCATGTTGATTATTTTCAGTTAAAGGCATTTGGGAAACAGCAGATGCAAGAAGGGCCCTCTGACCTTTTATTATTATTATTATTATTATTATTATTATTATTATTATTAATCCTCAAAAGTAGAAGATAAAAAACTCCCGTGTGAAAGGGTGCCTTCCCTGAACCAGGCATAAGGAAGACATTTTTATTACGAGAGACAGGGAATAGAGGCTGAGAAAAATCGGTACAAACAAACCTTGTTAACTAACCCTTATCTTCCTAGTCCCGTCTTTGCAATTTACCACTCCTAGCCCAAACCCCTGTTTTATCAATCCTTCACAAATGTATTGTTTCTTTGTCTAGAAGGTATAAAAGTGTTCTTTTCTAGTCGCTTCTTCAAGCCTTTATTCTCTTGGGAGTGCTCCCATGTACATGTATAAATTTTTAATAAAAGTATATGCTTTTCTTCTCTTAATCTGCTTTATGTTAGTTTAATTCTTTGGCCCAGCCAGAGGCTGTGAAAGAGTAAAAGAGAATTTTCCCTCCCCTATATTGCTGAGATTTCCAATTGATTCCCAATATCAAAATAACCCTTCTTTTGTAATCATTGATTTTATAATTAACTTGACATTTCCCTGGCTTTTCTTCCCACTTGATCTGACCAGGTGACTTACTCATGGCCAATGTCCTATAAGTAGAAATAGATTTTTTCCTAGAAATATTCATAAAAAGATCATTGGTGCTTTTCTTGTTCCATTTTTTATCTCCTTGCTGGCTGAAATGTGGGCATAATATCCCCACTGAATTGGCCATTTTGGACATTGAGTCCCTCTTAGGAAGAGAGGCAGATAACACAGAAAAACGAAATTTAGGATGCTTGGATCCATAATACAGTGGCATACCATGCTAGCTGTGGGTTTCCTATGTCTAGACTTCCATATGAGAAGTAATTGTTCACCTATTTTATTCAAACAATTGACATTTTGGATTTCCTATTAATTGCAGCTAGCCTTACTGCTAAGGCAAGGGAAGGAGTAAAAGGAGGATGCCCATATAACCCTGAAGGCATATATTATGTCATGTATATGATATGGTATGAGATATATGATATGATATCATATATATGTGGAGTAAAATAATGAGCAGAAAAAAGTTATTACTGTATGTTTTTTTAAAGTTTACTTATATTTTCAAGAATTTTAGAGCTGCAAAATTACCAAGAACAAACTGAAGAAAAATAAATTAGAAATGATTTTATAGTAAATTGTATATAAACTGATAAAGGTTTGGATTAAGTTGGTGATATTGAAGAATTAGGACAACTCTATGAGTTTTGGTGAATTTTAAAAAAGAGGGGAGGGGTTCCCATGGTGGCGCAGTGGAAATGAATCCCACTAGGAACCATGAGGTTGTGGGTTCAATCCCTGGCCTTGCTCAGTGGGTTAAGGATCTGGGGTTGCCACGAGCTGTAGTGTAGGTTGAAGATGTGGCTTGGATCTGGTGTTGCTGTGACTGTGTTGTAGGCTGGCGGCTATAGCTCTGATTCAACCCCTAGCCTGGGAACCTCCATATACCAACAGGTGCAGCCCTAAAAAACGAGAACAATTAAAAAAAAATAAAATAAAAAAAGAGGGGGGAAATGGGAGAAAAGATAAAAATGCCAGTTTTTTGAACATTTATAACATGATTTAAAAATGGCTGTTATTTTTATGCAACAAATTAACAGAAGTTTTAACTAATGAAAATAGGGGAAGTAATTTACCAACAAATTGATTGGCTAATTTATAACCCTTCCATTATATTTATTATATCCTATATGTGGATTAGTTTTGTCATAGGCTAGCACTAATTATTGGACACATATGAGCAGTTTCCAGAAATTAAAGGAAATTGTGAAAGAGAATTGCTACATTAAGATCACATTTTGAAAATGTAAAAATTTTTTATTAGAATTCCCATTGTGGCTCAGCAGTTAGTGAACCCTACTATTATCTATGAGGATGTGGGTTCGATCCCTGGCCTTGCTTGGTGGCTTACAGATCCGGCATTGCCATGAGCTGTGTTGTAGATCTCAGACACAGCTTGGATCCCAAGTTGCTGTGCCTGTGGTGTAGGCTGGCAGCTGTAGCTCTGACTGGACCCCTAGCCTGGGGACCTCCATATGCCGTGGGTGCGGCCCTAAAAAGACAAAAAAAATTTTTTTTGATTACTATTATACTAGATTAGAAATGGAACACCATTATATAAATGTTATGGAGCTAGTGCTCCACAAAAGAATTTGAAAAATAATTAATATTTGTTTAGCCAAGCATTTTAGTTACACTCTGAGCTTTTTTGCTATAATTTGTATCAGATACTGTGAGATGACACTGTTCTTTGTTAGACATGGAGGACAGATTTTTTCATTCAATCTTCCAACACCATTTACTGAGTACTTATATTGTTAGACTTAATGGAATAGACTAAGATAGATTCTGAGGATTAATCCTGTATAAGTCTTAGCCTTTGATCTCATAGTATTCAGTGTTTTATGAGATTCATTAATTTATAATCCCAGACAAGGTGTTTTGAAATATATAGCTCTTATTAGCAGAATGAACCATAATTAAGCAGGATATAAGACAGAGAGTTATACAAAATTAAAAGTCATATCATTTGAATATATATTTATTATGAATTTATTTGTCATACTTTTACAAGTTAGCATGGCATTTGCAAGGGACTCTGATGAGCTCTCTGGCAGATGCAAAATACAAAGCACTCATAGGTAATTCAGATTTAAGGAAAGATGATACAGTTTCCTTAAAGTTGGTAAAACTTGACCACAAATTAGTAAATGACATAAAAAATATTACTTCCATAGTCAGAGTATATTTCATGGAGAATGTGGTTTTCAGGTGGGATTTGAAGGGTAAATGGGAACTTGGGTGTAATAAAATTATCTGTGGGAAGAGTGAGTTTAGCATGGAATGAGAAAGCTAAGATAAATAAAGGAAAGCATAGTAATTCATATTGACTTGAATATAAAGTCTGAATAAAAGAAAGAGGAACCAGTGATAACATGGTTTGGAACATGTCGTGGAGGACTTTAACAGATATTTTTCAGCAGAAAAGTGATTTAAAAATTACCGTGATTTTAAAAAAAGCAATTTAAAAATTACTTTGGAAAATGAATCTGACAACATTTTGGAGTATAAATTATTTCTGAAATAACCTAGAAGTGAGATATGCAAGTAGAATGATATATGCTGCAGAGTTCAACTCAGCAGAACTTAGCAAGATATATAAACATAAAAGATACATTAAAACTTAATTTATGTATAGAAGGTGCCATGTTTAGCTGGCTCTTCTACTTTTAATAGATAGAGCTTGACTAAAACCTAACTTTACTATTTTTTTATGGAAACTTTTAATAGCAAACCAATTCCTTGCTCCTGTTTAGCTCCTTTTCAACTTAAACATTCACATCTTTTCATTTTATCTGTCCAAAAGTGAGGCTTTTCTATAAAAGAGTAAACTACAGAGTTCCCTTTGTGGCTCAGTGGGTTAAGAATCTGATTGCAGCATCTTGGGTTGCTATGGAGGTGCAGTTCCATCCACTGGGTTAAAGGATCCAGCATTGTTGCAGCCCCAGCTTCAGTATAGGTTGCGGCTGTGGTTGGAATTAATTTAAAGAAAAAAAAAAGGAGAGTAAACTACAATGAATGATGCCCTTCCCCACCCCCATTCTCTGCATACATTAACATTATAAACTGTGGAGTGATTTCCAGTTTACAGATGTTTTGCAGTTTTAACTTGGATGTTGCATTTCCAGTAAACCAATCAGAGAGAAGCACTGTGACTACTCTTCTTTTGAATATAGTCCTGCTGTTTTTATGTTCCTTATACTTTGTGCTTGGAATGCTGTCCATATTTCTCTAGTCCTCTGCTTCCTGTTAGCAAAACTTACCTCTTGACCTTATTTTCTCAAAAGATTTTGTCTCTCAAGAGCCCTGCTCCAGGAGTACTGGACATTTTACTTATCGTGACTCTGATATTTTGCTCCTTCCCTCCGTTTCCTGACCCTTGACATGGCAAGGCTCCTACAAAATTGACTGAGAACTCCTGAAAGGGTTTCTTCAATCCTGAAATACCCTCTTTTTAGATCTTATTATATATGCTCAGATGTGAGTTTTCCTAACAATAATTCAGGACAACTATTGACATTTATGGAGCCTGGCTGTCTAACAGAGCCTATTACTAAGGATGATTTCCCAAAGCAGTTACTGTTTAAATAGTTTAGTCAACAAATATAGTTTAAGTATCTTCAAGGAACATGTGGGTACTCCAAAGTGCTAAAGGGGATATAAACAATAATTAATCTATAATCAAATATCTCAAGAACACTACTAATTAAGAAGTTAAAAATTTAAAATATCTCACGACTGAAATCTCTTTTTGTAGGAACCAAGCTTTCATTTCCCCAGCCGTTGGCAATATAGGCTCTTGACAGCTCAGAACCCATTTCTAATCTGGAAATGGCTTTGAGCAAAAGGAACACGCTTTGTTTAAGTGTTAGGTTGGAGGTAGCACACATCTAATGACTGGTTGATATGGAAGTTCAAAGGCCTGACCTCTGTACCTCAATACAGACCAGTTCCAAAGGACCCTATCAAATCTGCTGCTTTCCATAGATTCAGAAGAGGTCTCTGTCACACTGGATTGGATATTCTCCTATAAATTTTCATACAAATATCATGTGTGGTCCCTATATAAGGCAAGAACTATAGGTTATACACCTAAGTATGTATGTATGTATGTATGTATTTATTTATTTATGTTTTGCTTTTTTGCTTTTAGGGCTGCACTTGAGGCCTATGGAGGTTCCCAGGCTAGGGGTCAAATCAGTGCTACAGCTGCTGGCCTATGCCACAGTCACTGCAACTCAGGATCAGAGCCTCATCTGCGACCTACACCACAGCTCAAGGAAACGTCAGATCCCCGACCCAATGACCAAGGCCGGGGATCGAACCCACATCCTCATGGATACTAAGCAGATTTGTTTCCACTGTGCCACAATGGGAACTCTTTTTTTTAAGTGTTACTGAAGTATGGTTAACTTATAAGATTGTGATAATTCTGCTGTGGCCCCAAAGATTTTGTAATTTGTAAGATGTAACATAACTTGACTTTTTTTATATTTAATTCTCTACATATCTATTTTTAAGCATCTTCTGTGTTATCACTGACATGCAGGAAAGTACACATACTTAATGGTTACGATTTGGTAAGTTTTACATAGGAATATACTCATGAAACCATCACAAATTAATGATGATGAATATCCCCATCTGTCTAACATGTTTGTAACCCCCTGTGATCACTTCCTCTCTTATTTCCCTATTCGTATCCCCAGGCAACTGTTGACTGCTTGTGTTTCTAGATTAGCTTGTATTTTCTAGAGTCATATAAATGGAGTCATAATGTATGCATTATCTTTTGTCTGACTTCTTTCATCCAGAATAGTTATTTTGATTTTGATTTTCATTATGCTGTATTCATCAAAAGTTTAGAGTTTTATGTAAAGTTGCTGTTATTTCTTTAAATATTTTATAATACCCCACTGAAGCCATCTGAGCTTGGAGGGTTTTTTTTTTTTTTTGGCACATATACTTTTAACTACGAATTAAATTTCCATACTAGCTATAGGGTTATGCAGGTTATCTGGTCCTACTTTATAAACTTCTATAGTTACAACTTCTGAGGAATTTTTCCTATCCATATAAGTCAAACCGTGATTCCTGACTCCTCAAAACTGTAAGATGATAAATGTTTGTCTTTTTAATAAGCTAAGTTTTAGTGTAATTTGTTGAATAATCATATCTAACATACAGTTTATCTGAAAATTATCACTTCCCATAATTTTTCTTCTTCTTGCAATAAATTGATGTCAACATTAGGGTAAGTTTTAAGTTGGTTGACAGAAAAAATATTTTGGTACATGTCAATGCAGTTGAGAAAATAATTACTCTGGGCACAGCAGACAATGTTTAACAATAGATGAAATTCTGCTTGTTAATCCCAGTTGCTCCTTCTGGTTTTACTCATTTAACAGCCAACTCCTCGGTCCGTTGCTCAGGGTCTCAGCCCATACCTGGGCTTAAAATGAACATTTTAGGGATTCCCTTCATGGCTTAGTTGTTAAGAAACCTGACTAGGATTCATGAAGATGCAGGTTCAATCCCCGGCCTTGTCCAATGGGTTGGGGATCCAGTGTTGCCGTGAGCTGTGGTGTAGGTCACAGACGCGGCTTGGATCCTGCATTGCTGTGGCTGTGGTGTAGGCCACCATCTGTAGTTCCAATATGACCCCCAAGTCTGGGAACTTCCATATGCAGTGGGTGCGGCCTTAAAAAAAAGGCAAAACAAAACAAAATCGTTTTAGAAATGATTCATATTTCACTGTATCTAAAACACCGTTAACTGTAAGATGCATCAAAATATTTAGATATGTACAATGTTAAAAACTTCATCTTAGAAATGATTAAATATGGGTATATCCTTATAGGTAGGCATGAAGGAGTTCAATTTAAATGCTTTGAGAATTTAGAAAAAATATTTAGCTAACAAATTTTTAGCTGACAGAGGTCCAGTGCTATAATGCTAGTGAAAATTATATTAAAAAATAAACTATTTTATATGTAGGTCAACTCAATCTTACTTTTAATATCATAAACACAAACAAATATTATTTTATTAAAACAGATTCATCTTTAAAAGTCTGTTTATAATTAATGCATTTCAATTATATTTTGAACTTTGCAGATATGCTATTATGGATAATGATGCTGTAGACATTTTCATATAATACTTTGTGTAGCTATATATTTTTTAAATTTATTGTGTAATAGTAGTTGGACTATTGGATCATGGTATAAGCTGATATTTTAATTTGAAAGAAATGACCAAACTAGATTTTAATTTTACTTTGACAAATGGCTTGTACAATATCCATAGACCGAAAATTTTAAAATATTTACGAGAAAAATTAAAGAAGAAATATTTACCATGCTCACAGATCAGAAGGCTCAATATTGTTTGGATGCCAGTTTTCGCAAAATTGATCTAATGAGAAATAGATTCAATAGGATGCAATTATATTCTAATCAGGCTTTTTCTCCATGGATTCAAAATCATGTAACCAAAAAGCACTTTATAATTGTGGTCTTGAGCTATACTGGTCACTAAAGGAGTAGTAGTCTATTTATATACTCTTCCAGAAGGATTACTTTTTACAGTCCCAGTTGAAGGCAATTTAAACACACTAAGGAGAATGTAGAAAATCAAGCAGGAAAGTCCCTGTTCTAGCTATAACTTCTCTCATCCCAGCCCTAGGCCTGCCCTAGGATGGGCTTTAGAAACATCATATATATGGGATCGGTAGAAAATTAGACTAGTAGCATCCTCCCTTGAATATATCAGGAAAAACAAAAATGAGGCCTTTTTCAAAAATGTATAGAAATGATGTTACTGAGGTATGGGCACAAACTGAGTAGAAAAATTTTTGTGGCCTTTCCTGGCTCCCTGTGGCCAATACTCTCATAAAATATAAGAAGTCTGTGTACTGAAGCATTTGGTACTGAGAGGGCTAGTCTTTGGTAAAGTCGGAGAGCTGGAGGAAGACTCTGTGGTATTTGAACACTTCAAGAACATTTCGAGTAACAAAAGATGAGACCAAAAACTCTAGCAGTGACTGTTGCCAGATAGAGTCTCTTTGCCCACTCCCCCCCCACCACCCAAAAGCCAGCTATAACCAGTCAAATCTTAGTGGTCACCGGGGCCATGGAGGTGGCCAGTGGAGAGCTGGTGGAAAATGTGAACTCAAACCATGTACTGCAACATGATCCTGAAGACAGATATTCAGCCACAGTGGACCTGAAAAAATGAGAAGGGTGCAAGTGTTTCCAATAAGACTGAGATCACTTCAGATGCTTAAAAATATTGTATCTAACTGAGCCCGAATAGTGGGAATGAATTTTTTTGCCTTGTCTGTCCTCACTTTTCAGTGATATTGAGATGAACAAGGGAATCAGATCACTAGGGAATAAAAAAGGAAGATGAAATTTTTAGGAAATAAAGGATCTCTGAAAATAAAATACTGTGAAAATACTTTGATCTCTGAAGGAAACATGGCTTAACTAGCACACATTCTTTTTCCTTCAGAGGTAATCAGAAAGTGGTTTATTTACCAGTGCTTAAAGCTTGCATCCATCAAAACAATAGGTAAAAAGTATGAAATAAACTGTTTTCATGAGGCTTTGGGTCATGAGGTAAAAATTTTTCTTCAGCCTCACTTCCTTTTAATAAGTTAATCTATAAAGAAAGCCAATGTTACCTAATAGCCAATGCTACATTCTTTGTCCCACGTTGGAATTATTTTTTAACTGGATATTTTTATTTCAGTTGGGATAAAACATCTGAATAGCTTTTTTTTTTTTTTAGCCATTTCTATTTGTAAGCATTTTATCTATTTATTTTATTTTTGCTTTCTAGGGCCACACCCATGGCATATGGATGTTCCTAGGCTAGGAGTCTAATCCCAGCTACAGATACCAGCCTAACACCACAGCCGCAGCAACATGGCTTCTGAGCCATGTCTGCAACCTACACCACAGCTCAAGGCAACACAGGATCCTTAACCCACTGAGTGAGGACAGGGATCGAACCAGCAACCTCATGGTTAATAGTGAGATTCATTTCCCCTGTGCCATGAATGGGAACTCCTGTAATCATTTTAAATCAGCGTACTTTCTTGAATAAAGGGTTTATTTGAGTTTGCACCAGGAAAGGAAAATGTTCCTAGTACTGAAGACATAGATATACAATAATGTATTTACACTGTCAAAGAAACTATGCCAATTATGTTGATTATAAAGGTCACTTAGAGGGTTCCCTAGTCTCCTCAGGAAGCATAAGATTTCCTAACACCATTCTGTTTAAGTCTCTGAAGTATTTTCAATTTTACTTCATTTGAAATAGAACAGTATATTGAGAATACTTTTGAACACAGAGAATGTGTATTTTTTATTTATTTATTTATTTATTTATTATTCTTAATGGATTTTATTTCAATTATAGGTGTAAATAAATCATCACAAGTCAATTTTATAGATTTTGTATCCCAGACCCACAGTGCAACCCCCCACCCCCCAGATTATCTTATTTGAAAAACCAAGGTTTTCCAAAGTCTGTGAGTCATTCTCTCTTCTGTAAAAAGTTTC
>PVHT021183530.1:4477735-4493834 GCA_004024745.2 Catagonus wagneri | reverse complement strand
CCACCCCCTTCTGGCCTGTAGAGTTTCAGATGAGAAATCTGCTGATAACCTTATTGGGTTCCCTTGTATGTCATTTGTTTTGCTTCCCTAGCTGCTTTCAAATTTTTCTCTTTGTCTTTAATTTTGGTTATTTTGATTAATATGTGTCTGGGGGTGTTCCTCCTTGGGTTTATTTTGTATGGTACTCGTTGTGCTTCCTGAGTTTGACTGAGTGGTTCCTTTCCATATTAGGGAAGTTTTCTGCTATTATCTCTTCAAATATTTTTTCTGTCCCCTTCTCTCTCTCTCTTCTCCCTCTGGCACCCCTATAATATGGATATTGGTGCCTTTAACATTATTCCAGAGTTCTCTGAGACTCTGCTCATTTCCTTTCAATCTTTTATCTCTTTTCTCTTCCGCATTAGTGATTTCCACTAATCTGTCCTCCACCTCACTGATTTGTTCTTCTGCCTCCTGTATTCTACTGTTGGCTGCTTCTAAGAATTGTTTATTTCAGTTATTGTATTTTGCATCTATTCTTGTTTAATTTTTACAGCTTGTATTTCTCTGCTCAGTGTTTCCTGTAAATTATCAATCTTTGCCTCCAGTCCGTTTATAATGCCTTGCATCATCTTCAGCATCAAGAGTCTAAAGTCTCTTTCTGGGAGGCTGATAATCTCCTCATCACTGAGCTACTTTTCTGGGCTTTTCTCTTTCTACCTTATCTGTGTTATAGTTTTCTGTCTTTTCATTTTTATAGGTTTTTGGTGTGGTGACCTTTTTGCCAACAATAGAATTGTAGCCTCTCTTAGTTCTGGCGTTTGCATCCCCTGTGACTAAAGTTGGTATGGGCGGGGCTTGCTGTAGGCTTCCTGATGGGAGGCACTGAGGCCTGCCCACTGGTAGGTGGGATTGATTCCTTTCCCTCTGATGGGTGGGGTTTTGTCTCTGGATGAGATTAGAGGCTGGTTGTGTGCCTAAGGGGTCTTTGGGCAGCCTGTTGATTGATGGGTGGGGCTGGGATCCCAACTGGATTATTGTTTGGCCTGGGGCTTCTCAGTGCTGATGGGAGGAACCAGATTTACCCAGAAATTGCCCCCTCCAGGGAAATGCTGGCTGTTGAATGTTCCCGAGAGCTTCACCTCCAATGCCCTTCCCCCACAGCAAGCCACAGTCACCCCTATTTTCCCAGGAGATCCTCCAAGAATTGCAGTAAGGTTCCACCCAGATTCCCCTGGAGACTGCTTTGGCCTGGGATCAAGTGCATGTGAAAGTCTGTGTGTGCCTTTCAAGAGTGGGGTCTCTGTTTCCCCCAGTCCCTTGGAGCTCCTGCACACAAGCCCTGCTGGCCTTCAATGCCAGATGCTCCAGTGGCTCTTTCTCCCTGTGCCAGATCCCCAGGTGTGGGGTTTTGACATGGGGCTCAGAACTCTCAGTCCTGTAGCTGAGTCTCTGTGATGCAGTTACTTTCCAGTCTGTGGGGCTTCCCACCCGGGAGGTATGGGGTTGATTCTATCGAGTAATCGCCCCTCCTACCTCTTAATGTGGTCTCCGCTTTGTCTTCTGGAGTAGACTATCTTTTTTGTAAGTTTACAGTCCATTTGGTTGAAGGTTGCCTTGGCATTTGGTTGTAGTTTTGCTCTCTTTTGGGAGAGAAGTTGAGCTCCAGTCCTTCTATTCCACCATCTTAATCCAATCTTCCTAAAACGTTCATTTTTAGTGGAGACAAATTTGAATTTTTAAATCATCTTTTAGACTGTAATGAAAGATAGAGATTTCTGTACATGAAGTTTAATAGTTATTAGCATTATGTGCTTGATAGTTTTTTAAATTAGTCTTACTCAGGAAAACCATCCTTATATTTATAAAGCAACTAAAATTTCTAAATACATGTTAATTTTCATGTTTTTTATTGACATAAAAGTTTGATCTAGAATGAATGCACTGCCAATTAAGAAACATTACTAATTTTTATTTTGGAAAATTAATACTTTTGACATTTTCTATAAATGACATATGAGACAATCTTTAAAAGAATGACTAATGAGTAATTGCTTTTATTTAAAACTTTTTTTAAAAAATCAACCATATAATTGAAGATTATTTATTAATCATAATGGTTCTTTCTAAATACAAGATTAAAAGAGAGTATGTCTCTTTATGTTTTTAGGTTTTATATTTAGATTTGAAATCTATGTTTGGAAAGAGTGCAGATACATTTGGAGAATTAATGAAATATGAAGAACCTTTAATGTACAGGATGTTGACGTAATTTATTAGCTTTTTTAGGCCGAGCCACCCCATGGGATATGGAGTTCTGGGGCCAGGGATCAAATATGAGCTGCAGTTGAGACCTATGCCAGCTGCAGCAATGCCAGATCCTTAACCCCACTGTGTAGGGCCATCCAACCTGCATCCCATTGCTACAGAGATATCACTAATCCTATTATGCCACAGTGGGAACTCATAGCTTTTCTCTTATGGTTTATATTCTGTGTTTACCTGGCATTATGTTTTTCCTACAAGCTGTATTCTAGAAAGTGAATTTAGATCTCATGCACTTTTGCATATTTTTCTGGACAACATAATAAAATATTAAGTCTCTTCAATAGAGAGCATTTAAAAGTATTTCTAGTTATTGAGAAGAATTTCATTTAGTGTACCATATTCTATGTGATAATGTGAAATAGTCTATGTGAAAATGTGACATACCATAAATTCTTAGGGACCCATAAATATTCTAACAAAAATATATAATATTTATATTTTAACAATTGATATAATTTATCAAATAGATAAAATCATAAAGCATATAATGTTAATTCACAAAGATGAATGCAGTTCTAAACTTGTATGCACTTAATAGCATAGCCTCAAAATATGTAAAAGCAAACATTGACAAGACTACAAGGAAAATTGACAAATCTCATCAATTTTAGCTTAGCGTTTTGGCTACTCATGAAATGCTTACTTCCATTTCTTCCAAAGTAATGGAATTGTAGCTGGACACAGGGCCTTTCCCCTTTGTGGGATATTGAGGCCATGTGACAAAACTCTAGATAATTGAATGAGGAAAATTGATTTGTATAGCTTCTGGGCAAATAATAAAATTTCCATTATTTTCTTTCCGGTTTCCTTGATCCACAACAAAATAGACATGCCATAACTTCTCAAGATCTTTTAGTTGCCATAAATTCATTTGCTAATCCATTCCTCAGGAAGGCTCATGGGTAAAATACTCCTTGAAGATTTGCGTATTTATAACTGATTTTACTGTGCTCTTTATAATTGAAGGACAACCTAGCTGGATCTATAACCCTTTACTCCTATTTTCCTTTCCTTGAGTAGTTTGTAAATGTTACTCTTTTGCTCTCTGGCTTAACGTGTTGCTGTCAGAGGTCTGATAACAATCTGATTTTCCTGCTCTAAGTCTTAGGAGGAACTTGGGGAGATTGTCTCACTGCTGAATATTATGGGTTGGATTCTCATTACACGGTGTCCTTTCCAAGGTGTAGGCTCAAATTTTATTTCCAGGAAAAATTTTAGATTATTGTTCAACTCCTTACTCTGTTCTATTTCTTTTGTTTTCTGTTTCATGGACTAATTAAATCTACAAACATCAGACCTAAAGCCAGCTTGCTGGATATACAAACAGTGCAATTATGCAGGGACATAGTACTCAAGTAGCTGTCTTGAATGTTCAGAAATGTTATCTTTGAATTTGTATTTTGTAAGTGAAGCCTAATGGGACAATGAAGCAGGAGTCCAAGGCAGGGAGCTATGTTTCATTACCCCATTGGTGCAGACTCTTAGCTTCCCTACCTCATTGGGATGGATTCCTGGACTCCGGTTCCTCCATCCCTGACCCTCCCCAAAATAGCACAGCCTCCCCCTCCCACACTCATCCAGTTATTGCTGCCCTCTCTGCACCTGGCAGGGAGTTGAACAGGAACAGGGAAAGTCAGTGGCAGGAACACACACATCTCTGCATCTTGGAGCATGGCTGAGAAATGGCTGTTTCTACTCAAGCTGGAAACTGTGCAGCAGGTTGGGCAGGTGGTTGGCTGAGTGGGTGAGCTTCTTGATTATCCCTTCCAGTTACCTAGTGAGTCTGGCAGAACTACTACATGGCCTTGGGCTGACCTGTCTGCTGTAAGCTAGAACAGATGGTCTTGGGAAGAGGTGATGTCTGGCTGGACTTTTATGACCCACCAAGCAGATTGTTGGTCCAGCAGCTGGAGAGAAGGACTCCACATCAATAGCCCATATATGGCAAGATGTGAAATGGGATGCGGGGAGCTCTGAAGTTCTGCACTGACCGCATGGACTTCCCTCTGTCCAAGCGGGTATGACATTACATAACAAATAAAGTCACAGCTTAAAAGACTACAGAAGAAATTTGAGAAGCTATATATTGCAATACATTTAACAGCAAGTTTTTCCTACTTTTTGAACAAGAGTCTCGGTATTTTTATTTTGTAGTGGACCCAACACATCAGCCTATCCTAATATGATTTTCTTTGACCATCTTCTATATCATTAATTTTCCCCAGAAGCCTTTTGAGTTTATTCTTCATTTATTTTTATTCCTTCCCTTTCCTTTTTTATTTTACTTACTGCATGATTTTAGTGTCAGTTTGCTTGTTGTATTCTTTCAAATTTACTTTCCAGTCTTGGAATGTTTTAATTTTTCATTGGTGTCCCTAAGCTTGCCTCAAATTTTCGCTTTTAATAGAACTTTACCCCTAATTGTTAATATGAATTGCTTCTGTGAAGTAAGAAAACTTGAAAAGGAGATAAGAGAATAAAAATTATGAACCGCTTCATAATTTTGTTGGTCTTTTGTTCTCTCTTTGGCATATTTTACCTGCTTACATGGACTTTAATACATATAAACCAACGAAGTGTTGTAGAGCATGGAAATACTATTTCAGTAATATCTTTGTGTTGTTTTAAGTGTCTATATCATAATGATGTGAAAAATGGAAATCACTTAAATTCCTCTAATGAGTCATATAATTAGAAGTATACTCAATTTAAAAAAGGTAAATATTGTTTTTGTTGCACACTTACTATAAAATGAAATATGCACACTTGCTATAAAATATGGATATTTCTCTTGGGATGATTCATAATAAATGCTAGGGAATGTAAATTGATATTGCTTTTCTATTAATACCTACCACAAATGAAAGATGGAATATTAGAAAATTAACGTGTGCAATAATGCAATGTAATTTTTTCTTCTATTTCAAAAATAATTATCTTAGAATTATATTATTGACAGTTTTGTAGATTATTATATTGAGAAATCTTTACATTTTAAACATAGATTTTTTCTTTTATTATTTCTTTTACAATAGAAAAATAAAACCCTGCCTAAACTGGAGATTAACTCCTTTTAGAGAAGTAGAGGAAATCACATTGAGATCAATGATTGTTCAATCAAGAATTTTCACGTGGTTGTTACTAAATGGAATATCTGATAAAAGCATCCCCTTTTTTGTCCAAAGGGCTAACAATCTAGTTACTGAGCCTTATTATCATATTTACCTGGATATACAATATTCTTTGAATTATGTTAAGTACCTTAGAAACAAATTTTCTGAAATGACAAATTTAGCCTAATCTTGGGCAACTCTCTAGCACATTCGTTGTATAGAATATACAACCGCATGGCATATACAATCGCACAATGTGCATGTGAAGACATGATACTTAATATCTTAGGAATGAGATAATTATTAAAAACAAAGTTCAAAGTACCCAGATTTTCAAATACAATATTTAGGAGAGGGCAATTTAGCTAGTACAATGAAGAACTTCTTACAAATTGTTCTTTATAGGATTAAGCATTTTATAGATTTGATTTCCTAAAGTAGGGAATGGAAAACTATGGCCTGTATGACAAATCCCCTGTGCCTGTCAACTGGTTTTGCAAATAAAGTTTTATTGGAACACAGCTATGATTATCTGTTTATGGGTTGTTTATGCTGCTTTCATGCTACAACAGCAGAATTGAATTATAAGAAAGACAATATCATTGTAAAGCCTAAAATATTCACTATCTGATATATTATTGAAACTGTGTGCTTATCTCTTTTTAAAATAGTTATAGTGTACTAGGGCAATAACAATAACACAGACAACTAAGGTTGAGTTATAATGCACTAGTGTATTTATCAAAAATCTTAGGATAATTTTGTTTATACTTATATTGGTTAGTTAATGTACATTCTGATTGCAGATTGAACATTTGTCACTATTTGACAAGCCATTTATCTTAAGTTTTTCCATTTATTTTGGAAAAAGAGTCCTTGCTTATGAAGTCCTTTGGGTAAATGTTGTGGAGAGTGGAATTATAATGTTTAAAATATGGGTAGTATGTATGCTATTTGCCCCCATCTTTCCTTTCTTTATATACTGTAGACTCTGGATTTTGTTTTAAGGATACCCGTGGAAGAATTCCTATTTAGAACAATCATATAAATAAATATAAAAATGGTTTATTATTTTAAATTTCTTAATGATGCTGGAAAAAGGTAAAAAGAAGATAAAAAAGTTAGAAAATATATACTTAGTTTGACTTGCCATCAAAAGCAAGATTCTCAGGGTTCACTTTGTGGCTCAGTGGTGATGAATCCAACTAGTATCCATGAGGATGTGGGTTTGATCCCTGGCCTCACTCACTGGGTTAAGGATCCAGCATTTCTGTGAGCTGTGGTGTAGGTTGCAGAGGCAGCTTGGATCTGGCATTGTGGCTGTAGTGTATGCTGGCATCTGCAGCTCAGATTCGACCTATCCTGGCAACTTCCATATGCTGAGGGTGCAGCTATAAAACAAAACAAAACAAAACAAAACAAAACACACAAGCAGACAAAAAGTGGGATTCTCAATGAAACAGTTCTTAATGGCTAGGAGTTGTCACCCCTTATAGGAAGAAGTGTTTGCAACACAGTAATACAAAAAGTTGGTCTCATATACTCTTACTAGAAGTTAAAAGTCAAAAGATAGGAGTTCCCGTCGTGGCGCAGTAGTTAACAAATCCAACTAGGAACAATGAGGTTGCGGGTTCGATCCCTGGCCTTGCTCAGCGGGTTAACGGTCCGGCGTTGCCGTGAACTGTGGTGTAGGTCACAGACGCGGCTCGGATCCTGCATTGCTGTGGCTGTGGCGTAGGCCAGTGGCTACAGCTCCAATTAGACCCCTAGCCTGGGAACCTCCACACGCCGCGGGTGCGGCCCTAAAATGACAAAAAAAAAAAAAAAAGTCAAAAGATAAGTCCTTGGGAAAAGCTAAAACTTATTTCTTCATAGAGGAGAGGGAAGATGTACCAAGCTGAATATTTATAAACACAATTGCTTGTTTTGGGCGTTTAAATGAAAAGATTTTTCTGAGAAGAAAAAGACAAGTCAGAGTAATAAAGTACATTAAGTAGTAAAGTACATTAAGGAGAAAATTTCAAAGTATTAGAATATTATTAAATATAAATAAGAAAAAGAGACTCAGAAAGGAAGGAGTATTGCAGAGACTTGAAGAATCAAAGGTGACAATTGCCACAGGGTGGATTCTGGCCAGTTGTCTAGGAGAAAAGCAACTTAGTGCATACTGGGCTGGGAATGAATAAGACAAGGAAAACATGGAGGTCCTTCCACTGTGGTGTGAGGAGGAGCAAAAGCTCAAGAATCCTCCTTATGGAATTTTAGAGAAGATATTCTCATGTTTTTTAACAGGGCTTTCTAGGCAAATTTCACTGGAACTGGGTTAATGAACAAACCTTTTAAGTTAAAGATTGACTAGGTGATCTGAGGTCTCTGAAGATATTCACCTCCCTCGAAGCACATGCTTACATTTTAACAGAAGATGAGGCTCAGAGCCATGGAAATGTCCAAGGGATTATCAATTTTGAGATGTCACTCCTGTTTCCATGCTGGAAACATTTATTTGCATTCCATGGAGTAATATCCCAGGATTATTCCTTTTTCTTTGTTATTCATCCCATTGCACTTGCCATTTCATTAGGTACAGGTTTCTATCCTTCCCTCAGGAGGAAAGGATACTACTGGTCACTCTCCTATGTGAGCTCCCAGGGTCTTTTTTTTTTTTTTTTTTGCCTTTTGTCATTTTAGGGCTGCACCCGCGGCATGTGGAGGTTCCCAGGCTAGGGGTCCAATCACAGCTGTAGCCGCCAGCCAACGCCACAGCCACAGCAAAGCGGGATCCGAGCTGCGTCTGCAACCACACCACAGCTCATGGCAACGCCGGATCGTTAACCCACTGAGTAAGGCCAGGGATCAAACCTGCAACCTCATGGTTCCTAGTCGGATTCATTAACCACTGCACCACGACGGGAACTCCAGAGCTCCCAGAGTCTTGACTTCCAGGTTCATCTTCTGTACACATTTAGCCTGCTGTATCTGTGTGCTCAAAGATTCCAACTAGAGATAGAAAATATTTGAAAAAAAATTCGGAAAGTTCCCAAAAGTAAGACTTGAATATGCCACATTCAGGCAACTATTTATAGCATTTATGTTGTATTTGCAACTATTTGCATAACATTTGCATCGTCTTAGGTATTTTAAATAATCTAGAAATGGTTTAAAGTATACGGGAGGATGTGTGTCGGTTATATGCATATACCATGCCATTTTATGTAAGGGATTTGAGTATCCCAGGACTTTTGTTATCTACAGGGAAGGATGGTGGGGGAATAAGTCCTGGAACCAATCTTCTCTGGGTACCAAAGGATGACTAGAGTAGAGAGATGTCAGATAAAATCTGGTTTTCATCATATTGCTGGCAGAACAGGGAAACACTGTTGTCAAGGAGAACCAGTATTATTAATAGTGAGTAATAATTTTTCTGTACCTACCTAATTTCTCTTATGTTTAGAATAATATAAATGCATATAAATATTAAAATGTATAATTTCCTTGGTAGACACTTTTCTCCTATAAATTAAGTTATGAGATAAATTAAGTTATGAGATCTGGAAATGAGGAGGAGCTGGTAGAATATGGGAGCTTAAGGTGCGGGTGTAGGCTTTGAACACTGTGTTACATGGTGAGGGTGGAGGTCACTTGGAACAGAGCTTTCCAACAGTGGGAAGGTTTGGAGTAAATATGAATGTGCTCAGAACTATAGAGATTTGTAAATCTTCTCCAGCAGCAATCAGACTAGAACTACTAAGCCTTAGAACATGCTCACTCACAGTTTTTACCATTTTCGTTTTCAGGGCTTGCTTAGCATCAATGTAATAATTCTTTCTAGAACATTTCAGAAGATTTCTTTGAATTTGCCAATTTGTGTAATCTAAAATTTGCCTTCCATAAAATGTACCCATTATTCCTTATTGAAAATTAGAAATTTTGCCCCTCTAAATTATTCCCTGTGATCTTTCCAATTTTGAAAATATTTTCCATTTAATTCAATAATGGGAACCTAAATAGTTAAAGCAATGAACTGATTTAAGAGGCTCCCTTCCTACTGTTCAACCCACTTGCCCTTCGGTTAATTCTGACCAACTTTGTCCTTTGCACTTTGGAGGTAATTATATTGTCTTCAGGAGACAGAAGCTACATAGGAGATTACTGGCTCTGTGTTTTTTTTCTCCCTCCAGTAGTAGGTTTTTCTTCCTTTTTATTTTTTTCCTTGTTGTTTGGAGGAGAGCTAAAGCTCCTCTTTTAAAATTTCCTGTTTACTTTTCACAAATTTCATATCATTATTTGAGCTTTGAAAAATGATTCCTGGGTCTCTGTGCCTCACTTTCCATTTTATTCTTCATTACTGATCCTGCTTCCTGTATTTTGGTCATGTTCTTTTAAAATCATGGAGGTGCTCCTGTAGTGAGCATTTCCATCCACTCTTCCTTTCTGTCTTACAGAGATCATGTTGGCTTGTGTTTTATGAAATTAACTTTTTATTTTATTTGTGTTTGTATGTTCCGACCACTCTTTCTGTTTTAAACAATCTGCAGAGTCATTCCCATGTATCGTCTAAACTTTTTGATCCCTACTTTCCAAGTATAAGCTAAAGGTCTGTCTAGGTCTGCATTCTCTCTCTTGTCTACTGTAAATCTGTTGTCAAAGAATCATCATACACCCAAGTTGTGATTTTCCTTCTGTAAGGATTTATGATCCTTAGAGATGGTTTTCTGTGTATGTTCCTCATTGCCTTTTCTCCAGTCTGCACTCAAGCGAGGGGAGCACAGTCTTGCCTGTTGGGCGGTTAGAGGGCACACCCCTGCTCTTTCCATCCTCAGCAATATTTTCCCCCTCACTGAGGACATTTAAATTGACTGATGGTTTTAGGGAATTAACCAGATTTCCTTACTACTGAGGCTTTTGAGAGTTTTTGATCTTTTAATGTACAAAAGGAAAAGACTGTATACTCTTATATTTCTAAATGTATTAGAAGAATAGTTTTCTGAGAGAAGAAGATTGGGCATTCGTGTTCACCAAATCACATGCTGAGGAGAATCTTCCAGTAGGAGCCCTTTGCCTAAAACTAATCTTTATGGATTTGCTGAAATCTAAAAGATGTCCATTTAAAAATCTTTTTTTTTTTTATTTTGGGGTCATCTTTTAGTAGCTGCATTTCAACTCTCTCTTCATTATTGTACTTTCTAAATTTCCTGTAAAGAGTTTGCCGTCATTTTATAATCATAAAAAAGTAAGCTTACTCTAGGAGCCTAAAAAAATACTCTAAGGGAATCTTCTATTTTTTTATTTTTTTGTTGGATTTTTTTTTCTCTCCACTTTGGAGAACTTCATTCTTTTCACTAAATCTAAGTGATTGCTCTCCTTCTACCAGAAGGTGGAACTGGTATTTTTTAGATATATAATAGTTGTGAACTTATTTCCACAATCCATGAACTCAGCCATATATAATGCAAGTTTAAAAATTTGTTCATAGATCTTAATTATTTCAAAAGCTTCATTTGTCCCAGAGAGCAAAATAAGAAAAAAAAAGAATCTGGAGATTTCAGGATAAAATCTAATCAATTCCTGCTTTTTTCTTTTTTTTTCCCTTCTTGTTTAAAGTTACTGAAAGTTTAATTCAATCAATTAGGGTTTTCTTTGCACCATTCCCTTCGCTGAATTGATTCTAGGCTTCATGAGATGGGGAAACCCAGGCAACAATCTTGAGCTGTCTATAGGCATCTGCTGAGATATAAATCTGTGTCTTCCAAGATTGTCTCTGGGTCTGCAGGCCTCCAGTCCCTGACACCAGGATTAGGTCAATCTTCTTGTCAAGCTTTGTTGCATTTTATGTTAGGATCTATCTCCAGTCTTTTGATTTTTAGGAATCTATAGGTCAGTGCTTTAGCAGCAGTATAATATTGAGTTCTCTGTTCTTAAAACTAGACCTTAAATGTTCTCACCATTAAAAAAAAAGTGGTAATTATGTAATAAGCTGGAGGGTTGTAAAGCTAGGATGGTAATGATATTGCACTATGTAAATGTATCAAATCAACTAGTTGTACACAAATTTACACAATGTTATATGTCAATTAAAGCTCAGTAAGAAATGAAGAAATGTAGTTGTTTCTTCACATTTTCCTTTGGGTTAGTTCCATTTCTTGTTTCTTGTGATCCTTTCTCTGGGCTCCATGTCCTCTGGGCATTATGTTCTGTTTTTCAACATTGCTCCTAGGAATGAGAGTTCTTGATTATTGTTTAGGAACTTCCAGATTGCCATCACTGTGCACCAGCATGTTTCCCATGACATGAGACATGAGATATAACCCATCTGTTATATCTTTTCTCCTTTCTTATGCCCATCTTATATCTAAAGCCATTAACTCATTAGGAGACTGCTATACAAACAGACAATGACTAGATCCTATATAACAACTGAATTCTTACCCTCAATATCTGAGTGACTACCCTGGAAAGCCAAATCACAGCTTCTGTGATAACTAATCCCACATTACCCGGAAATAATCAGAAACTGTTCACCTCCCTAAATTTTGTTCCAATTTAGGATTAAGCAGAGAAAATGAAAGTGCCTGGCTAAACAGTTTCATATGATTTTTTTTTTTTTTTTTTTTTGCTTTGAAAGGCCCTATGTGTGGCATATGGAAGTTCCCAGGCTAGGGGTCACATCAGAGCTGTAGCTGCTGGCCTACGGCACAGCCACAGCAATACAGTATTCGAACCTGTCTGTGGCCTACACCACAGCTCACAGCAACACCGGATCCCCGACCCACTGAGTGAGGCCAGGGATCGAACCCTCAACCTCATGTATCCTAGTTGGCTTTGTTACCACTGAGCCATGCTGGGAACTCCACATAGAGTGTTTCTAATGAACCCACTTTCAGTTCCTCCATGCCAACAGAGTCTAATCAGGGTAGACCTGACACCTTTACTTTTTTCACTTTAAAAACTTTTCCCTATCCCACTGCCTTTGGGACTTTGTCAGACACAAGTGATTGTGGCTGAAGCCTTTGCTACAGCAAGCTCCAAGTATATGGTTTCTCTTATCATTTGAGTACTCTTTACTTATTTCCACATCTTGCTTAAGTTTCCAGCCTAACAGTGGGGAACAGCATGGGGCTAGGTAGCTGTGATCGCAAACCAGCCCACTCTATTTCCCTAATTTAGTGTTTGGTTCTTGCCTTAATCGCCTATACCCAAACACTGGCTTTGTAACAGCTTTAGAAAATGTATCTTGACTGAAAAGTTTTATGTCTGACTCTCTTTTTTGTCCTTGTTACTTCAGGACTGAGATTATGTTTTGCTTCCTTACAAATGCAAGGACTGGCATTTATTCTCCAAGTTCCACCTTACATGACCATTTTCCATATTCAGACATCCCTGAAACTAACTTCCTGATTACTTTGGATTTAGGAAATTACTTTTTTCTGGAAACTTCTAATACTAACGTTCATTTTTATTTTGGAGGTGTGGTTACACTGCCGAATTTCAGAACACCTGTCTTTCCTTTACAGATCTATATAATTTTGCACTGACCCTAGAGCTTTCTGTTTAGTCATTTCCATTTCCATTTATATCTTCGGATTTAGGTTCTTAGGCTAATCTAAATAAGTATGTTAGTTAAACAATAATATTTTCTAGTCATTCCTCACTCCACAAATGTTTTTTTTTTTTCTGTCTGCTTTATGTTTTTAACTTGGCTCTAAATTTCCTAAGACTCATTATTTTTTTACTGAGACTTCATTTGTTACTTCTCTATTTGGCCATTTTGTTACTCCAATACAAAAATATTCTGGTGGAGTTCCTGTTGTAATGCAGCAGAAATGAATCCGACTAGGAACCATGAAGTTGTGTGTTTGATTCCTGGCCTTGATCAGTGGGTTAAGGATCTGGCATTGCCGTCAGCTGTGGTGCAGGTCCCAGACGTGGCTTGGATGTGGCCCTAAAAAGAAAAAAAAAATTCTGGCTTCCTTTTAACTCTTTATAAGACATATCATCAGCCCTTTATTTAATTGCTACTCTAGTCATACAAGATTCTGTGTGCTGAAAACACTTTTCAGCTTCAGAATGAGGTAACACTATCCATGTCAGGTAGTGATGATACTCCTTATTACTAAACTTAGTTTCTGATGATTAGCTTTTTCTCACTGAATTTGTTCACAGGCAGACCAGCTCTTCTCGAGAATCTATAAAGTAAATACCAAAGGATTTTAAGAGAACAGTCAATCAGCCTCAGCAGAAACAACATTATCTGTCATTTTTCTTGCCAGATGCTCAGTATACATCTCCATATCACGATCTAAATGTTTATAGAATTAAGTCTGTTTCTTTTCAATGCTGAATGTTGACTTTCATAAAACATCACCTATTTGACTATCCAAATTGTTTCTCTTGGCTGCAAGGCAGGCTTTTTTAGGGCAAGATATAAAGTTTCTGATGGATCATTTTTCCCCGAACTAGACTGTAAAACATGCATAAATTCACTATGGGGTTTTGATGTATGTTAACAGGAAGGTTGCATTTATCATCTTAACTGAGTAACTACAGACATTAAACAATAATAAAATAATTATTATTATTTTAATATTATTATTGCAAATAGTGAGATGACTCACTCTTTCAGGGGTTGAGTCAACTCATAATTTCTCTATGCGTACAATATCAGGAAGGAAAATTCTCTGAAATCATTCACTTCTCTGATTCAGTCTTCCTTTCTTTTCTCAAAAATGCCCATGTTTAGAAATTAGTCATTACTTTTCCTTCTTCTCTTATATTCTAGCCATCCCAATTTTTTTTTTTTGTCTTTTTTAGGGCCACACCGACAGTGTATGAAAGTTCCCAGGCTAGGGGTCAAATCAGAGCTGTAGCTGCTGTCCTACAACACAGCCATAGCAATGCCAGGTCCAAACCAGGTTTGCAACCTATACCACAGTTTGCTACAATGCTGGTGAGGTCAGGGATTGAACCTGAATCCTCATGGATTCTAGCTGGGTTCATTACTGTCAGGCCACAGTAGGAACTCATAGCCATCCCAAAGTTATTGACCCAAGCCAAGACTCATTGGAGAGTGACTCACTGTATAGCTACTTCATGATTGATTGGCTACTTATACCTAATTATTGCTTGTGAAATGGTGATAAGGTGTAATCAAAATATTTCTTTAGTAAATAGGATGCTTCCACAGCACTTCCTGTGGATGTGGGGGATATGAATAACTCTATTGTAAATAGAGCTGTAAGCATTGCGAATATAGCTTTAAAGATAGTTTTAATTTGCAAATCAGTTATTGTTTAATACAAATAAAAATCAGATTGTTGGTATTAAATTATAAAGCAGATATGCACATGAATACTAATGTAGTGTTATTTTTTAAGAGCTGGCATTTAGATGCAATGGGATTTATGGAATTTAATATCTTTGGATATCTATTCAGTTTTTTATTGTTGATCTGTTCAAAAATCTTAACAAATGAATCTTTATAATTATAAATTTTGTTAATATTCATTACCAAATTATTCTGAATGTGTTTTGTTGATTCTCTTTGGAACCAAACATTTCTTCTTTATCTGATGGCAAAAGTAAGTGATTTATATATATAAGTTTCTCAAGTAATATGTATTATCCTCAGCTAGAGAAAACCATAGAAATTTCCTACTGCTTTGTTTTCATTAGAAAATTTCAGAATTTAAAGCTAGCATAATGTAAAATATCTGTACTCTTTTCTGGGATCACATAGGTTTCCTCCTGAAGCTCACCTAGCTTCAAAACTCAGAATTTCTCTTGGATTAATCGTGATTAAGCACCCTTGTTCATATTGATTGACCTACATTTTTTTTTCATTAAAGACAAATGAGAACCTTTATTGTGACAACTTCTGACCCAAAACCAGGGCCTGACATAGTAAATTCTAAATGAATGTCTATGGAGTGGAATAAGTAGTATATACTCTCAGAATAATACATCCAGTGAGATGTTTTCTCTTTATTAGTTGTATGTGATGAAATGTCTCCCCACAAGAACAGAAACTACCTATGTATTTCTGTTTACTTATATTTGTTGATATGTATAATTATGTCTGTTGGGTACATATTAATCATTTATTTAGAAACCAAGAGTGTACTAGGAGAGGAATCACTCAGGCAAGTAGATGTTGCTAACAATGACATTTTAAACAAAGCCTGGTGTAAGAATATGTACAAAGCAGACAGTATTCTATTCTGCAAGTCAGCATAGGAAGATTTCAACTTAAAAAGCACCCAACTTCTCTATCTGTGAACCAGAACACTGCTGGGGGAAGAGAGAGAGAGGCAGAGACAGATAGAGAGAGACAGAGATAAAGAGAGACAGAGAGACAGAAAACTCCATAGAAGTATCACATAATTTCCTGGAGAAAGACACTTGCACACGCATGTTCACTGCAGCACTATTCACAATAGCCAAGACATGGAAACAACCCAAATGTCCATCGACAGATGACTGGATTAGGAAGATGTGGTATATATACACAATGGAATACTATTCAGCCATAAAAAAAGATAAAATAATGTCATTCACAGCAACATGGATGGAATTAGAAACCCTCATACTGAGTGAAGCAAGTCAGAAGGAGAAAGACAGATGTCATATGAAATCTCTTATAACTGGAGTCTAAAACACTGCACAAATGAACATCTCAACAGAAA
>PVHT021183530.1:4429380-4477635 GCA_004024745.2 Catagonus wagneri | reverse complement strand
CTGTATTGCACGGGGAACTATATCTAATTACATGTGACAAATCCATATATGTACATGTAACCGGGTCACCACACGGTGCAGTTGGAAAATCTGACAGAAATCTGTAAACCAGCTATAATGCAAAAAAAAAGAAAAAATTGAATTAAAAAAGAGTAAGAGAAAAAAAAAAGAATCTCCTTGAGATTTGCTTCAGGTCTGTCACAAATTTTTATATACATATAAATGTATAAATATATATATATATGTGTGTGTTATGTATATAACACACATATATACACATGCATGCATACATATACATGTATATACACTCATACATATACATACATATATATGTTAGATTTTAAAGAGTGATGTAATTTCAAAAATAACTTTTACTTTGCTCTTACTCTGCCTGAATCAAACACCTCTAGGGAAATAAGAAAAAAAATAGGAAAAAATATGCTTTGAGGCTTAATTTCTTAAAGATTTGTCAAGACAGTTTTAGAAGTAGGCACGGATTGGAACCAATATGAGATAACAATGACTAGATTTGGGAGGAATTCAGAACGTACAGAGTATGGATACAGGAATGAAAGCGTTTATGTAGGAAGAAAACACAACTCAGATTGTAAAATAATAAAGAACTATCATTATGGAGCAAAACACTCAAACTCTTTGTGTTTGATGACAAAACTGACTGAAAAACTACCTATGCTCTCTTCATTTAGGGTGGATATACACAAATTAAGTCACTATGGGTGAACAGATCTTTCCTAAAATAACTATGGAGTTTCCCAGAATTAATTTAATCCCTGGTAAATATTTTACATGAACCTCATCAATAGTAAAATGTCTTAATTGGGTAGAAGTCCCGTGGAAAAGTCCTTTGTTCTTTCCTTCCTTCCTTTTTTCTTACATTTCCCCTCTTTTTTCTCCCTCTTCTCTTATTCTCGATTAGCAAAACTAGTCTTGGCTAAAGTTTACACTTTGGATTACAGGACATGGAATATAAACCAAGTAATTTAGAAGAGGCATATGGAGAAGTTCTGAATACTAGGGAACTCCAATTTTAACTGTTTTGCTGAGGAGTTTCACTTTTTCAGTTGGTGCCTTGAGGTGATCATGTCTTTCCTTTATCTTTATTTTAATACTTGTTTGCTTGTTGCTTTAGGTAATTGCTCTATACATGAAATTTCTTTCTGAATCATTGGTGCTTCTGGAGGCTTTTAAG
Organism: Catagonus wagneri; assembly: GCA_004024745.2. Taxonomy (NCBI): domain Eukaryota; kingdom Metazoa; phylum Chordata; class Mammalia; order Artiodactyla; family Tayassuidae; genus Catagonus; species Catagonus wagneri. Next base: position 4,476,425 of record PVHT021183530.1, on the reverse strand, counting down.
TTGCATCCATAACACATCAGTGTTTTTAGGGACTACTATGTACAAACCATTTTCCAAGGTTTCATGAGGAATATAAAGAGGGTGAAATTCTTGCTTTTGAACTGTTCAGAATTTAGCAACAAAGGCAGAAATGACTCATAAAACAGTAGGATGGAAATCTTGGAAATTCAATGTCTCCTTTTCTCAAGTACTATGTGAATCTCCCCTGTATTACAGAAAGACTCATAAGAGCCAACATACTGTGTTGTGTATTTATTAAAATTATGGAATTAGCTATCAGCATAGATCTCTGTGTCAGAAAGCTTTTTGCAAAGAACCAGTTTAAGGAAAGTACTTTAACTTTGAGTCCAACCCAACCCAGCACGTTATGGTCTAAGTTCCTTCTTTGTGTTCTGTGGATCCATACATTGAGATCTGAGTGACAGAAAAGTGCTGCTTACACCTGTAATTGCTTTTCAGAAAACAAAGGAGTCATTTAAAAACATATGTCAAGAGCTAGAGCTAAATGATTTTTTTTATGTTCAGCTCAGATTAAAATGGCTTCGACTGTAATAAAAACTCCTTTAATACCATGTATTTCTATGCATGACTTTAAAGCCATATTCAAAGTAATGAATAAACATTGGAGAATATAGACAATAAAGGAATGTAGACTATGGAATAGTAGCAATATCATTATGCTCCAGTTCCAGTTTTTGAGAAAACTTAAAATAGAAAGTATAGGTGTGAGTTATTTAGAAATTTTAAATAGAAATTTATAACTTCTCATTAGAATTTTAAAAAGTGAATCTCCAATATTTCCATCATTCTCACCATTTTATGTCTTATATCTGTAAATCTATTTGTAATGAAATACAATAAATTAGGTAAAAATAAAGAGGGATGTTGAAGATTGTTACCAATAAATTTAAATTTTTCCTTGGCTGAATAATAAAATTACTTAAGGCAGTCAGATGTCCAAAATATAACATTTATATTTATTTTGCTTTCATCACTGGTTGTATTATATTTCAGATTTATGATTCAACTTTTACATTAATTTTTTTTTCAATAACACTAAGTGTCTAAAAAGAAATACAGGGAAGACAAAGTCAATGATTTATAAAGAAATAAAAAATCCAATGTTTATATTTGGCATTCATTTTCTTTTGAAGTTTTAGATTTGGAGCTTAAAATCTTTATTTTTATGCCACATAAGATGGTTACCCTTTGAAATATTCTGAAAGGATCAAATAGTTCATCTTTCGAGGGCTTTCAGAAGTGGGGTTAGACACCTGATATTTCAGAGAATCTAGGTTCCACGTTACTTTTTTATATTTTAAAGGTTATCTCAGCTCTAACCTTATATCCATTCATTCAATAAATATTTATTGAGCATGGAATTGGTAGTAGGAGCATATCGGGGGTGGAGCCTGTGTTTACTTTGCTTATGACTCATAAGAAAGAGAAAATGTACAACATAAATACAGTGAAGGATAAGGACCAGAAATAGAACAAACCCCTTTCTAAACATACCCTTCATATCTATGATTGCTAGATTTCTTCTTGCAAGGCAATTGGCATTTATATAAATTAGACAAACTCATTTTTATTGATATGCTTTTAGGAAAAAAATCTCTTCTCCTTCTACACTAAATCTGTCCCACTTTTCCTGTTAATAAATAATATATATTGTCTGGGATGTTTGACTGGCACATTAGAAAACTCAACTCAAACTAGTTAAAACAAATTATGTGTATGTATGTTTAAATAACTGGTGAAAGCCTTGCTGGATCTATATTGTTCATTACATTCTTTTTTCTTTTTCTCTCCTTGAGCATCGAGCTCAGAATCTTTTCCTGAGACCCCTAGTTCTCCCATGTTAAATTGAGTATGAGGTTATTAGGAACTCTGGATAGCTTACATATTTCAGAAAACTTACATCCTTTATAAACAGATTCATTTGCATCACGGAATTTAATAAAACATCTCCAAGACACTTTACTGTCCCCTAGCAACCACTCCACTGATACACAATCCCGAGTTGCCTTGCACCTACATCAAATGTAGAGCACATTGTATTCTCTTATATTCACCCAGATTTCCCAGGGTTAGTGAAGTGATCCACGAATTATTTTCAAGAAAATGTGTATACCCAGAACTTAACATTTTATTTTGAAACTAAAACTTTTATCTTGGATTTTTCTATCGGTTTAAGTACGTTATCTCTTCTGAGATCTCCATCCTTTTGGACATGAAACATTTGTTAATAGTTTCTGTTCCCTGATGGAAATGTTGATTACCAGGTCTGACCCAGCAAGAAGTCAATGAATGTGTATTAAATACATTTGAGGGTATCTTCTGGGTGTATCCTAGACTCTAGTAAATGCAATTAACCCAGTCCTGGGAAGTGGTTCTGAAAAATCACTTTGAGTAGATTTGCATGATCTCAGTGGAAAACCTGTGGTCCTGAGAGATACTTATTGGAGTACATGTTTGTAAGTACTTCTGAGGGAGACCTGCAAAGCATCTTATTAAGGAACTCAGATGTGATTTCTCTTATTCCACTATTTCTGCTGAGGTAGAGAAACTAAGGATGCCTATTATTGTTATGGAAAGAGGAACTCTTACTTAACACATATCTCATCAATAATAAAATTTGGCATGAAAGGTGCTTTTCCTATAGAGAGAATGTGCTAGACTGAGGCCTGTACTAGCATTCTCACTTAACTTGAAGAGTTTCTAGATCCTGAAAATGCTCTGATTATGCAGAAAGCAAGGGGACTACAAAGGTGTTCTTTTCCTTTGGTGGTTGTGTAGTCTGAGGTAATATGTGTGAAAGGAAGCTTTCCCTCCTCCTTTACTGTGCCTCATTGCAAGTGTGTGTGTGCGCGTGTGCGTGCACGTGCATTCATGTGTATGTGTGTATCTTTGAACCAAAGTCACTTTAAAATTTATAGAACATATAGATCATGGCTTCTGTCAACATTTAGATCAATGGAATAGACTGAGAATCTGGCCATGAAGGACTAACACATGCTTCAGTGTGGTTGGACTTTGAAACATATGCTAAGTTAAAAAAGCCAGACCACCAAAGAACACCTATTGTATGATCCTCTTTATCTTCAGTATCCAGAATAGGTAGATTAGCAGAGAGAGAAATCAAATTAATGATTGCCAGGGCCTGGGAGGAGGGAGGAATAGGGAGTGATTGCTTTACAGATTTGGTGTTTCCTTTGGAGTGATGAAAATATTTGGAACTGTACAGATGTGATGATTGCATGTTACTGTGAATCACTAAATGCCCCTGAGTTGTACATTTTCAAATGGGTCATTTTAGGTTATGTGAATTTTACCCCAATTAAAATAAAACATGAAGAATACAATAGAAGAGAGCCACCATTGAGTGGGAAGGTCAACTTGAATCAGATGAAGCTGGGTGTGAATGGGCAGCCGATATTGAACGTTGTAAATATTAGTTACACAAAAGATGATGAACAAAATGCTTCAGTCATAATAAATATTCAACAAAGGTTGAATGATTACTCTCATTTAAACTTTGAGTAAGATGCATTCACAGTGAGCAAATAATGGTTTATCTCCGATAGGATTTTCTGAACAGTAAATAGAATACTTTTATCTATTCTTTATATTGATATCTGGGAGGACAATATACCATAGTAGAATTATGCCCAGATTTAGAGTTCACATGTATGTTTTACCATGGAACTTGTCGCTAAGTTGTTGGGATAAAAGGTACATGCTAGTTTAATTCTAGACCATCTTTTCTTCTTCTATAAAGTTAAGATTACATCAGAGGAACAGTTAATATTCTTCCAAGTCTGATATAATATGAGTCAATTATATAATATGTATGGGACAAATTAAGGTGTGATTCATATGATCTGGAACTTGATTTTCCCAAATTATAAACACAATGGAGGAGAGGTAGCACATTAGAAGTGAGAGAATCTAGGTTTTGTCTCCTGTACCAACTTTGGTTGATGAAAGTAGCTAATTTTTCCCAAGGACTGTGCTGGGAAGGACCTTATGGTACCTTCAGCAGAAAACAGGGCTGTGAGAACCAGTGGTATTTGACTGATAGAGCCTGGGAAACGGGGGACAGGTTTGGAGAGAATGACCATACAGATGTCATGTCTTTGGTTTCACTGATCAAAGATGAAAATACACTAATCAAGGACAGAAACAACAAATATGGTCCATTAAAAGAATATTATTTTAGCTGTTCCCACTGATGGAGCATAGTAAGTAGTAGTTTACTCTCCGATTTTATTTTATTTTATTTTTTATTTTTGTATTTTTGTCTTTTTAGGGCCACACCCACGGCATGTGGAGGTTCCCAGGCTAGGGGTCTAATCAGAGCTGTAGCCACCGGCCTATGCCACAGCCTCAGCAACGCCAGATCTGAGCAGCATCTGTGACCTACACCACAGCTCACGGCAATGCCAGATCCTTGACCTGCTGAACAAGGCCAAGGATCGAACCTGCAACATCATGGTTCCTAGTTGGATTTGTTTTTGCAGTGCCATGATGGAAACTCCTACTCCCCAATTTTACATTAAATGTCTGTGTGTGAAAATTCTGAGAAAGTAAATAGATCTGCTATTTTTTATTAAAGAAATACCACACATTTCTGTAGTTATTGTTTTGTTCCTGTCCCAAAAGAAAGTTAATTTCACGCTCATCAAAATTTCTCTCATTTCTTGAAAGTTTACTCTTTGAATGTGTATGACATGTGCCCATAAAATTTGAATCCCGTTTCTGATTTTCTTGACTCTTGCTAGCACAGTTTAAATCCAGTAAGATTCAGCAGGCATGCCAAGCCATCCCTAATTTTTCTTGCCATTTGGTGTGTAATGAAAAGCTCCAATGGCCTTATACAGATCAAAAACAATTTCGAAAATGCCATATGGCAACTCCTGCTAATCAAGGTTCCAAGCCACAGTGGGTAATAAGATTTTCTCCCTCAGAAAGGAAAGTAATGTTAATCATGCTTGGAATGATGTGAAAATTGGGGAGCACCAAGGTGGGAAAACAAAAGAGTGAAAATTTTGGCAAGAAAGACACTATAAAATGGAGGAATGTTCCTTCTGAGAGGAATTCTCTAATGTTCAAAATGTCACAGGTGTCAAAAGGCTACTGTTATTGTCAGAGTTGGAGAAGGGTTTATTTTTCAGGCTATTTTGTACATCATCATTCATAAGATCTGCTATTTTTATCATCGCCAAAGTTTGCTAGATTCGGCTTCTTTCAGTAGTCTGTTTAATTTCTTAGGGTAAGAAAATATATGTGATATGTTCAAGTTAATAGCAGATAGAATTCAGAATTCCTAGGGGAGGACTGTAAATCTAGCTGTCTTTCTGCTGAATGAGCAATGGTCTCTGAGCCTACGTCTGGGACTTTAGCCACAGTCCAGGCTGGCTGAGCCTCAAGAAAGAAACAGGTACTCTAGATTTCTAATTAGAACAGTTAGAAAGCCATAGAAGAGCCATTTTTTTAATATTTTTCCTCCATACCTTCAAATTTCACAATGACTTAGGAACTCTTGCAGAACTTTTATTGAAAGACTTCAAGTACGGTTTTGTGGTTGTGGCTTGAATCTTTGGACTGTTTCCATTGCAATTCTGAGTTTTTGGCAATTATACAGCTCCAGATGGCACAGGCTTGCCTAGAAGCATGAGACTCTTTGTCAACGGAGTGAATGCTGAAGTGATACATATTCATGGATATTTCAAGTCTTTTCACATCACCTTGTAAGCTGTTTAAAATCATAAAAACCCATAAGCAGTCAACTTTTCCAAAAAATAAATGGGAATCAATCAAAGCAAATGACCTCTTTTATATAATGAAAGAAGTTCTATTAAATTGCATCCCAACTGGGGGAGAAATTCTACAAATCTGTTGACTCACCACCTGGTCTTGCATGCTTCACTTGGAGAGGAGCCATGTGCATGATGGCTGGGGTGGTGTGGCCTACTGTCACATCAGGGGTGTCGGGGCAGAGGCTCCCCCACTGACAATTTTAATGTCTTGGAACTCACTAGTGTTTTTTTTCAGCATTCCTGGAGTACTGTTTATTCTATGCATTTTCAACTCAGAAATATTACTTAAAAACAACAGACTTAAAGAAATAATAATTGTAACCCTCTAACAGAAAAATACCTTTTAGAACAATCTTATGGATAACGGACATTTTTATTATGTTTTCCCAGCTTATACAATCCACTCAAATGCATGATTTCATTGATTGTCACAACAACCTTAACATAAGTATTATTGATGCAATCACTTATCATATGTCCTAATGCCTATGGGCTTGGTCAGGAGACATCTTTGGTTCTCAGTGGTTGTGAAGGGTAGAGGAAATAAATCGGAATGAATGTAACCAACCTGGCTATAGGTTTGGTTTCCTGGACATATTGGTAACCCTCAGTCTAAGTCATAATATCTGGATAGGCACTAGTTTTTATCTAGACCGGTGTCATGATCCAAATAACTTCAGATATATTCCAGTAGTTTCGGTTTTGTGTAAGTTTCCGAAAAATGGTAATACTCACATTAGATGAGGGGAACATTAAATGCTTATAATGGGTCCATTAATTGTGATGGAAACAGCCCAAGATAAAAGGCACTTTACCAAATTATCACAGAAAGTGACTCTTAGAACTAACTGGGTAGGTTTTAGAAAGATACATATATATCTTTCTAAAGAGATTAAAAGCTAAGGTTTCAGTAAAACTCAGGAAAGACATCAATTTACATATTCACAAAGATCTACAAACCCTTTAGCAAGATAACTAAAAATAAAATTTTACATAGGTACAACATAGAATACAATTAAGATGCAAAGAAGGCGATTGCATTTTAAACCAGCCAGCAGAGTAAAAATCATGGGTACTGTTATGCCTGCTCAGAAAGTTGGAATACATTCCTTCCTAGCTGGTTCTGAGTCAGCTCTTCACATTGGACAGATAAAACTCTCCAAAATTTTTCTCTTTTCCATAACCCAACCTCACTATACACTTTTTCCTTCACCTCCTAAAAATTTTCTTGGTAGTTCCTTATATCAGTATTAGATAGATTTATATGCCTTTTCCAGTGATGTTTAATCACTAAATGCACTTTTTCTCTTTGAAGTGGAAACGATTTTTTTTTCATCTTTAAGAATATCAGGCAGAGACTAACAATGCATAAATTAATCTGGTACCCCAATTGGTGGCTCTTTTCTCATCATGCTTTTGCATCTTCTTTCAGTAGTTTAGAAGGCAGTTCTTAAAAAAGTAGAAGTCATCAGGATCATATACAATGGACTATAGACAAATCCCCAAAAGAATAACAGCTGGAAATCTTTCCTAGATACATATCATTTCTTACAACTGCTCTTTCTCATTTTTCTTAAGTTAACCTTATTCCTACTCTCCTGCTCCTTCAGTATCTGAATAGTGGAAGTGCATGTTATTCTGAAGACCTCTGAATTGGTCTGGATGATGGTAGGTATGAATTATAGTAGCACAGATTATAAGGTTATAAAGTTGTGAAAAAAATCAATTCATAGCAAATTACACATTTAAGCGTATAAAAATTGCTAATTAAGTTGTTTTGAAATGCCTCTTTCCTGAAAGAGAATAGGAGAGGTAACCATATGAAGGAACCAATATAATATAGTATTATTTAGCACATATACAGGCTATGGCCACTAATGAAAATTCAGTTAATTCTGAACATATTTTTTCTGCATAGTTTTAATATTACATTACTTTTGTTCTCTTGCTGTCCCTGTCAAAATCTTATTACATTTGATCAATTGATTGATATTTTAATGGTAAATATTAATAATCCATAACCACATCAGTGACCAGAACTTAGCACAAAATTTAGCCTCAAACTATATTGGATTCTGAACATATTTGTAAAGTTTAATCAAGTTATATGCAAACAAATTCTAGAGTAATAATAGTTTATTTTAGTATCTGGAACATAAGATTCAAAACTAATAAGAAGAGTTGAAAGTGATAAGTAATGATAAGGAACTTCAAGTTTGTGTCAGTAAAACCAATATCAACACTGATGTTGATATATTTTCAGACAAGTTGGCCATTACTCCAAGATTTCAAGGTGTCCTTCCTCCACAGCCCTTGCCAAGGACTTCACCAACTTCTCCACAACTGATTACCAGATAGGACACACCTGTAAATAGAGGGTGGCTGCAGGAGACATAGGGAAAACTTTGAGGTGGTCTATTGACAGAGGGAACCCTAGCTTATGTGGGGGTGGTTTAATTACAATCTGTTCAGTGTCACCTGCATTATTCACCAAAACTCACAGATTAGGTGACTATAATTGATGAAAAAAACTTTACTAACTTTACTTAAAAACACAATTATTTTTATTTATAAAAATAAGAGCTAAATATTATATGTTGTGCCAAGCATCTTTTAAATTATATGCAAATTTATATAAGTAAAGCTGTGACTTAAGAGATGACACAGAGGATGAATTTCAGCAAAGTATTTTGCGATCTTATTTTAGGAAATGTGATTAATACTTGAAGCATAGAAACCTACAGGGAGTCATAAAATGTATACTAGCTGTGCTTAAAACACTTGCAAACATCCCAAAACCTGTTAATACACCTAATGTCTATTGATTAAGTAGCAAAGACCCCAGCTCAGTGAGGTTTATTGAATAATAAATAAATCAAATTATTTTTATCAGGAGGATTGTCTATTGACTATTTCTCCTGACTGGGATTTTCAGAGCAGCAGGCATATAAATCAGTGATGACACAGGTGATGGGATGACTCCCATGGTGTGTGTACCCCTAATCCTAAGGACAGAAGTGGAAACCCAGTTTGCATGTTGACACAAAATCAAGTCTCAATAGCTTTTTCATGTGTGAGTTTCCATTAAGTCTAATCATTTAGGAAAAATAAATATGGATTTTGTAAGGTCCCAGTCAAATTATATATGTGCTACCTGGGAGAATTTTCAGCAATATTATTTTCATTCTTCATGTTATTTATGGAGCCCCTGGGCATGGAAGGAATAAAATACAAGGCAAATATGTCTGATAGTAGATTTAGGGTATGGCAGTACCAAAGCCTTCTGAAGGCTCTGAGTTGAGAATAGTTTCATAAGGAGAAGGCATCCTTGGGGAGGGTATGTTGGTGTCAGAAAACAATTAAGGAAAAGTTTTATTGTTGATTAGACACTTAGGATGTATTTCAGAAAGACCTGAGAAAGTACGGAATCCACTGAATTCAGTACAAAAGAGATAAAACTGAAAAAAAATCAAGCACATTATCCTAACCTCAACCCTGGCATACTTGTAATTAATATGTGTATTGATTTTATTTATGAATTATGCATAAAGTATGAAAGTTTTATTTAATAGACTCTAGCTTGGGTTGATGACTTGTGATTCAATGACACTTCACAATTTGAAAATGTTCTAATCAAATATTACTTCATAGAAACTAAAGATGTAAGTTCATTATGTGCTGGATTATGTGATACAGTTTTAAGAAATTATACATCATTCTTTAATTGATTCCTTGATAACCTCACATCTTTTCTTTCTCTATATCAAAGAGCTTACAGATTAACATCCTTCATCGGAAAAAAATATGATATATAGCTTCTATCTTCATTAGTTTAGGTCATAAATTATAGCAAGTCAGACACAGTTCTTTTCCACAAAATCTGTTATATTTAAACTGATTTTTAAAAGAGCTATTTTTCACCAGGATTAAGAGTTTATTTTAGATTTCATATTTTCTTTTTCATGGCCACACCCATTGCATATGAAGGTCCTCAGGCCTGGGAGTGAATCCAAGCTGGAGCTGTGACCTATGCTGCAGCTGCACAATGCTGGATCCTTTAATTCGCAGGGCCAGACTGAGGATTGAACCTGCACCTCTGCAGTGACCCAAGCCCCTGATGTGAGATTTTTAACCCATGTGCAACAGCGAGAACTCCAATGTTATGATTTTTGATAACATTTGTAATATATGCTATTGTAATATGTAATATATGAAATATGCTCTTGTATGCATGGAGTAAGATTTTAAAAGCAAACCCAGGAAAATTTTTTTAGTCCATACCACTCAAATCATCATTGATTTTTGATGTTCAAATTTCTTTACTTCCATTATGACTTTAAAAAAAAAAACGAAAAGATTATTTAGTAAATAGACATTTTCAAATGAGTTTGACCAGGTGCTTTTGGAGTTTTGAGGAAGCATTTATTTTCTTATGGAATGAACAGTATTCTAACAAAAAAACTGAGTGAATGTGTTAGGTGATCTTTTGCATACATATGGAACATACAGACATACTTTATCTTCTATTTAGGAAAATGCATATACATTTACATATACAGAGAACTAGATACTGTCTATTTATGCTTAGCCCAAATGTCCCCCTTCTACATTCCTCCAGGACCACAGGGTCTGTGTTCTGTACAAAATATTCAGAGGTGCCTTTGAAGCTAACATTCTAGATATGCTTTAGGTTTTGCAAATGATGTGTGTTCATTAATATTTGGAAGACTGAAGGAATAATGAACAAAGTACATACAGGAGTAGCTATTTGCAGCCTATGAACACTGTATTCTACCATTTAATCACCAACATTCTGGTTGTGGGCCGCTCTGAGAAGTGATAGTGGTGAGATTAGAACTGCCAATATTTGGATTCAGATGCTATGAAGTCTTTGGTGACAAAAATCCATTGATGGGCTCTGGACTTTTTACTCCTCCAGCCCACATACCACTTTCATAAGTCCTTCGTTTATTTGGTTAAATTTCTTTTTTTGCTCTAAATAACTAGAACGCTGTCTATTTTCCATACTGAATTCCTATGTATGGAATTCAGTATGTTCAGTATTGTTAAGTAAAACTTGATGGCAAAAATTTTACAGTTCAGGATCTTGAAATAAGTAAGATCAATACTTTACCATTTAAATTCATACTCAAGATTCTGGATGTAATATTTGATCAATTTGCAGACTCTTCATTGAGATAAGATAGTATAAGATTCACTAACAGATGCTATGTAGTTATTCCAAGAAGGGAATTATTCGTCATTAACTTGTTGAAGACTCAAATGGTCCTGTGGTTATAGATTTGAAGATTTATGGGACAAAGATTTGTCTAGGATAATTGTTTTCACCTTATGAAGTAGATGAGTTCACTTGCTCACTGTATGAACTGGACACAATTTTAAAAAGAGTAAAAATTGTGGAAAATGGAATGCACTTTGTAAGTACACATTTTCCTCCTACTGAAAGTTTGGTGATCATAAATTTATGAAATAAAATTATTTTTTCCTAAGGATCAGTTAGATAAAGGAATGGAGGGAGTTCCTTTGTTGCTCAGTGGATTAAGAATCTGGCCTCTCTCAGTGGGTTAAGGATCTGGCATTGCTGCAAACTGCAGCATAGGTTGCAGATGTGACTAGGATCCGGTGTTGCCTTGGCTGTGGCAGAAGCTGCAGCTGAAGCTCCTAGCCTGGGAACTTCCATATGTTTCAGGTGCAGCCATAAAAAGGAAAAGAAAAGATGGAAAAAGCAGTAGTTTGAAATAATTTTATTTTTCATCCCCTTGGTAAATGAGAAAGAAAATGGGACCAGGAAATTAAGACTTTAGGCAGAATAGCTGTTGAATACATGCAACATTGCTATCTAGATTTGTAGGTTTTATATATCCAGGCTGCACTGGGAAAGGTATAAAGACTAGAAGGGGCTAATGGAGACATACTTTTTTAAAAGATTCAGTAGATAGTCTTTCCTGATCAGACTGAATTATAGGGTAGCTAAATGAGCAAGCGGGAAAAGCAGATTAAGGGGAAGATTAAGAATAACAAAATGATAACAGTAGCAATGATAATGTTAACTAGGGACTGAAATTTATTTATCTCTAATTGTATGCAAAATTTTCAGACAAAGTGATTGATACTAAATTGATTATTCCACACATAGAGCAGCTTTGATTTATTGTCATGGGGGAGATTCACCAAAATGAGTTAGTTGATGGGAAAGACAACAGATTTTAGGAAAGCAGGTGACAAAAAGACCTGGATGCAAATAGTCAACCATAAACCTTGCTGAAGTTTACTAGAATTATAGTAGGATTTGTTGAGGAAAGGACAGCTTACTGTGATATTGCCTTCAAAGACTGGGGATGGGAAGATAAGAGAGTCAGTGAGTCGTCGTTCTGTAGGAGATGCTGGCACCAAGCTTATCCATTCACAAGTGTGCAATTTTCCCCCTACAAATATCAATGTGGGTTCATATAATTCAGGCAAAATTCATTACATATCACCACCAAAGCATTTGATGTCTTTCTTGTTCTTTAAATTCTGAACTTGAGAATGGTAACCCAGATTTGAGTATAATTGAATTTATGGGATAAAAATGTTTTGTGAAGTGAACTTATGCATGAATGGAAAACAATGAGCTACAAATGACATATAGGACAACACACTTGATATCTCTAGTCTCATCTCCGTGAGGAATTAATTGACATAATTGACTCTATGTGGCTGAGTATTATTTCTGTTCTGATAACATCCATATTTTCTTCTATTATTGGTCTTCATTATGTAAGCTTCCTCTGTCCTCAGCATGTGTGAGAAAAGCAAGTTAATTGTTTTAGGATATTTTTAGTAACTGCAGAACATTTGGAATTTGTCTACAGTTGCATGGTAAAAACTAAGTTCATAGCCTTGCATGGAAAAAACTAAGTTCATAGCCCTTATCTACTCGTGATATAGTTTAGGCTAATGTTGTTTTTAATTGCACACTTTTACAGAATGTAATTCAAGAGCTTATGGTGGTACACTCTTACCCATTTTATGCTATAAACATTTCTTGCTACAACTGATTTTTAACTAGGAATGCTACTGAAGTAATTAGATAAGATTATACATACTTCTGAACAGTTTAACTTAAAAGTGTCTCTCCCTATTTGTCTTACTATGTGCACCTTATGTTATGCTATCAACTTTCTTCCCTGTAGGCAACTACCTGTTATTTCATGCCCACTTGAAACATACTTCAATTCCACATTCTTAAATCCAATAGAACCAAAATCTTAGAGTCCTTCATGTTTGCCAGTAATCACAGTTCCCATCCAGTGGTAAGTCCTGAAAACTTTACAGATCTTTCTACCTTTATTTGCCCTGTACCAACCCCCACTTCCACCCTGTGTCATACATAGACCACTCTCGCATCCCTCAGACCAGCTCTCATTGCCTCTGGAAACCAGGTAACACCTTTGCGATGTCTGTCACATTACATTGCAATTACTTATATCACGATAGATGAGTGGCTCGTTCTTACCTTTCTGTTGTCCTCTATAATGGGATTCTTTCTCTCTCTTAAACATGCCAAGCTGGTCCAATTCTCAGAGCTCTGCAAAGGCTGATCCCATCATTTGGAACTCTTTTACTATAGATTTCAAACATGATTTGTTTTCCTTATTCAAGTCCAAACCAGATGATACCTTTCATGATGCCTTCCCTAACACATAGAAATGAATTTCACCCATATGATTTTTAATCCTCTTTCTTCTGACCCCATTTTGTTTTTCTTCATAGAACTTATGACTAAAAGTAATATTAATTATATGTTTCTTACCTACCTATTCCAGTTAGAGAATAGGTACGGTCATTGTCCTTTTCTGACTGTTTATGCATCCAAAAGCATATAAGAGAGCTTATCCTACAGTAAGAATTCAATAAATACTTGTTGAATGGATAGATGATTAGTACATTTAGATTACTTTATGACTCAGAAACTGAATAATTTTAGACAAACTTGAAATCGTGAATATTTCCTTTCTAAAAAAATCAGAGATTTTTTTGTGCTATTTTACTACTAAATAGAAGATATATGCCAAATATGATAGTGCCATTATTAATACAGAATTTGATAGTGTTATAATCGCTCTAAACTCAAAAAATTTATTATTCATCTAAGTATAAGTAAAGTGTATTGAATGTTTTCACAATAAGTCTATCTGCCAATTTCCTTTTACATGACAGATTCTAGAACTTTATTTTTTAAATTTTTAGGTATTTAATTATTATTATTTTCAGTGGTCATACCCATGGAACATGGGCACTTCAGGGACTGACTCTGAGCCATAGCTACGATCTAGGCCGCAACACCAGAGTCTTTAACCCACTGTGCTGGGCCAGGATCAAACCTGGCCATCCATAGCAAACCAAGCCACTTCAGTCAGATTCTTAACCCACTGTGCCACAGTGGGAACTCCAGATACTGGAACTGCACAATCTCATACATCTAAGTGCAAGAGAGACTATAAGTTTGTAGGCATGTGTGTGTGTTCATGCATATGCACATTTTTTTTGCCCTTTTATGGCAATGACATAGTACTAGGAGTATTTACAAATGGATATATTTGAGTTATAAAGCACTTTACAATCGATTTTGAAAAATAGCACTTAAATATTTATGAAACCACACAGGAGTTTAAAAACCTTTGGTTAAAAATTTTGACCTATTCTTTTTAATATGAAATATCTCAGACACAAAAGGTATGATGCATAACATAATAAATACCCATACATTTAACTCCCAGCTTAAAGAGACAAAAATTAAATAGAATAGAAGCCCTTTGTATATCTCTTTGCAATTACAACCTTCCTTTAACCCTGAAAAAGTAGGTATTATTATGAATTTGGTATATTTCATTCCCATGTTAGCCTTAAAATTTTATGATCTTTTTAATCTCTACACTACTTATATTGTTTTGCATGCTTTTAGATTCTTTAATGTGTACTTCAATTTGTTTTTATTCTCTTTTCAAATTTTTCAAAGACTCATAGTCGGAGTTGTAGTGCATTGGCTCTCACTATAGCTTAGTGTTCTATGAGGTGCATTTAGTAAACCTTATCTAGCTTTAAAACTAAATAATAATGAATATCTAGGTTGTTTCCAGTTTCCACTCTTACAACAATAGAGCGATGCTATCAGCACTTTCGTTTTAGTCACATTCCCAAGAGTTTTCCTAGGACACAGTTAGCAATGGGATCTTCACTTCCTTGATGGTGTTGAGTTGTTCTCCAAAGTAACTGTACAACTTACACCTTCATCAGAAAGGTAGTAGATCTTCTGTTCCTCCATAGTCATGAGAAATGCATTCCTTTAAAGCTTCTAATTTTTGCCTATCTAAGGAGTATCAAATGTACCTCCGATTTTAGTTCCCATTATCTGGATTACAGTAAAGCTGAGTATTGTTCATGTTTATTGGCATCATTTCTTCCTCGGTAAATTGCATATTTGTATATTGTCCTTAACCCTATATTGGATTATAAATCCTATGTATTAGTTTAGAGAAGATCTTTGTATTCTGAATAGCAACATTTTCCTCTGCAGCATTTCAGTTATCATCTAGTCTGTGAAGTGCCCTTTTTTAAAAAAGTGTTTGTGAATAAACCAGCGTTTTCTTTTAATACACTGACATTAAATTTAACAATCTTTTTCTTTATTTTTCCTGTGTTAATTAAGAAAATCTTCTCTATCTTGTTTTCATGAAGACAATCGTACAAGAAAGCAATCAAAATTGATTTTGTGTATGGAGTGAGATACTAATTCAGTGTTTCTCCATGTGGCTAACAAATTATGCCAGGATTATTTGCTCACCTATCTGCAATGCCCCTTTTCTCATATTTCAAATGTCTGTACATATATATGATGGTCTATTTTAATTTTTTTAGTTGTTTCTATTTACTTACTCTTGCACCAATCAATATTTTTATTAGTATAGATTTACAATTAGTCTTGATATCTGGAAGGATATATTGCTTTGCATTAAATTCTTTTCAAAACCATTGTTGAAAGATATTTTGAGCTCTTCACTCTCCCATATACATTTAAAAATAAATTTAAATTTAAATTTGATTACTGATTTTAGGTCATCTTCTAACACAATGCAACAAGCTACAGTACAATGTAGTTAAATACAATATTCTTTTTTTATTAAGTATAGTTGATTTGCATTGTTGTGTCAGTTTCTGCTATAGCAATTAGGTACAGTATTCTTATATGACTTGGTAGGTTCTCTCTATCAATTAAATAATTTCCTTATATTACTTACTAATTTGCTAAGAATGCTTGATTTTTCTTTTTTTCATCATGAGTTGAAGTGGAATTTTTTTCAGTTTTTTTCCCTGCATTTGTTATCATGGTCACAGATATTTTCCTCCTTCATCTTCTTACTGTATTGGAAAATATTAATAGATATTCTATTAATGAGCCATCTCTAAATTTATGTAATTTGTCTCTATTTTTACATATTTTTTAAAATAAAAATTACAAGATTAATTTTGCTAATATTATATTTAGAATTGTTTTCCCTGAATTATTAATTGGAATTAGCCTGCAATTTTCTTTTTTTAGAGTCCCCTTGTATGATTTTCGTATGAATATTATATGAGGTATAGAAATTAAGTTAGGAAGGGTTTCCTCTTTATAATTAACTGTAGAATTCATAATATTTTGGATGTGTCTCTTGCTTGGATGGTTGGTAGAATTTTCTTTCCTTCCTTCCCTCCTTCCTTCCCTCCTTCCTTCCTTTCTTGTCTTTTGAGGGCTGCATCTGCAGCATATGGAAGTTCCCAGACTAGGGGACGAACCAGAGCTGTAGCTGCCAGCCTACATCACGTCTCACAGAACACCAGATACTTAACCCACCGAGCAATACCAGGGATCAAACCCACGTCTTCATGGCTACTAGTCTGGTTCATGACCAGTGAGCCACTATGAGAAATCCAGAATTTTCTTTTTATAATTATATAGACCTGATATTGTACATGTTTGCCTTAATCTGGCTAGGTTTTTAAATTTCTGATTTAATTTATTTCTTCTTGAGTCATTTTTATTGAGTGAGATTTTCCTATTAAATCATTCATTCCCTCATGGAATACACGTTTATTGACATAAATTTGATCACAGTATATTGCTGTTTTCATCTTCACTATAATTGTACCTCTATCCATTTTCTTCCTGATGATGATTTTAGTGCTGTCTTTTTTGCTCTCTTTTGTAAAGGTAAATCTTAGGTGGTGTTTCAATAATATATTTTTCACAGAATCTCACTTTGGTTTTATGAGTGCTGGTTTTATTAGATTGTGAAATAATTGAATTGACTGTTTGTGGGAAAATTCTGAGGCCAGTTTTAAGGATGTGTTTTTCTAAAATAATATCTTCCTTCCTATCTATCTTCTATTATCTATCTATCTATCTATCTATCTATCTATCATCTACCTATCTGTCTATCTAATATGTATTCAACTTTGGATTTCCTTACCAGGCTTGTGTGTGTGTGTGTGTGTGTGTGCGTGTGTGTGTGTGTGTCCTTTACTTTTAAATGTAATCTATTTGAGGGCAAACCTAAATTTTATTTTATTTTTTCTTTCACATTAGAGTACAGACCTCATCAGAGTAATTTCCTTTTTGCTGATTGTACTTAGTCTAGCCTTTCCCTCAAGAGAGAGTCCTGGAAGGTTTCTGGCTTATCTGGAGCATCGGTTTATTGTATTGTGGGGACCTAAAGCCATATCTCTTGTCTTCTGGCAGACATTAGAATGTCAAATTGTAAGTTATGGAGATCAAGAGATTCACAAAGAATAACTAGAGAGTGAAAACATTCTCTGTAAATGTAGTTTTTGACTCTCATTGTTTTTAGACTTGAGTGATTTCTTATGCTTTTATTGCAGTGTCACCATTCATTTGAAAGACATGTTTTTATTTCTTCTCCCACATTTGTGTGTCTTGTAGTATTGACCACAATGCTAAAAATTGCACTCAACCTACACATACATATTAGGTTTCTTTCTTAGATAAATAAATATGAAATGACAAACATCAATGACTCTCAGCATTTATAACTAACTACTTTTAAAGCAATGGACCTTGTTCCCAGTGTCCATTATTTTTAAATTTCATTTTGTTCCTCTGCAATGTTTGCCTTCAGATTATGTTCTAATTTGGTTCACTTTGTTTTATTTTATTCTATTGTTATTTTAATTGCTGGATCTGCAGCATATGGAAGTTCCCCTGCTAGGGGTCAAATTGGAGCTGCAGCTGCCAACCCATGCCATAGCCATTGCAATACTTGATCCAAACTGGGTCTGTGACCTCTGCTGCAGGTTGTGGCAACGCCAGATGCTTAACCCATAGAGCGAGGCCAGGGATTGAACCCACAGCCTCGTGGACACTGTGTCAAATTCTTAACTCTCTGAGCCACAATAGGAACTCCTACTTTGGTTCATTTTATATCATTTAAGATATTCCTACCTTTTTTGCCTTAGAATATTTTATGCTACCACTACTACACATATAGGCACACACATACACACACATACACACACACACACAAACATACTTGTATAGGGTTTCATTTATATGCACCACCAGATCCTGAAGTGCAGTGATATTCTTGAGAATTCTTGAGCCGATTTTTCAGCTGGATTAATTTGTGCTATGCACTTATCAAATATATTTGTGTCATTACCTCTTTGTCAAATTAGCATATAACTGAAGATTTCATGCATACACTCTTCTACTTTAAAGGGCATGGACTACTGAACTCCTGTGGCCTGGCGCTGTTGTAGTTTATACAATTAAAGTTTGCTGTTTGTAAATGCTGGTTATTAACCTTTTATCCAGGCAGCTTTAGCTTTTTAGAAACCTGACATCTGAAATTTCATCATGTCTTAACATTTTTTTCATCATTGCAAGTATAATAGAATATTTTCATTAAAAACTAATTTGTATGTGGTATTAGAAAAATCCTAAGTTTACAGCCATTATTATTTCTTTTTCCTGCCAAGTTTTCTTATTACATACATCTCTGGTTATTAAAGTGTAGATAAAGCACTCACTTTATCTACAAACATATATGTATTTCAGAGTAATACATTGTTTAATTGAAATCTTATGCCTATTTCCCTTATTTTTGTTTGCTAAGATTCCATATTTACTCACACATTGATTGATATTTGACCCTTATTGCTCCAGGAGGTTTCAAACTTTATTTTAAAAACCTGAGTTGCTTCAAAGTTCCAACTCTAGGAGTTCCCTGGGGGCTCAGTGAGTTGAGGATCTGGTGTTGTCACTGCCATGGCTCTAGTCACAGCTGAGACATGGGTTTCATCCCTGGCCCAGAATCTTCTGCATGCCATGGGTGTATCCCCCAAAACTTAAAACTAAAAAAAAATACAAACTCTAATTACATTACCAAATATTCTTCTTCAATATATCTGATATGGCATATTTATCTTCATTTTTAATAAACATGGTACTATTTAACTGATGATGTTTCATGTTAACACTGCATTATACAAAGATATTGCAGAAATCTTATAATCAACAGGTATTTGGGTTGAAAGTTAATAGATCCTGCCAGATCTAGTTAAGGTAGGCAATACTGGAAAAACACATAAAATAACCATCCACTTACTGGCAATTTATAAATCTGATCTTTCTGTAAGTTAATTTGAAATATTATGAGAGGCTGGCATTATCATAACCAAAGAGATTGTGCATTCATTTTGCTTAGCACTCCTTTTTTTTTCCTCAGTGATAATTCTCATTTAAAATGAACAATGTTCAAAAATAAACTCAAAATGGATTAAATCTAAATATAAGGCCAGGCATTATAAAACTCCTAGAGAAAACACAGGCAGAATGCTCTTTGACATAAATCACAGCAGCATCTTGTTTGACTCACCTCCTAGAATAATGACAAAAAGACACAAATAGGAGTTCCCATCGTGGCTCAGTGGTTAACGAATCTGAGTAGGAACCATGAGGTTGTGGGTTCGATCCCTGGCCTTGCTCAGTGGGTTAAGGATCTGGTATTGCCATGAGCTATGGTGTAGGTTGCAGATGCGGTTGGATCCCGTGTTGCTGTGGTTGTGGCATAGGCTGGCGGCTACATCTCCTGTTAGACCCCTGGCCTGGGAACCTCCATATGTTGCGAGTGCGGCCCTAGAAAAGGCAAAAAACAAAACAAAAAAAGACACAAATAAACCAATGGGACCTAATCAAACTCAAAAAGGAAACCACTAAAAAAATGAAAAGACAATCCACAGAATGGGAGAAAATCTTTGCCAATGATGCAACATGCAAGGGCCTAATCTCCAAAATATGTAAATAACTCATACAACTCAATAACAAAAAGACAAACAACCCCAACAAAAAATGAGCAGAAGGCCTAAATAGACATTGCTCCAAAGAATACATACGGATGGACAACAGGCATATGAAAAAGTGCTCAACATCACTAATTATTAGAGAAATGCAAATCAAAACTATTATGAAGTACCACCTCACCAGTCAGAATGGCCATCATTAACAAGTCAACAAATAACAAATTCTGGAGAAGGTGTGGAGCAAAAGGACCCTCCTCCACTGTTGGTGGGAATGTAAATTGGTACAACCACTGTGGAAAACAATATGGAGGTACCTCAGGAAACCATATGATCCAGCAATTCTACTGCTGGGCATATATCCAGACAAAGCCTTCATTGAAAAGGATACATTCACCCCTGTGTACATAGCAGCACTATTCACAATAGCCAAGACGTGGAAACAACCTAAAAGTCCATTGACAGATGAATGAATTAAGAAGATGTGGTAAATATATACAATCGAATATTACTCAAACATAAAAAGACAAACTAATGCCATTTTCAGCATCATGGATGAATCTAGAGACGCTCATACTAAGTGAAGTAAGCCAGAAAGAAAAAAACAAATACCGTATGATATCACTTATTTGTGGAATCTGAAATATGGGACAGATGATCCTATCCAAAAATAACAAACAAACAAACAAACAAAAACAGAGACAGATCATGGCCAAAAAGAGCAGACTTGGGTTTCCTAGGGGGGAAAGTGTAGGAAGTGGGATGGATGGGCATCTTGGGCATTTTTTGGCTGCAAACTGTTATATTTGGAATGGATGGGCAATGGGATCATACTGTACAGCACAGGTAAATGTGTGTGATGGGGTCACTTTGTTATACAACAGAACTTGAGGAAACATTGTAAATCAACTGTACTTTAATAACAGTAAAAGTAAATAACTTGAACAGTGTTACAGGAATGAATGCCATAAAAATAAGTATGATTTTGAAAACATGCTACACTTAATTATTAATTATTTTGACTATTTAACTTGGCATTTAATAGAGTATAATACCCATTTTTAAAGGAAGAGGAACTTTATTATTTTCTTAGTTTAAGTATTTTTTAGAGTTGTCAATATATACTTTAAATGTTATAATTATAAACAATTGAATACATGGAATAAGTGTTTCCTTTGTCTTTCAGAAAAACTGGGTATAAAACAAAAAATAACAAAAAAATATTTCTCTTATAAAACAATCTCATGTAGGCATCTTTATTTGAGGCAAAGGATGAGTTCTAGCAAACTTCATTTGTAAGCTGTTATTTCCAAAATGGCTTCCCAAACTTACTTATTCTTGCAAAGTACACTATGAGAGTTTAGAAAGAAATCATTTAGCATATATTAAAATATTACAAAATATTATAAAATATTTTTAAAAATGCTACTAGAGATTGAATATTTGTGTCCCTCCAAGGTGATGGTATTTGGAGGTGGGGCCATTGAGGGATGATTAAATCATGCAGGTGAAGCTCTCAGTAATGGGAGACCTTATAAAAGAGACCCCAGAGGAGTTCCTGCTGTGGTGCAATGGGTTAAGAGTGGAACTGCAGCGGCTTGGCTCCCTGCCTAGGTGTGGGTTAGATCCCTAGTCTAGCACAATCACAGTGTGTTACAGGATTCTGCATTGCCCCAGCTGCAAAGTCATAAATGCTATGGCTTGGATTCAGTCCTTGGCCTGGGGAACTTCCATATGCAGTGGGTGCAGCTATTAAAGAGAGAGAGAGAGAGAGAGAGAGAGAGAGAGAGAGAGAGAAACCCCAGAGAAATTCCTTACCTCTTACATATGAGAGTACTCAGTGAAAGATTCCCAGATTTTCTCACATATTTATAATAAAACAAAAGCATTGTTCTTCTATAAGTGATGCCTAGTTTATTGAATTATATAAATAATCCTATACTTTCATTCTTGATATTTATAAAAAGTTTTTAAGATTTTATTTGTTTTCCTAAAATGCTACAGGCATCGCAAATACTATGCTGTAGTTAATAAGTTATTTAAATTATATTACATCGTTTAACTTTCAAAACAACTTTGCAATTATTATAAATTATTATATTATTATAAAGCTACACAACAAAAACCTGAGGTTAGAGGAGTTAAATGGCATGTTCCAAAATAAGCAGGTAGTGTCATGGCTCAAGCTAGGACATTTGGAAAGTCAAGTGAATTTTCCAGTTTTTGAAGGACAATATGGCTCTAAGGCACATATAAATGAATGCATCAAAGATTTCATTTAACCATCAATGAATAAGGAAATCACTTAGATGTTAAAATCAGCTCAGGAGACATTAAGTAAATGAGGTATATAGTCAATCTAACTAGTAAATATTGGAGATAAAACCATGGCATTAGAAAACTAGTTAATGTTTAATAAACTACAATCACTATTTTTTTCACAGAACAGAGATTAAATGCACTTATCTTAGACTAAAAAAGAAAAAAAAGAACTGCAGATTACAGCTTGGAATTGTCTGGGGGCAAAAAATGCCAAGCCCAATACTGCATTGTAAGAATATCCAGTTATCTCTTTCTTCTAAGTATTGGATGATATTGGCACAATTCAGTGTTATTTTAACTAGCTTTGGACAGATTCTATGGTAATGAAAACTTTTTTACCTATAGACTATCTGGGGGAGTATCTGTTTTAATGTCTTCATTTAACAGATAATGAAAAAGAAGCTCTAACTTAAATGATTAGTCAATCAAATAGCAAGTTGAGGTAGAAAAAGAACTGGAATGCAAAATCATTCTAGTTCCACTGAAATACATAAGCTTTTATCCTAAACACATGTGAACCTGTCAAACTGCCCTACTGGATTTCACTGTACCTGAATGTGAAGGTCTGGAGGTCTCAAGGTATCTTAGCTGATAAACAAACAACAAGAACAATGAAAAAAATTTTTTTTCTTGCTTTTTATAACTGCACTTATTATGTTTTAAAACTGGTCTTAAATGAAAGTAAAGACATAGATACCAACAATTATATCATGCACCTAAAATATAATGAAAATGTGTTTTTGTCAAGAGAACAGGATTATTCCACATTGTGTAACAGTGAACCTATAAGGAGTTGCCATCTTTTAAGTCTTGCTGTGGGTTCATATATTATGGTGAAAGGTATTTTAGGACTATAAATTAATAGATAGTAATGGCTCTCAGGATGTGCTTGCAGTACTCTTGTGTAATTGAGGTAAGCCAAATTCAAGGTCAGAAAATAATGTGTGTATATTCCTGATCCTCTTGGTGCTCTCTGCCTGCCTTGCTGTCAGACTTAATTCTTTTCAATCATTCCTCTGCTCACCTTATGTTTTAGGAAAAAAAATGTGTGTAACAAGAAATATTTTATGGGCAGGGGGAGCCCTGCAGTGATAATACCACCATGTAGAGCTCCTTTCTTATATGTTTGAACATCCTCTTTTGGCATTTATAGCAGAGGTCAGTGTCGGAAAGAATAGATTTCAAATCTTTGTAATTTAATCACTCGAATATTCTAAGTTCCACACTCCTGGATTTGAAACATAAGTCTGGCCATTCTATTTCTCCCTATGTTTGTAAGCTTAACATTAATTCATATCTTGTAAAGACCCCAAATAGTAATACGTACATGTTTTGCCATCCAGAGATCCTATTTGCCAATTTTCTGTAAAAGCATATTTTTACCTTACTAAGAATGCCTTTTTTTTTCTGGGCGGTGAGCATGTTGGCTTACGTACCTAGAGGCAGTCTCTGCTGTAAATGGTTACAATGCACATATCTTGATTTGATACAATAAAGCTTTACATATTACATATATCATATTAAAATTGGTGGTGAATACTGAGGAAGTTAGTACCTAATTGAATATTCTTAAATACTCATGAAAATCTTAGTAGTAAGGTTATAAGGATTACAGAATTACAAAACAATACAGTTTAAAGAAAAAGTTTATTATATTTTTACAGTTACAATGTAACTGTAACTGTCATCTTTAAGACTGTATCCCCTTAAAAGTATAAAATATTGCTTTTAATTATAATTGATTAATTTAGGCTGCAAAAGTAGCATTTTATGTAACCAGGAAAAGTAATCTGTAAAATTAGTTTGTCTTATATGCTTGTCAGACTTCAAATCCCATGACCTTTGACTCTGCAATGCTGTTTCCTTACCTGCCTTTCTCCCCTCAAACCAAGAGGATTTCATCCTTCAAGTAGTCATCTACTTTTTCAGCCAGATGGGAGAATTAGGAAGATTATGGAGTAAATATTCATTCCTGGTACTTACTACATTATAAAGCTAGTTAGGCAATTCGTTAGACTTTGCACAAGATGTAGTGGTATATCCTAGCATATGTCTGTTCTATTATTTTATTATAAATGTATTCTTATAGAATAATAAACACTCACAATAAAATAATTCTAGTTGAGGGAAATATAATAATTATCTTCATACAACCATATATTTTTTTTTGTTCTTTATTCTTGCATTCAAAACAAAGCCCCCACAACTACAGAAAATAAATATTAGGAATCAGTGCTGTTTTTTTGGGGTTTTTTTGTTTGTTTTATTTTTTTTAGGGCTGCACCTGAAGCATCTGGAAGTTTCCAGGCTAGGGGTCAAAATGGAGCTACAGCTGCTAGCCTACGCCACAGCCACAGCAACACGAGATCTGAGCCACATCTGTGACACATACTTCAGTTTATGGCAACACTGGATCCTTAACCCACTGAATGAAGCCAGGGGACAAATTGGCATCCTCATGGATACTAGTCAAGTTCATAACCCACTGAGCCACAACAGGAACTCCCTGCTGTATTATTCTTAATGTAAATTAGTTTAGTCATTATAATAAGATAGATAAAATATTATTTTGTGACGAAAGATAGCTGGAGGGAGCCTTAATATTTAAAATATTAGAAATGAAAAAAATGTAACAATGTATGCTTAATAATATATAACAGTTGAATGAATCCTTCTGTCTTATCAAATAGATGTGTCCCTTATAAGTATCCTTGAAACTTTATTTTGGAGAATATTTTTAGCTTTTGTTACAAAAGCATTATCTTGAGTCTTAAAACTCTTTATTTATTGAATTCATTATTGAAAATTTAAACAAAACAAACCCTACTAGATTTCTATTTTATATCTTTATATCAGAGCTTAACAACAAAGGGATGGCTCTTTAAAATTCCCAGCAAGGAGATCATCAGGCTGTATGTAGAACAATGCTGCTAAGAAAAAGTATGAAATGCAAGTCCTTTGAATAATATTATACTGAAAAAAGCAGATGCATATTTTTCATAAATATAAAAGACTATCTCCTCCAAAAATGCAGAAGCAATCAAAGCATTGACAAAATTCTAGGTAAGAAGAGAGCAGATTGGGAGGAGGATGTGTAAGCAGATGAATGACAGAACACAATTCTGTAACAGAAATGCAAACATGAGGTGTTTTTGAAGTGAGTCTTGAAAGTTGAGTTAGAATTTATCTAGTGGAAATGGTGATGATCTGTAGGCACACCAAATATGTGGGTGAAGAGGTTTAGAAAAGCTTGTCATGTTCAAGAAGAGTGAGAATTTCAATGTTTATGACACTGTCAAAACCCCAGAAAAATAGCAAAATTAAAACCACTACATCAACAAATAGTATTTATCAAGAGTTTACTGTGCATATAAGAACAACTGGTGAACTGGGAGCCTTTAAATTCATAGACTGATACAGAGTTCAAGGGCATATAGTTACTGCATGGCTTGCACAGTGAAAATGAGGAAGTTTTTCACCCTTTATAGCAATTGCTTACAATGGAGGTTTCCAGATGGCAGGGGACTGGTTAAAAGTGATTATCTCATACCACTCTTGGAAGATGACTTAAGCTTCTATTATGATTGTCAGAGGCATTTACAAGAAATGACCTAAGCAAAATTTCATTTACGTTTATGAAATGAGAGTTTTGCTTACAGGGCTTAAACGGTTTTGTCTGCTTAGGGAATTCTCAAGTCCAGTTTCCATTTCGTATTTAATGTTAACAATGCTTAAGCTTATGCTGAGAGCTATTAGTAGCTGTCATTACAGAAAGGTTGAGAATGATGCCCTGGTTAGATAAAATGGATCTTTTAGGGCAGCAAGAGTGATCACGGCCGTGAATAATTAATTGTGTTGCACAGTTACATTTATTATTTGTAACAGTCAAAGTAAAATATAGGAGAAGAAATAGGTAACTTCAATTTCAGCTTAAATATAGAAGAAATATGGACTAGGAGCTTGATGGCCTGCATAAAGTGATACCATGTTGCAGTCAATTTTCTCAAAAGTATTTGAGAAAATAAGCATACCAGAAGAAATATTGTTGATCCTAATCTTTTCATTGCCAGATGTTACAATTTTTGCACTCTGGATATAAAAATTATGGACATTAAGTTTTATGCTCTGCTTTCCTAATTACCAATGATGTGTGATTATGTCTTTTGACCACCTTTCTGTTTATTGTTTTCTTATTGATTTTAGAATGCTTTACCATATTCTGGATAGTAATACTTTTTTGTTTATAGGTGCTGAAAATACCATATTTCAGTTCCTGGCTTACCTTTAATCGTCCTACGGTCAAATTTGATGACCAAAACCTCAAATATTGAATTTATTTTTAATTTAATTTTAATCATTTTGTTGAAGTATAGTTAACTTACAGTGTTATGTTAGCCAAGGTGTACAGTAAGGTGATTCAGTTAAACATGTGTGTGTGTGTGTGTGTGTGTGTATCAAATATATATTAATGTATATGTTTACATTTATTCAATTCTATTTTTGGTTTAATTTTTTTTCTTTTTATATTTTTGGTTTTCTGTTTTAAGAAATCTCTTCCTATTCAAAGCTGAGAATATATGTCTTCTGTATATACTTTTAAATGTCTTAAAGTTTTGTTTTTATACTTATTGATTGAGAATATTTTTGGTATGGTATGGCATGATGGGGACAAAATGCAAATTATTTTTCACAGAGTAGATTAGCTATGCTATCCCAAATTAAGTGGTCTTATCTTTCCTATATCAAATTTTCATTCTGTATTAGTCTGTATCTCTGTTCTCTAAACTGTTCCAAAATTGCATTTGTTTATCTTCTCATACGGTTCTTCTCTCTTGTGGCAACCCTAAGACCATAGAATCTTTGAGCCTGGTGGACAGTGAAAAAATTACTTGAAGGTCACGTAGACAGTAAAAAACAAAAATTACTGTTAAGGAGCAATAAACCAAGGCTCAATATTAATTTGTCTGATCTCCAAATTCAATGAATCAATCCTCCTTTCTTTCAAGAAGTGCATTTTTACCAAAGCTTGGTGCAAGAGATAATGTTTCTATATAGAGGAGAATTCTTTAGTTAGGAAAGCAAAGAACAGCTATTCTCCTGAAAAGTCAAGAAACTTGGCAAGAAACTCTTCATCTCTGACTCATATGTCTGGAGCTGGGTAGGTCAGAAGTAGTATAGGTCCATGTAGAAGTTTAGAAATAGAACGTGTTGTATCGATTTTTGCTCCTAGTCCAAGAGCAGAAGAGTCATCTTAAAGCATCCTAGTAAGCAAAGTTTTCAGCGCTGCAGACTATGCAGGAGGCAATATTTGCCCCCTCTACATTCTAAAATGGCTCCTTGCATGATGCTGCCTGCCTTTTATTCTCTAATGGTTCGGAAAGATAAACACAATGGAAAATAGTTGGAAAATATTTATCTAAAATGTAGTTATAGCTGCTCTTTTAAATAATATTATAAGTTGGATTATTCCTTTCAACATGTTTTAATATCCCCCATATGAAAATAAATGCAAAACCAAAAAAATCAATAAACCAACAACACACAAATAAGCAATAATTTTTTTAAAGTCAAAAACAGAAAATACTTTTCTTGACCATATCAACTTCTATTCATACAGGAAAACTTTCAGCATTGTTCTTTACTGACTCCTTCTCTATCCATTCTCCCTTGAACCAATTCCAATTAGACTTTTCTCCAAGACTCCAGGGAAAATTCCCTAATGAGAGTAACTGAGGACCTCGACACTGTCAGAGTCAATATCTAATTCTCAAATTGTCATAGCATGCCATTCCAATATAACTTGATGAGGTTAATCATGCATCTTTCTTAAAATATTTCTTCACTTCTATGATGCCACATTCTGTTGATTCTACTTTTCTTGCTTCTCCCTTCTTTTCAGTCCTCGTTATAAGATCTGGAGAAACTTTCCAAAATTTTTATTTTTTTTCCTCCTATATTATTTGCTATTGATTGATTATATCAGCCAGTCCTATGATCTTGAATGAAATCACTCCAGATGGGTGGGGTGAGCTGCTTGGAATCTATCCAGGGCCTAATGTTGAAAAATTTGCATTCTGTATGTTTCCAAATCTCTTTTTTCTTCTTTTTGTTCCTTCCCATTCACTAAAGCCCTTTAAATGTTTATATTCAATGCATCACTAGAATATAGACTTATCTTGTTGTTAGTTAGTCCTGAATTTATTCAATTTCAATGAGGTCATTTGCTACTTCCTGTAAAATTACATTTCTGGAAAAAAAATATATATGGTAGATAGTATAGAGAGTCAGGTTTAAATTCTGACAAGAGTTACTAAATTAAACTAATTTTAATAATCATATTGCTCTGAATATAAAAAGAAAACTTTACAAAAAACATTCTTCAACTATATGGTAAACTCAGATTATGATGAGTATTCACTGTGAATGTGTGGTAATTTCATCTGTAAAATTTGTAGACACAAGCATATCATTTCCATTACCCACGACTTATTTTTTGAAACTAATGTCAGTGTTTCTTGAATAGCTTTCTAAATTACTCCACAAATCACCAATAAAACAAAGAAGATGACTTCATAGGCATAAATTGTAAATTTATGATATTAAAAATGAGCAGTGGTTACCTTATATAGGAAACTTTAATGTTAATACATTTAAACAAAAATAGAGTTATTTCCATGCATATAAATTGACAAATTACTTTTGACACTTCTAATTTACAGCAGTCCTGGTATAAAAGTGAGAAATGTGAATATCTCTTTCTTCCTACTCTTGAATCTACATAAAGCTTAATCTCCCTGCTAAGTAAAGCAGAGTTATCAATCATTCATGCCTCTAAATGTCAGATGCTAAGAACACACCATGCAATAAGATTTTATTCTTTTGTTTAAAATAAAATGAATTTCAAGTCTTTTTTGAAAAAGAATAAAAAATATTTTAAAATATAATTTCTCATTTTTAAAAAGCTCTTAAGAATATTTCTAACACAATAAAGCAATTGTTTCTCCAAAAATTAAGAAATAGATATGGAAAGATGTAGTAATGATTAATTCATTTAGACAATATTTTGTTATATGAAGTTTGAATTTTGATGGTGAGATTATGTGTTCATCTTAGTTGATCATCTACTTTGATCTTTTGTTTACTTTTGTTTACATTAGAATAACATCTATATATTTTGCTCTCTGTTCTTACTCGTGAATAAGAGTTGGCAAATATTTTGTTGCTAATGATGTTGGCTAGTTTCATTTGGTTAAGTAACTCAATAGGAGCTCACCAGGGATTTAGCATTTTACTTATGTATCACTTCAAAAAACTGCCCTTTTTCCTGTCCTTATGGAATTCTGTTAGTGGGGAACTATACTTTGATGAGACAAAAATGTCAAGATCTTAATTAGTTGTGACTATTAAAGAAACCACAGCCCTTTTTACTGGAAAACAATAGTTTGCTAAATTTGACAAATTTAACATGAATAATTGTACTCATTTTTAGTATGTTTTATCAGCCTCAGTATTCTCTCATTTATTAACTACCAGTTTGTTTTTTGTTTTTGTTTTTGTTTTTTTGATTTGTTGTGTTTTGTTTAGGGCTGTACGTGCAGCATATGGAAACTCCCAGGTTAGGTGTCAAATCAGAGCTGCAGTTGCCAGCCTATGCCACAGCCACAGCAACACCAGATGAGAGCCATATCTGAGATCTACACTTCAGCTTCATGGCAAGCCAAATCCTTAACCCACTGAGTGAGGCTAGGGATCAGACCTGAATTCTCATTGATACCAGTCGGATTCTTAATCTGCTGAGCCACAATGGGAACCCCATATAGGGATAATCTTATGTAACCTATGGTTATGTTTTCTATCTTTCACTTATCTAAAACGGATTGATGAGATTATAAATTTTAGGACTAACTGGATTGAATGGAGTTCAGTCATATTATAACCTTTTTTTCTTTGCTATTTTTATATTTCTTGGTAAATAGAAAATATCTGGATAAAGCATAATCTTGTATATCTATACATGTATACCTAGGTAAATTCCACCTGAAATTGAAAAATCTTGATTGACAGTTTGGAAACTTGATTCGCAATAGAATAATAATATAGCTATGTTGCCTATAGGTTGACTTTCTGGCATCAAACCTGGATATGAGACAAGAGCAATAACCACTTAAATTCTATAAAGATGGGCAGCTGGTGCAGCAAAATATTTTAAGTTATGCCAAAAAAAAAAAAAATGGAAAGGGAAGCAATGTGTTTATGTGATAATAATGGTCAAGTCTTTAAGCCTAGCTAATAAAATCATGCATGCAAATAAAAGCTGATTGTCAGTTCTGAAAAAAATAAAAAGATGAAGTTTATCATCTTTATAGAGTTTTTGGGTTAAGAATTTGAAGTTATTGGAGTAATACTGTAAAAGCAGAGGAGCTATTTGTAACAATGATCACAGTTAAAGCATATACTTTGGCCTTGTCACTGGTTGCTTGGCAATAATTTACTGGCATCTGCTTCAGTGAATACTCCTCTAAATCTTCCTTTCCTTTATGTTCTCTCTTCAACCTCATTATATCCCATCCAGACAGATGGTGGTATTTATGTTTTTCAGTTAAGGGACTGTGTGTTGATAAGTTAAATAACTTACCTGCTAAATTTGAAAACTCCTGAAACTATATCATTCCAAATGCTTAACAGCTATGTCATTAATATTACTTGTGTTGTAATATAGCAAATGTCAGGGAAGAGACTCCACCCAGCTTTGTTTACCACTTCCTCTATAGGGCATGGCATGAAGCTTGATGATGGTTATCCTTCTATGTCCCTACAGGATGAACATGATCTATGCCCCCGGCTTTTCAGTCAACCTAAAGGTTTTGGATTCCAAACCACTCCTCTCTGGCCACTGACATGATTCCAAGCTTCCCATGCCTTTCCTTTCCATTCATTTGTCAGAACTTCATCTGACACTGCAATAGCATCCGTTACTCAGGCTTTCTGTCTCCATCTATCAGGACAAAGAACGCAGAACAGATGCATATCCTCTTTGGGCTCTGTTTCTCAATGGTTTTAATCTATGGTTAACTACTCAAGAAGACTTTATTCAACTTTAGTCTCTGTATTCAATTACATTAGCAATTATTGGGCTTATATTATGCATAAGGCATTGAGCTATACTGTGAGCAAACAAAATAGATATATTCTTTTCCTTATGAAGCTTACAATTTAGGGAATTGTTTTTATACTGAATATCACTTTTCATTATAAAATAGTAGCTAACTTCAAGCAATTCAACAATTTACTTATCAAATACTAAAAAAGTGTCATAATATTGAGTACATATATATTTTTTCAATCTACAATAAAAGAAATGTCAACACAATCTTACAACCAGCAAAAATATCATTCATGAGGGGGAAATCAAGACAAAGAAAATCTGGAGTTCCCACTGTGACTCAGTGGATTAAGAACCCAACATGGTGTTCATGAGGATGTGGGTTCAATCCCTGGCCTTGCTCAGTGGGTTAAGGATCTGGCATTGCCACAAGCTGCAGCATAGGTTGAAGATAGGGCTTGAATCTGGTGTTGCTGTGGCTGAAAGGCCTGCAGCTGCAGCTCCAACTCGACCCTAGCCCAGGAACTTCCATATGCTGCAGGTACAGCCACAAAAAGAAATGAAAAAATCTAAGAGAATTTGTAACTACCAAATTTACCCTAAAAGAATGGACAAACAAGTTCTTTAAAGAGACAGAAAACTACATACACACATATATTTATATATAAATATATATATATGTATATATATACATATCACATTTTAAAAGGAATCTTAGAATAATAGGATAGTAGGAATGGAGAAAGACTAGGTAACCAAAAATATAGGTAAATAGGAGTCCCCTGGTGGCTCAGCAGGTTAAGAATTTGGCATTGTCACTGCTGTGGTGAGGGTCACTGCTGAGGCAAAGGTTTGATCCCTGGTCCAAGAACTTCTGCATGCTTTAGGCATAGTAAAAAAAAAAAACATAATGGTGACTATAAAAAGCATTCATTTTCCTATTAAGTTTTCTAAATTGTGTTTGATGGTTGAAGCAAAATTATAACACTCTTTGGTGTGGTTCTATGTAGATGAAATATTTATGACAATTATATTATAAATAGAGGAGAATAAAGTGATTAAAGATTTCTAGATTTGATTCAACTGCTAAAACATGAAGAGTATATTGTCCTATGTTAGATGCCCTATGTAATAGAGCGGTGAAAGAAAATTTATACAAAGAGATACACTCCAAACACTAATGAAGTTAAAATGGGATTGTAAAAAAAATTCTAACAACTCACAGTATGGCAGAAAAGAAGAGAAAAACAAAATTCAGAAATTAAGCATTAACTTATTTCAAAGTAACCCACTGATTAAGGGAGAAATCACAATGAAAATTAGAAAAGCTTTTGTTCAGAATAATATGGGAAGTACAACATCGCACAACTAATGAGAATCATTAAAGTCATGATTAGAGGTAAATTAATAGCATTAAGTGAATATATTCTAAAAAAGAAATGCTAGAAATCAGTTCACTAAAAATCCATCCTCATAAATTAGCATGCATAGGCAAACAAACCCAAAGAGAATATCAGTAAGGAAATAATGAAGATGACAACAGAAATCAATGATGTGATAAACAAAACAAAGACAATAAATCTAAAAGTTTGTTGCTTGAAATTTTCAATTGATATTAACTATGAAAGATAATTTCATAAAATTGTTACTATGCTGGAAAGATTGATCAAGAATAAAAGACAAAGTACACAAATAATAAATGTCAAGAAAAAAGGAGGAGATCAATATGGAATGTTTTAGGCTGTTAAGGGTGTTATAAAAAATATCATACCCTAGATGGCTTACAAACAAGAGAAATGTATTTCTCATAGTTCTGAAAGTTGGGAAGCCCAAGAGTGAAGTGACAACAGATTTGATGTCTGGTGACAGCCAGCTTCCTGGCTCATAGATGGCCATCTTAGCAATGTCCTCACATGGCACAAGAGGCAACGGACTCTCTGTGGTCTCTTGCATGAAAGCACTAATCCCACACTCATGACCACCACCCCTCCAAATACCATCATGTTGTGGAATAGGTTTCAACATGGGATATTTGGGGGGGAACACAAAAATTTAGTATATAGCACATATCCTATATACAATTTTTTAACAGGGAATTATTGCTCCATGTGTATAAAGTTTCAATTACGTGAGATAAGTTCTACAGATATGCTGTACAACATAGTACATATAAGGATCAGCAGAGTACTCTACTCTTAAAAATATACTGAAGAAGTTCCCTCGTGGCGCCAGTGGGTTGAAGATCCACTGTTGTCACTACAGTGGCTCTGGTTACAGCTGTAGTGCAGGTTTGATCTCTGGCCAGGGAACTTCCACATGCCATGGGTGGGGCTGAAAAAGAAATATACTGAAGATAATTCTCATGCTAAGTGTTCTAACTACACACACACACACACACACACACACACACATACACACACACACATACATATACCATACACACAAAAAGCATAAGGAATTTTGGGAGGTGATATATATGTTTAGTACCTTGATTGCAGTGATGGCAACATAGGTATATGCATATGTCCACATTCATCAAAATATATGTATTAAATATGGGCAATTGTTTTCTATATCAATTATATCTCAATGAAACTCAAGAAAAATTAAAGGGAAAGCATATTTGCCCCGTGCACTCATTTTAAAAAAAGATAAAATACAAATAACTTAGGTCAATAAATTTAAAATTTAAAATAAAAAGCAAGTTTAGAGAAAGACACAAGCCTCCAAACTTCCCCAAAAGGAAAATATCAGTTTTCTTAAAAGTATTTAAATGATTTAAATCTGTAATTTCGAGTATTCCCAGAAAGCCATCTTCATATAAATATTGCTGATTTCTATCAAATATTTACGTAAGATTTAACATCTTTATTATGCAAAATTCTTACAGAGAAAAGAGAAATTGAGAATTATTCTTTTTTTCCATTACTTAATGAATTTTATTACAATTATAGGTATACAAAAATCATCACAACTCAGTTTGATAGCATTTCCTTCCCAGACGCTCAGTGCACACCCCCACCACCAGACTGTCTCATTTGGAAACTGCGAGAATTTTTTTTTTTTTTTTTTGGCTTTTGTCATTTTAGGGCCGCACCCGTGGCATATGGAGGTTCCTAGGCTAGGGGTCTAACAGGAGCTGCAGCTGCCAGCCTTCGCCACAGGCACAGCAACGCAGGACCCGAGCCGTGTCTGCGACCTACACCACAGCTTACGGCAACACTGGATCGTTAACCCAATGAGCAAGGCCAGGGATGGAACCTGCAACCTCATGGTTACTAGTCAGATTCATTAACTGCTGCGCCACAACGGGAACTCCCGCGAGAATTATTCTTAATTCAGTTTATGAGGCCATCATATTCTTTGTAACACAACTAACAAGATTTTACATTAAAAATATAAACAACCCCATTGAAAAATGGGCAATGGACCTGATTAGACATTTCTCCAAAGAAGATAAACAGATGGCCAACAAGCACATGAACAAATGCTCAACATCACTGATGATTAGAGAAATGCAAATCAAAACTACCATGAGATACACCTCACACCAGTCAGAATGGCCATCATTAACAAATCCACAAACAACAAATGCTGGAGGCGGTGTGGAGAAAAGGGAACCGTCCTGCACTGTTGGTGGGAATGTAAGCTGGTGCAACCACTATGGAAGACAGTGTGGAGGTACCTCAGAAAACTCTACATAGAATTACCATATGACCCAGCAATCCCACTCTTGGACATGTATCCAGACAAAAATTTCCTGGAGAAAGACACTTGCACACACATGTTCACTGCAGCACTATTCACAATAGCCAAGACATGGAAACAACCCAAATGTCCATCGACAGATGACTGGATTAGGAAGATGTGATATATATACATGATGGAATACTATTCAGCCATAAAAGAGGATAAAATAATGTCATTCGCAGCAACATGGATGGAATTAGAAACCCTCATACTGAGTGAAGCAAGTCAGAAGGAGAAAGACAGATGCCATATGAAATCGCTTATAACTGGAGTCTAAAACACTGCACAAATGAACATCTCAATAGAAACGAAAATCACGAACTTGGGGAACAGACCTGTGGTTGCCAAGGGGGTGGGGGAGAGGGTGGGAGGGTATGGGGTTAACTAGTGCTTTAATGATGGAAAAGCAAGGAGATCCAACTGTATTGCATGGGGAACTATATCTAATCACATGTGACGAATCCGTTTATGTACATGTAACCGGGTCACCACACGGTGCAGTTGGAAAATCTGACAGAAATCTGTAAACCAGCTATAATGCAAAAAAATAAAAAAATAAATTAAAAAAAATATATAAGCTAGTAAACTAATAACCTTTACAAATTCTAAGTAACACATTAGCCTATGTAGTCAATGAATCCATTAGGTGGATAAAGCTTAATTGTTAATTTGTGTTACAGAAACACAAAAATAGTATAATATCAGAACATTAATAAATAAAATTTATAACTTTGACGGAATAGAGGGAACATTTTTGAGTATCACGTTAGACTTTAAAAAGGCTTTGATAGAACTAAATGTTTAATCTGTATAAAGATTTCTTTAACTGTGTGTACAGAATTAATGTATGGCAAAAAAATCATCTGTAAAATAATGAGAAAGTCTTCCCCCTAAAACCAGTGACAAGAATAAAAGTTTACTTTTATTTTTTTTTTCCAATTTTGTATTGGAGATTCTAACAAAAGCAATAAGACAGGAAAATCCAGTAATCAGAAATTCTTATTTAGTTGGTTTGGGGTATACTTTACATATTCAAATTATAGGGGCTACCCCAAGTGATTCTGCTATATAGCTTTTCTAGAGTCTCAGTATCATAATCCGCCATTTCTGGGATTTGCAGCAACAGGTGGAAATTGACTGATGAGAGTCCTTGTTTTTCTTAACCTGTCGTATAAGGTATCTATCTGCCATTGCTTCTTTGGTTAGACTCCTAAGCAAACCCACCCAAATACTCTGATCTTGATGACTTTGGCAAAGACTGGGGAAAAGCAGAATTCATACAAACATACTAGGTCGAATCAGTCTTAATCTCCCTGAGAATTATGCACAATATTCTCTAAATTTTCATGATTTCATTCCCTTGTTCTTTGAGACTAATTATGTGGAAGAAGTGAGCTTAGTCAGTTACTATTAATGGAGCATCTTGGAAGGAACCTGAATGTCTAATTCCAGCTTAAGTTACAGGAATTATAAATTGTCGTGGAGATGCCTTAATATTTGGTGGTCACTATAGATAAGTCACTAATGTATCTATAATTTCTGTGGATTTTTCCTATTTTTAATTTCACTTTCCCCCATCTGTATATCTTTCTATGTACCGTATTTTGTAGTAATGGGAAGACATCTGATTACTTGTAAGAAAAACAGGTAGTTAGACAAATTTCTATTCATGATTTTACCAGGGTTCTTTAAAATGGATATTAATTAGTTGAAAAACTACAGACAAAGCTTCCTTTATCTTCTTATTCTAAACAACTTAATTGATTTGTATTTATGGAATTTCAAAATTATATTAAAGATATATAGTTTTTTAAATCCTACTGATATAAGTATCATTCTCCATAAATATATCTGTGTTAAATTATGACTAGCAAATAAAATATAAGTGCCATATGAAGCATTTTTGAAATTAAGTAAACCACAGACAATAATTTTCAATTTAAGTAGATTATTATGGATCAAAATGATTGAAATTTAAAGATTAAAAAGTCCAATTAAAAATAATTGAACTTGTAATGGCCTA
The DNA here is from genome assembly GCA_004024745.2 of Catagonus wagneri. Classification (NCBI taxonomy): domain Eukaryota; kingdom Metazoa; phylum Chordata; class Mammalia; order Artiodactyla; family Tayassuidae; genus Catagonus; species Catagonus wagneri. Next base: position 4,439,047 of record PVHT021183530.1, on the reverse strand, counting down.
CAATTTGAGAAGGAAACTAATTAAAATAAGAAATATTAGCATTAAGAAGCATTTGTGGAAGATTGATTTGTTCTAGTTGTTTTGACTCTGTTTATTTTAACCTTGCTTGAGATTATTTAGAAAGAGCAGTTATCTTCAAGCTGTTTGATAATAACAGGTGTTTAAGTGTTTAAACCATCAGAGGAAAAATACCAGATGATTAAATGTCACAAAGAATTTATTGGAAATGAATTTTAGTTCCATAGCTAAAAAATCATTTAAGATGATTCAAATAATTATTTTATGCTTTCTGTCTGGATTAGTTAAGAGAAAAATCTTTGCATTTTTAAAATGCTCATTCACAATGAATCTTGCATAAGCTCATTTTGTCTTTCCTTCACTGGAAGGAAGAGGCCATCAGAGGGCATCTTCTCTAAAGAATCAGGGATCTCTTTTATATGGTACTACTTGGACCCTATTGTTATTGAAACATTAGAGTTTAAGAGGCTTGGTCAATATGGGAAGTTAGTTTTCCTAGGCAGAAGTGGTATATTTAAAAAGGGCTAAGATGTCTCTTCTATGAAGCAGCTAAATAGGTTGAATCTTGGAAATCTCTGATTTCAATATGTGTGCTACTATTTGCATGGTACTGGAAATCACCTCCCACCCAGGGTCAGACTCATGAAGGGTCTCATGGAGTTTAGGAGATTTCCTCTCTGTTCATTGGGTCTCAAAGTTGAAGTTAGCAGATACCATGAGAACTCTAGGTGTTGAGGGACACATACCAGTTCAAATAGGGGCTAATCAGCTAAATTTGTTTTAAAGAATGCTTTTTGCTTCATTTGTCTGAAAATGCACAGGTACAAAACAAAAGGAAATTGCCAAAATCAAGATACAAGTGAGCAGTAGTTATTATAATCCATTCAGTCAGTTAATGACTTAACAAATGATTACTGACTTAATATAAGCCAGACCATGGCTATTTCTTATGAAATAGCAATGTGCTATAACTGGAGTTTTCAAAAATATATTAGTAATATATCTTAACAACAAAAAGAAGCAAAAACATTATTTAAACTTAGATGCATGAAATATCTATATTTGCATCATTTAGCTATTAATTTTAATATTTTTATATTTACTTTAGGTTATGTGAATATTTCTTCTGATCTCCTTATAATTGGGTTAACAACATTTCTTGTGGGAAATGCATTAATTTCAAGTGTACCTGGAAAGATAACATGTATGACTGGGAAAAAGGGTGAAAGAACCCATTTGCTTCAATCTTAGGCTTGATAATGGAAGTAGATGCCATCTGAGTAGCATTTAATCAGCAGTCAGGGTAACCTTGGTATTGACACATTGTTTGTAGGAAAATTGACTGGCTAATCTAAAACCAGTTGTTGTGGGATTATTTCCATTTGCATGCCCCATAATAGAAATGACACATCCCAACCTAAATTTGCTGTTGAATCAGCATCTTCCAGACCAACAGGACCAGCATCATCTAAGGGCTTCTTAGAAATGCATATTAGTAGTTTGGGATTAACATATACACACTACTATCTATGAAATAGGTAAACAAGGACCTGCTCTATAGCACAGGGAATTTGATACTCAATATCTTGTAATAACATGTAATGGAAAATAATTTGAAAGGGATTAGATAGATAAATATGTATAACTAAATCACTTTACTGTATACTTGAAACTAATACAACATTATAAATTAGCTCTAGTTTATTTTTTAAAAAAAAGAAAAAAAAATAAGAAATGTAGATTACTCTGCCCCAGGTCCAGTGAGCTGGAATCTGTATTTTAATGAGATCCATTCCCCTTAAAGCATTAAGTTTTGGAAAACAAATATCAGTAATATATCACTTTTTCTCTGCTTGGTTATATTCTTCCATCATTTAAAATAAAATTAAATAAAACCAAAACAGTGAAAAGTTTGTCTCTGATTAACTGAACGTCCCCCCAAGTAAGAAATATTATTAAATCAGTACAATATTAAATAACCTCTGAGGAGGTTCTAAATGACCTAGAGAACTGTATGTGGTGGTGATCTCACAGGCCAATTTTTTATTTCTTTATTTTGGTCAGTTGTGAGAGAACTCCCTCTGTTCCAGAAACAGAGAATCCCTATATTCTAAATTGGCTTATTATCTCTATCAACAACTGATTTAAAAGGCAAGGAGAGTTCCCACTGTAGCTCAGCAGTAACAAATCCAACTAGTATCCATGAGGATGCGGGTTCAATCCTTGGCCTAGCTCAGTGGGTTAAGGATCTGGCATTGCCATGTACTGTGGTATAAGTCACAGACGCGGCTCTGATTTGGCATTGTTGTGGCTGTTGCATAGGCCTGCTGCTGTAACTCTGATTCGACCCCTAGCCTGGGAATCTCCATATGCCATGGGTATGGCTCCAAAAAGCAAAATCAAAAAAAAAAAAAAAAAAGGAGAATAAGACTATCAGCACCGCTTTCCTTGAAACATTATATGTGACATTTAATTTAAGATTGAACCCTCATTTTAACTGCTATTTTATTTGTATATTCAGATTAATTTGAGACTATCCTAATTTCCTTTTTTTTTTTTTGTCTTTTTGCCTTTTTATGTAGATCTGCACCCGTGGCATATGGAGGTTCCCAGGCTAGCGGTCTAACAGGAGCTGTAGCTGCCAGCCTTTGCCACAGCCACAGCAACGCGGGATCCGAGTGGCATCTGCAACCTTCACCACAGCTCACGGCAACGCCGGATCGTTAACCCACTGAGCAAGGCCAGGGATCGAACCCGCAACCTCATGGTTCTTAGTCAGATTCTTTAACCACTGAGCTACGAAGGGAACTCCCTATTCTAATTTCCTAGTCATCATAAAATAACCTCCTAAAATGGGACACATTTCATGAATTAATGCAATACATGAAAGCAAAGTGGTCAAAACTATAATGTTTCCCAGTGAAAATAAATAATCCAGAGTGGCAAAATACCACCATGCTTCCTTTTTGGGGAACTGTATACATAAATAATTATGGCTTTCAAGATTTCAAATATTTATGTGTATACTATGTACTTATACACTATATGAAAATACACATATTATTGTGTTTTTACAGTGATGCACAAGTTGAGGGGAACTTGATACTGCTATAACTCTAGTGAATAAAAATTTTTATAGGAAGATCCTTAGCTTCTCATATGTTTCCACTTAAATCTTTTATTCTCTTTTCTTTTATATTTTAAAAGTTATTTTAAATTCTGCCCCCTAAGTATATGACTTCCTTATTAATGGATAATACTGAAAAAATGTTCCAACTCGTGTAATTAGCAACTAGCCCCAATGTACTGCAATAAAATGCTGCTTTCAATTAGTCACCTGGGTCACATATTGTTCCCTTGAGTGCAGGGCATAAAAATGCAACACTTTAATCTCTTTATTAAAAGATTCTCTGGAGTTAGAGAGGCATATTAAAAACTACTTTATTAAAGATGTCTTTAGTCTGCCTAATGTGTTTTGCCAATCTAAAATGTAAGGAACAAAGAAGAAAAAAAATTAAACACGTTATACATTGTTAGATGTGTTAAAAGAACAACAAAATGCAATCCAATTAGTATTTATTGAGCAACAATTATACAACTATTAAACTCCAGAGATTCTTTCAGGCACTATATATACTTTCAAAACTTAATGTTTTATTTTTCATCTTGAAAACCTTATAATGTAATAGTAAAAAAAAGACAAATATATGCTTACAGGAATATAGGCATGCTGCAATCTAGGTAATATCAAGATCCATGGGGACACAGAAAAATAAGTATTTTCCCATAGAGTACACAAGAAAGCGTTTCTGCTTTAGAATGTGTTCTTTTCATGTGGTTGATATTTTCTCTGCTTTTCTAACTTCTGAGTTATTATTTGTAACTCGTAGAAATTTTATAATAAACCATTATTATGTTGTTAAAATATGTACAAGATATATGGAATCCTCGTTGTGGCGCAGCAGTTAAGGAATCCGACTAGGAACCATGAGGTTGTGTGTTCGATCCCTGGCCTTGCTCAGTGGGTTACTGATCCAGCGGTGCCCTGAGTGCGGTATAGGTCACAGACGCGGCTCGGATCTGGCATTGCTGTGGCTGTGGCATAGGCCAGCGGCTACAGCTCCGATTCGACCCCTAGCCTGGGAACCTCCATATGTCGCGGGTGCAGCCCTAAAAAAAAAAAAAAAGAAAAAAAAGAAAAGATACAGAGCTCTATTTTCTTCATTAACACTGCATGCTCTTGGTGGGTTACAAATATGTGTGATTTTGTCGGCCTGCGACAGCAGAATTGAATCTGCCATGTCATATGTAATAGCAATGCTGTGAAAATGGGAAGGAAAAAAGTAATTACTTTCTAATATAAACATTTAATATCATATACACATATATACATTTATGAGTCTATTTATGAATTATGCTATATAATTCTAAAACAAATTTCTATCATGCCTTCCAAGATGATAAAATATCTTAATGTCTTTCACTTATTTTGTTACCCTTAAATGTGCCCTAATTATATTTACCAAAGTACTGTGTGTATGCATGTGTGTGAATAAACCATGGGATCTTCTTTAGCATGTCAAGATACACACTAGATATAATATTTTTCAGAAAGGAATGGATATTTTAATTTTGGCTATTATTAAGGTTTACTAAGTACAAAACCTTCAACTTTCTGATACATTTCTGATTTCAATATATAACATTATACTTAACACTTTTTAAGAATAACTTTAAATTTTTTTTTCATTTTCTTCCAGGTTCCTTCATTCATTTTTTTTGTAATGATTTTTATTTTTTCTGTTATAGCTGATTTATAGTGTTCTGTCAACTTTCTGCTTCATAGCAAGGTGATCCAGTCACACATACATGTATACATTCTTTTTTCTCACATTATCATGTTCCATCACAAGTGACCAGACATAGTTCCCAGTGCTATAGAGCAGGATCCCATTGTTAACTATTCCAAAGGCAAATAGTTTGCATCTATTAACCCCAAATTCCCAGTCCCTCCTACTCCCCCCCACTTGGCAACCACAGTTCTGTTCTCCATGTCCATGATTTTCTTTTCTGTGGCAAGGTTCATTTGTGCCCTATATTAGATTCCAGATATAAGTGAAACCATATGGTATTTGTCTTTCTCGTTCTGGCTTACTTCATTTAGTATGAGAGTCCCTAGTTCTATCCATGTTGCTGCAAATGGCATTATTTTGTTCTTTTTTATAGCTGAGTAGTATTCCATTGTGTATGTATACCACATCTTCTTAATCTAATTGTCTTGTCAATGGACATTTAGGTTACCTCCATATACTCTGGGTGTAGGCCTCAAAAAAAGCAAAAAAAAGAAAAGAAAAAAGTGAACTTTTAAATTTTACTTAATTCTGGAACAGATATACAGTTGCACTAAGTATAGTTAGTCATGTATAAGTAGGTATAAGTAAAATAGTTTTTAAAAAAACACAATTCTGAGAGAGGTGGACATGGACTAAGGAAATTTTCCAGTTATGAAAGAATTTTCTGAGTCAGTATACAAATGATCATATAGAAACTCTATTTGAATACATAAATACAAAAAACAAATTACTAGTGTAGGAGGAACAGCTTTAAATACTTCAACAATGATAATTTATAATGGTGTCAGTACCTCATGAGATGTTATTACCATCATTTGTCTTCACTAAAACTTCTCAACTTATGGTATTTGGGACAGTTATACCAGTACCATATAACACCAGTATAAAATATAAATCATTGACTAAATAAGGTTTACCTTTTGGAAAATGATTTGACATATAATTATTCCAAAAATATAGGTCTACTAAAAAGAGGTGTTTTTTTTAAATTAGTCACTGAATCATACAATCTCAGTGCTGGAAGGAAACTTAAAATTAAGCATTTATATTAGACCAAACACTCAAATATTGGACATGTGTATATCACAGTATAACTAATGAACTGATCAGTGTGTTTTTTGTTTTGTTTTGTTTTGTTTTTCTTTTTAGGGCCACATCTGCAGCATATGGTAATTCCCAGGCTAGGGGTTGAATTGGAGATAAAACTGCCAGACTATGCCACAGCCACAGCAACTCGGCATCCAAACTGCATCTGCGACCTACACCACAGCTCGCAGATCCCTGACCCACCTAGTGAAGCCAGGGATCAAACCCACATCCTCATGGACATTAGTCATATTAATTTCTGCTTTACTACAGTAGGAACTCCCAGCGCATTGTTGTATAACATTTTCCATGTCCCCCTCACAACTTCCTTTTCACTGCTTTTCATATCTTGGGGAGTTTGACTATAAGATGCTTTGTCATCTTTTCACTGAATGAAAATCGGTCTTCTTGTAATTTCCACGCATGGGTCTTCATGATTATTTGTTTAGCCTGCTAATGACTCTAAAATCAACATGGCCAAAAATGTAATTCATTTTATATTAAATACCTCTTCGTGAGCACACTTGTTGGTTTTCTGTATGCTAAATTTATCTTCAGTTTCTTATACTTTTTATCAGTAGTCTGGGGTGAAACAGTACTTTTATTCTAGGATCGTGAAAACAAATATCTTAGGAAGTTGCTATAATGAAGTACAAAAAGATGATTATATCATTATTTTAGAAAATCAACACATAGTACTCTAAATTATTAATCAATATTTGAAATACATTTGTGTCTATTTTAATGTGTATATAGCACAGACACAGAAACAAATTATTGCCCTGATAGAAAGGAAAAATGCCAACCAGTACTGTTTATGGTATCATCTCTTATAAGTGATTAATATCTAAACTGTGCAAAAGCTCATACAGCTCATTATAAAAGAAAATCTGTTTAAAAATGAATGGAGAACTTGAATGTACATTTTTCCAGGGAAGACACAGAGATGGTCAACAGAAGTGAAAATATGCTCAGTCTCACTAATTATCAGGGAAATGTAAATCAAAGCCACAATGAGCAATCACTTCACACCTGTCAGAATGATTATTATTAAAAAGACTACAATTGACAAGTGTTGATGAGGTTATGAAGAAAAAGGAACCCTAGTACACTGTTGATGGAAATGTAAAACAGGATGAAGGTTCCTCAAAAAATTCAAAGTAGAACTGCCATACAATGTAGCAGTTCTACTTCTAGATATCTATCTGAAGAAAACAAAAACACTACTATGAAGACATATGTGCACCCCTATGATCATCACAGTCTTATTTGCAATAGCCAAGATATGGAATCAACCATGTAAGTGTTCATCATTAGATGAATGGATAAAAAGATTATATATTTAAAATGGGATATTAAGAATATTACTTGGCCATGAAAAATAATGAAATTTTGCTGTTTATGACAATATGGATGGACCTAGAGGATTTTATGCTAAACAAAATAAGTCAGACAGAGAAATACAGGTGCTGTATGATATCATTTACATGTGGAATCTAAAAAGCAAAACAAGTAATCAAACAAAACAAAACAGAAGCAGACTCATACATACATAGAACAAATTGGTTTGCCAGGGGGGAGGGAGTGTAGGCGAACGGGTGAACTAGGTGAAGGGGATTAAGAGGTACAAACTTCCATCCATAAAATAAATAAATCATGGGGATGTAATACACAGCATAGAGAATATAGTCAACAATTTTGTAATAACTTTGTGTAGTGACAGATGGTTCCTAGACTTATTGTGATCATTTCATAATGTATATAAATGTCTAATCACTATGTTGTATACCTGAAAATAATATGGTATTATTTTAATATATTTTATATAAAAATAAACTTGAAGTTTTAATATTTAAAAGAATAAAATAATAAAGCCACTTTTAAATGTTCTGATACATAGTTTGTATTGTGAGGTTTAAATAAATAATTACAATTAGGAGAAGCAGAGTGATATCCTAGAAAACCTACTTAAAGTGAAAGCTAGGTCTGTCTCTTCTTTACCCTATGAATTTGTAAATGTTTAATCATGTATAAAAATAATATATAGAGATGAAGTGCTGGGCCAGATAGTGCCTGGCCCATGATTAGTGTCCAGTGAGAAGAACCCATCAGGCAAATGAAGCCTTTGGCAGAGTTCTGGCCACCTTGTTGCTGGCTGTTCAGTATTAACTATTATTCTTCCCCCAAGGAGTTTCAATCAATGTCCTGACATGGGTATGTGGCCCTATATCAGTTTTTATTGAGACCCAGAAAAAGATTGATGATAGTGCTCAGTCCCCTGCTCAATTTTTCATTTGATCCTAAGTATATCTTAAATATGGAATTTTTGTTTAAATAATTGCTTTAACATGTAATTAAATTTTGAGAGAAAAAAATGTCCCAGATCTATTTGGATGAGTAAATCACTTGCCTTCATTTGCTGATATAGTACTAATAGCTAATATATAAATTTTCTCAACTAGTGTGCAAAGAATAGGTGAAAAAATTGTTACTCTATAGAATACAATTTTCATGAGAGAATTTTCTGAATTCCATATTTTGTTTAACAGTAAATGTGCCTTGCTCACTTGTGATCTCATGTTGGAATCACAGTGTTATCTCAAAGATAGAAAGTTGTGAAGTTTTGTTTCTATTTGTCCTACAGAGCTAGCCCTTTTAAGGATACTAAGATGGAGCAACTGCCATGACTTAATTTTGAGCCATAAAAGTTAACGGGTCTCCTTAAACACAAATTTTCCTTCTTGTCAGTTACTAAACTATGGAAGTTTGCAGGTAAACATTGTCCTCGGTCGTCTTAAGAGACATCACAGTGTCTTACATTACATATCTGTTGGGAGCAGTCAGCGCTAAGTCTCACCGAGGCAGAGCCCGGATGAAGATGACTGCAGGACAGAGTTCCTTAGGGCGCCTTTGTCCTGAACTGCAGAGCAGTCAGGACCTGCTCAGCATCTCCAGAAAAGCCTCACTTCTACTATTTTGTTTCTGTCTTATACTATTTCTGGGATTAATTGTATCTGCCTCTTTCACAGCTCCTGTTCCTCTGCTTTTGAATACTCACAGAGGGTTAGGTCTTGTGTTCCTATACCCGCCTCTAAAAATTCCTACATGGCCACCACTGCCACCACCAGAAATTAAAACTATTCTATAATGGATAAAACATCCAAGCCCAGGAATGAGAGGGGTGTTTATTCTTAAGAAAATATGATATTACTACTAGATATAGATTCCCTTTCAAACACACTCAAAAGTGTATTCATAAAAAACACATCCTTGGAAAAACCCAGAATGGAGGCCTAAGCAGAGATTAGGGCCCAGGGTGAGAGTTTGGAGACTGGGACTTAATTGAAATGACAAATAGAATTGATTTATAGAAACTCTGTTGGTCTAGCATGTCTCTGCAAGTCTTTTAAGCTGTGAGCCAGTCAACGTTGCTGCCAACACAGACCCACATTCCTTGCCCATGGTGCACCTGGGAGTGCACTAGACATAGTTATAGTTAGAGATTATAGATTAAGTAGAAAATGTAGAGAAATAATAAAAGTATGGTTAACCACATGTTAGACATTATTAACCTCATATCCTGTTATGCTTAGAAAACTATATTTTTGATTGTTAAGATTAATCATAAACTTTCTATAAACTCTGTGACCTATTAATGTTTAAACTGTATTTTGCTATAAAAAATCTGTGCTCTGTATACTACCATTGTA
>PVHT021183530.1:4390638-4419587 GCA_004024745.2 Catagonus wagneri | reverse complement strand
AAAAAAAAAATTCTAATGAAAATGAATAAAAACTAGGGCTTTAGTTTTTAATACTTTATTACACTAAAATCAAAACTTCTTTTATAAATTAAGACACTTTTAAAAAATCAAGACCTTTCTGATTTTTAATTACTTTGTTCAGCTGGTAGACTTATTCAGTAACGGTTATATTAATTTTCATCCTGAAATTGAGGATTTTTTTTTACCATTTAAGTGGGAACTTCTATTTGGAAACCTTTTAAAAATGACTTTGCATTTTTATGAAATTTTATCAGCAAGAAACACGGAAATATATGTCTGCAATATCGTCTTGGAGAATGCTAAAACAATAGGAGCTTTTGGACAAATGCCAAAGTCTCTAGAAATAAATCAATTATAAAATTCTAGTTTTTTATTTTTACGTTCAAATATATATACCATATAGGATAAAAACTAGGGGCAGAAAAATTGACCTGATTGTCGTACTTATTAACGTAATGACATACTCTCTCTTATAAGTGCTATGCCATTCTTTACTATACCTAGCCTGCGTTTTGTTTTTTCTTCCTGAGATTCTTATTTTAAAGTTCATTATAAGGGAAACCAAGTAACCAACTAATAAACTCTACAATTGTTTTTAACATTTTGCTATACTTACTTCTTGAAGTCTTGATTCAATTGCAATATTTTATAAATAATATATAAACAATGAATGTTTGAGTAGGAAAACAGAAACAGAAAAATGAGTGTTTACTTTTCAGAAAATAAAAGTTTGATAATCACTTAACACTTTGGCAACATGGTTAACTTAGAAGTAAGCCATCCTGTTGTATTATTAGCACAAATTAATCCAAATGTTGCCAGATTCATTATTATATATAGATTTCTGGTTTACACTTCCTCACAGTTCAGCTTAACCACCAAAACAATAAAACCTAACTCTGTGACAGTTATGTTTAAGGTTATAGTATTTGATGACATTCTTTCCTACCAGATAATATAAAGAAAACAGTCATTAAATATGACTACTTGTGCCTAAAGTAAAATTAAAAAAAAAATAAAAGCTACCTAAAAAAGTTTGCAAGTACAAATAATTTTGATATAATTTGTTTTATAGAGCAACATTTTTTCTGTTGAGGAGGGGAGTATAATTGCTGCTTCTAATTTATATATATTTGGGAGACTATTCATTGCATGCTCTATTTTAGAAATTTTACTTATATAATTAATACCTTCACCTATATAATTTCCCTAAAAAATCTTAATTTTACACTACTGTACTTGTTTATCTGTAGCCATTACATCATAGGTGAGAATTTTGTTATCAATGCCCTGTACTACTCATTCAAATAATCATTTTAGCTTGGAAAATTTTAAAGAATTATAGGTATTTATTAAAATAATGGTAGTAATTTGTGGTAATAGCTAGCAATTAAAAGATAATATAGAGTAAAACAGAGCTTCCCCATTACCTTATTATTTCTTACTATTTCTCTAAAAAGCATATTTCCTTGAAATAAAACAAATCTCCATCTTGAAATATCTGGGCCTGACCTAAGCCTTCAAAATATAGAATAATGCATAGAGACCAAATTTTCTCAGAGTAATGCTTATATTGATCCATGAGAAAATATTTTCTAACTGGCACAACCTCTTTAAACTTATTTTAGCTAAACATAAAATTATATCATTTATTGGAATTTAAAGTAAATGAAAAAATTGTTCATTTTAAATCAATATTGTATTATCTAAAGCAAAATAGAATGATGTCAATAACAAGCAAAATGAAAAAATACAAGATTAATCTGATATTGGTAAATTACATTTTCTCTCATTTTTTTGTAGTGTGCTTTACTTTGTTGCAAAAAATTTATTGGAGAGTCAGCTTATTTTTCATTTTTCAGCTTTTCTGAACTATATTTGATAAGTAAAATTGTTATATATTTAATATATACAATAAAATGGTTTGATATGCATATACATTGTGAAAGGATTCCCACTATAGAGTTAGTACATCCATCACAGAGAACAATAAATATTTGGGGATGGAGAGCAATTTTAGGATGAGAGTCATTCATAATTACAAATCTTGTAGCCATATGTTATTTAATGACAATAAAAAGGCATATAGAATAATAAATCTAAAAAATGTGATACTGAACTATGCATAAATTCCTGAAGAATTCCCTATTTTAGTAGACTGTAAAATAGAAATCATCTAACTCTAGATGATTTCACTAAGCAAAGATCAGAAAAGACACTGAAAATGACAGTAATGATATTTTTGAAATAAAAGCCATATTTTAACAAAAACAGGAAAATATACTGCTATACATATAATCAGAAAAAACAGAAATATTAAAGGCACGAAAACAAAGAATCAAAAATGTTATTAAGAGTGCCACATGACACTACATGTTTATTTAAACAATATGGAAACACAGTTCCCCTCATCGGCATTTATTCTAGGAAAGATAATAATTTTAACAGAGAGAGGCATAGAGATGTTCAATATAATGGTCTTAAGCTAGTGGGCTAGAAAAGTAAAATATATAACACAAATAAAATGGCTTGTAATTTCTGATCTTTAAAAATATCATTTAAAAGTACAGCATAAAAAGGAGTTCCTTTTGTGGAACAACAGAAACAAATCTGACTGGTATCCATGAGGATGCGAGTTTGAGCCCTGGCCTTGCTCAGTGGGTTGGGGATCCATCATTGTCATGAGCTGTGGTGTAGGTCACAGACACGGCTCAGATTCCTTGTTGTTGTGGCCGTGGTGTAGGCTAGTAGCTACAGCTCCAGTTTGACCCCTAGCCTGGAAACGTCCATATGCTGCAGATGTGGCCCTAAAAAGAAAAAAAAAATAAATAAAAATAAAATAATGCTATGGCATAAAAAGATGTCTATTACATATTGTTGCATTACATATTCTCCATTTGCATAATCATATTTATTATATGTTTATCTATCAATGAAGTCATACTAGAAGTATGTGTTTCAAAAAGTTATTTGTGGCTATTTTTGCTTGGTGCAATTGTAGGAGAATTTATTTCATTATTATGTTTTTCTGGTGCAGGATATTTTTTAACAAGAGAAGCTTTTCATTTTGCCAAAAATACTAGAGATTTTTTTTAAATGGTGCCATCTATGAAAGAACAGTATTATATCCATAATCAAAATCTGAATATGAGAAAATAGCATGCTAAAAATCGCAAAGGTTTCTCTGACATGATTTCCTAAAAATAAGAGATGCATACGATGGGTTTTACAGTTTGAAAGTGGATAACCATATGCATTGAAATCTATTTTCCAGTGAGTAGTTTCTCTCTCAGCAGTTGCAAGCATCATTCTCTAAAATTTACTAAGTTAGAAACTTGGCAGTCAACTTTGAAACCTGCCTGTCACCCATCTCCCTCATCAATCAGTGATCAAGCTCTGCAAACTCTTCTTCCCAGTAATTTCTGAAAGTAGCTCTACTTTAACCCTGCTCTAATTTGCCCTAATGATCACTCATACACTATACCACAATAACAGCTTTGAGGGCTTCCCACGCTGTCTCAGACCCTTTTGTTCCTCCCTCTATACAAGGTGCCTAAGTATTCTGAATAGATTTTATGTCTGATAATGCTATGCTCTTGCTTATTTATTCATATAAGAAAAGTCATACTCCGTGGAAGAACATGTAAAGCTTTCTCTTTCTGACCCTTGTCTACTTGTCCAAACACAACTCTTCCATGTGTTTTAGCACAACAAAACTCCTTGAATACCGTTCACATAGTTCATTCCTCTTCAGTTCTGTAGCTTTGCTCATGTTACCTAGGAGACTGAGAATGACTGGCTCCTCCTACACCTTCTACTATAATTTGCCTGTCTTCTAGTCATTCTTTAGAATTCAGTCACATGTCAACACCTCCAGGAAAGTTAACAGGACTCCTTTTTCTTGGCTATGTGCCCTGCAATATATTATCATATCTGTGTGCATCCAGTGAATTGTCTTTCTTCCACATACACTTGGTATGGTCAGGACAGTCTAATACACAGCTGTATTTACAGGGCTAGCTATAGTCCCTTAGACATAGTAAAGCTAAACAAATATTATTTGAACAGAATGAACAGAATTGAGCCTAAATTTAAGAATCAGTTAAAACAATTCATAGATTCAGTTTCAACTTGAACATTGTAAAACAGACCTATTTGAAAATTTCTGTGTTATAGAACAGATTTCAGCCATGACCCTCATCATAAGAGGCTTATTATATCTCCAGGGATTTCTCCAGCTCTCAGATCTCCTACTGTATATTTTTTTCCTTACAGAATAAAAGAGAACATTTTCCTCTCCTTAGGTCATGTAGGTTAAAGAAGTGGAGACCTCAATTCAATAACTAGTTTTTTCTATGGGAAACTAAGTTTTTCCATGTAATCTCACTCCCATCTTTTCTATCAAAGTGCTTCTAGACACCATGCAAAATTTTGCAGTACTTTTCAGCAATAAACTTTGCCTATAAAGGTACCCTGGCAGAAGTTCTCTCAAAGTCACAATTGTTTCTATTAAAAAAACAGAACAAAACTGTCCAAACTTTGCATTTGATCTTGATTATTTGATCAATTAAATTCAAAATTCATCTGATATTGATTCCTACTTACCTACATACTCAGAAGGGGACCCAGACAGTGGCAAAAAAACAAAATTATAACAAGGTGATTTGTTATGTTCAGAAAAGCCGCTAGGAGACCTCTACCTAGATGCTTTAAATTGAAACCTCCTTTATAAATGTGTTAACATAAAATTTCTAAGCATATGTTGCTTACTTTATTATGTAATTTGATTGTTTTTGTTTTATCCTTCAATTATTTACTGTTTATTATCATCAATATCAATATTAATAAAAATTATAGCCACAAATGCTAATATTCATTAAGAATTTGCTAAATTAATGTGCTTAATGTAAGGTAACTCATTATTTAATGAATCATTGTTAAAACCAAAGAAAATAAGTGCTGTTATTAACCCGGACTTAAAGAATGAGAAGGCTTATGCACATACAGTAAATTTCTCAAGATTTCAAAAGTGGGCAGCAAATCTTAACTTTTTTTCTTCTGCAGGTTAAGGTGGTGTCTTCTGGAAAAATACAGACTGCCATGACCTCTCTAACCTGTATATTTGTTTATTTTCTTATTCACAAGGCCTAGCAGAATACTAAGCATAGAATCATTGCTAAAAAAAAGTTTGTTCAATGTATCTAACATTAGAAATTCTTTTTGGATGGGCTTAGACTTTAGGGGCCAATTTAATATGATGACTATGTTGAGAGTTAGGGCTAGGACAAAAAATAGTGCACCTTTAAGATAGTTTAAAGGATTCTGGAAAACACAGTGAATGGGCCAAGTATCTCATCAGTGTTAGACACATGGTAAGAAATTCCCTTAAATTCAGCAAACATTTAACTAATACAGGTCATATATCTGTCACCGTGCCAGATACTCTGGATTAGGAGGAGGTTCCACTTTCTACTGGGGAAGACAGACAGACAATTGCATGAGTTCAATTCAGCTTCCTGGCTGCTTTAATAGTAACTTTTTAAAATTGCTATATAATTACAAATAATGAACCAATCCATTTGCTCAGAATAGGTAAAATGATGTGCAAAGCTTCAGAAATGGAGGGACAATTAAATAGAGGTCATAAAATAGATAAGGATTTAGAATAATATTCCAGTTGAAAAGAACATCAGGAGTTAGTTTCCTAAAGTTTTAAAAGTGCATGGTTTAGCTGTGGAACAGAAAAGCATGGGACAAGAGCAGAGAGTAAATAACGTATCTGTTTTTGCATTTGCCAGTGACATTTTATGAGCATATTGGATGTAGTTTAATATGTAAACACTATGATTTGTGTACAAGAGAAATTATTACTCACAAAACAGAAAGAGACTCAAAGATTTTGAAACCAAATTTGTGGTTGTCAAAGGATAAATGTTGAGAGGAGAGATATATCAGGAGATTAGGATTGACAAATATACCCTGTTATATATAAAATAGATAAGTAACAAGGACCTACTGTAGAAGACAGGGAATTCTACTCAATACCGTGTAATAACCTATATGGAAAATGAATCTGAAAAGGAGCAATATATGCAAATGTACAACAGATTCACTTTGCTGTACACCCGACACTAACACAACATTGAAGGTCAGTTAATCCTCCAATAAAATTTTAAAAAATTAAATTAAATTAAATTAAATTAAATTAAATTAAATTAAAAGAATGAAATTAAGCCAGGGCAGAGATGGGAAAGTCCTATGGGGAAAAGGAGGTTGGGGACAAAAGATCACATAAAATAGTGTGATGAAACATGAGAAGGCTTGAGTAGATAAACAAAATCAATAAACCTTTAGTTCCACTAACCAAGAGGGGGGAGATTAAAATAAAATTAGAAATGAAAGAAGAAACATTATAAATAGTACCCAGAAATACAAAGGATCATAAGAGAATACACCAACAAAAGAGATGACCTAGAAGGTATGTTCATTCATTTATATTCATTTATAGATTTATGGCTGGCTACATACTGCAGTGACAGAGTTATTTAGTTGCAACTGACACCACATGGCCCATGATGCTTACAATGTTTAATATCTGCCCTCTACAAAAAAAGGAAAAATTGTCAAACTTAGCTATAATATATTCATTGTAACTGAGGGAAAAAGTGCTGTAGTTAATAAGGCTTATATCAGTTTTTATTTATTCTTTAGTAGTTATTTTCTAGGACCTCCTAAATTGTTTCTGAATATACACGAGAATTGTTGTTCCAAATCCTAAAATTGTTGGTGTTGAATAACTTTGATAGGTCTTAGATCTGTGTCCTATTTACAGACTTTAGTTAGTCTGCCACAGTTTCACACGTGCTGGCAAAAAATATGAGATTCTTGGGTCAGAGACAAAGGACTTCATTTCATTGCACAGCAGAAAAAAAGAGCAGCAAAAAGTGCTGGCTTTCTTTGCCCCTCAAGTTCCATAAGGCAATGAGGATTGCCCACGTGGATACACTGTACAAGGTGGGATTGTATGACTGCTGAAGAACCTGAAGCCAAGGGAATCACTTATAATATGTAGCAACAAACTTACCCAGACACTCACCGTGATGAGAGACATTAACTTTATTATGCTAAAAGGCACAATGACTCACCCTCTGCTCTGGAGGGAAACACTATTTCTTTCCAGGCTGATTGCTATATAAGCATTATGGAAAGATAGTCTGGAACAAAAGCTGTCAGTGCCTTTGCTCTTAAGACAGGCAGAAGCACAAGAAACCTGTGGAGAACTGTCTCCTGATAGGAATCAAATAAAAAATACTTTTAATCTGCATCTCTAGACAAATGCACACATTTTAGTGTGCAAATAACCATCGTTTATACTTTTCTCACAAAGTTTTTTATTTCCTTTGTGCTGAGCATATGTGCTGATACAACTTCACATAAGCACTGACATTTGACTAAAGTATTTTTCTTTGATAGTACTTTATGGAAAAAACTTTCAAGAAGGTTTTTGAGTGCAAATATAAATAAGTGGGCATATCACAAAAAAAAAACCTATTGAAATAAAAAATGCATTCTTATTTTATTAAAATGATTCAAGGAAAACTTGGCAGTGGAAAGATGCAAGTGCTTCACTGGCTAAAAGATGTTGCCATCAGTTGAATGACTATTTTTTCCAGACCATGCCACCTATATTGGCATCACAGTTGCCCTGTTCAAAGCATTTTGGCTAACTCTCAACACAACCTACTTATTATTGTAATTTTGCTTTTATATGTACTTTTCTCAGCTCTGGATGCTTAAGAAAGTACAAGCTATGACATCATGCCATTCTTCCTGATAAAAACATTCCTTTTGAAACATAGATTTTGACATTTCTAATAATCTTTTATGTTGCTTATAAGCCTTAATAACAAATTATGACAGCCAGACATTTAATGCCCATTCTAGGGAGATTTCCATTTTAGTTGCCATAGCAAACTGAGGCTTTGATATTCATGACTAAGCTGTGAATTTGTCATGCTTCAGATTCTTTTTTATTTTAGGCAATGCTTGTTATGTTTCAAGTATCCTCCAGATGATATACAGTTATCTTTGTGTGTAGGAGACAATAAAATTGAAAGCGTAATAAAATATCAAATATGTTCATCTGACTCTAATAATTAATTGTGCTCTGCCTACACAAGCAAATATTAAAATAAAAAAATGTCCCATTTCAGTTCAGAAGAAACAAATTAATTTATGGGAAAAGCTTATTTGGAGTTATAAAGAGGATGATATCTAAAGTCTAGTACTCAGGCTTAAATAGCAATTCTTATTTGTATTTTATTCCTCTCTGAATACTTTCCCAATAAGGTAATTAGATGGTTTGATATATGAGAGAAAGAAAACATGTGCACATAGATTTATTCACCATATGTAAATATAGCTCACACATGTTCTCATATAATATATAACAAAACTAATTTTCTTTAAACAGAGTGTATATATATATTCATAAATTCAAAGTGAAAAATGTAACCCATATTTTTCAGTTTGTCTAAGTCAGATATGCTCTACTTGTTCTTAAATATGTTTTGATATTTAAATAATTTTGATATACTCTTACTCTCATTGATACTTTAGTAATTAATTATTTGTTGGTTCTCTATTAGTCTTAATTTAATATGAATGTGTTATTTCTCAATATTCCCTGGTAATTTTTATACTTTTCTACTAAAAAAAAATAATTTTATACCATAATTTAATTTCTGCTAATAATTTACCCTGGACATTCAAAGTGAATGACACAATAAATGTACTTCAGTGTTAAGTGTTAGTGTAAAAGTAATGTCTTAAAAGTTTCTTTTTTTTTTTTTTGCCTTTTGTCATTTTATGGCCGCACCCGCGGCATGTGGGGGATCCCAGGCTAGGGGTCTAGTCGGAGCTGTAGCCACTGGCCTGCCCCGCAGCCACAGCAACGCAGGATCCGAGCCGCGTCTGCAGCCTACACCACAGCTCACGGCAACGCTGGATCGTTAACCCACTGAGCGAGGCCAGGGATCGAACCCGCAACCTCATGGTTCCTAGTCGGATTCGTTAACCACTGCGCCACGACGGGAACTCTCTTAAAAGTTTCTTGATATGAACTATGTCCAGTCTCTTGGTATAGACCATGAAGGAAAATATTATTAAAACAATAAGAATGTATATATATGTATAACTGAGTCACTTTGCTGTACAGTAGAAATTGGCACAACCTTGTAAATTAACTATATTTCAATTAGAAAAAAGAAATGGCCAAAACACTCTTTAAAAAATAATTTCTCAATGTGTTATTTTGAAAACAAATATATAGAAAAAGAGTTGGGGAGGACCTGTACTTCGTCCTTTAGATTTCTGTCTTTATTTTAATTTTATTCTCTATATATTTTGAAATATTTAAAAAATTAGAATCATATCTAAATCAAAATGGTATATCTTTTTTAAAATTTAAAGCTACTTTCTCAGTTAAAAATTGCTCTTATAAATTAACATTTCAGCAGACATCTTTGAAAAACACATTTCATTTCTCCATTTATGTTTTTAGGCTATTTTGTGCAATGAACATTTAGATTTCCCTTCCTTTTTCATTTTGTTAGTCACTCATCATTATGCTTTTTTAATCTAGAAATCATATCCTTCTTACCCAGACATTTTTTTTGTATTATTTTGTGATGATTTCTCTCTGCTTTTACTTTCTGGAAATCCTACTACCAAGATATTGAGCATTCTAGACTAACCCTTTAACTTTCATCTTATTTTCCATTTTGACTTTTTCTCTCCTTCCCAGCTTTCCAACTCACCTTAAACAACCACACCTTCAGCTTTTCATTTATAACACTTCTTTTTTTTGAGCATTTATTTTACAAAATATCTTGCTTTTATTTCATGAAGTCACTGTCTTATTTTTCAAAAAAAATCTAAATTATTTCTTGTTTATTTTTCTTTTAAAAGTTGTCTTTTGTTTTCCCAGTTTCTTTTTTCTGTTTACTTTGGCTTTTTATTTCTTTCATTAGTGGTCTTTTTCAATGATTGATAATTTTTGGTTTTCTGTTAATACTTAAGAGAGACGACTACAACATAGACTAAGTCCCCTCTCAATCTCCCTCTCTCTCTCTCTCTCTCCCTCTCTCTCTCTCTTTTTGTCACATCCTCAGCATACAGAAGTTCCTCAGCCAGGGGTCAAACCCTAACCACAGCAGTGACAATGCCAGATCTTTAACCCACTGAGCCACCAGGGAACTCCTCGACTAGATACTCTTTATGTGCATTGGTCATCTAGTGATCTTCACTGATTAGTTGATACATGATATTCATCTAGGTGCTATTTATATAATTGTACAATGTCATTATCAGTTAGTCCTTTCTTCTGAGTTATGAATCTATCAAGAAGCTCTCTGGTATCTTACACTGGTGGCTATAAGCTGTCTACTAGGACTACTAGTGGTAACTATGCTAAAGAAATTTGACGGGTGTCCCACAACCAGGAAACATGGTTCTGGTTAATCCTTCCATTTTCTGTAGACAGTCTCTCAATCCACTGTTTTGAGTATTCAGAGTTTACATCCTAATAGTTTGGACATTAATTTTATTCAAATACTTTTTTTTTTTTTTTTGGCCATGGCGTGCAGTGGCTTAATGTGGGATCTCAGTTCCCAGACCAGGGATTGAACCCAAGCCACAATGATGAAAGCACCAAGTCTTAACCACTAGACCACTAGGGAACTCCCAGTTTTATTCCAATCTTAATTTATGGTGAGGGGAGTTCCCATTGTGGCTCAACAATAACAAACCTGACTAGTATCCATGAGGATTCGGATTATATCCCTGGCCCTGCTTGATGGGTTAAAAATCCGGCTTTGCTGTGAGCTGCAGTGTAGGTCAAGGTCACAGATGCGGCTCTGATCTGGGGTTGCTGTGGCTGTGATGTAGGCCTGCAGCTGCAGCTCCGATTCAGACTCTAGCCTGGAAACTTCCATATGCCATGGGTGTGGTCTTGAAAAAATTTTGTGATGAAAGAGCAAGAGTTTAATAGAATATAATAAAATATATTTTAGAGTAGAATATAATAAAACAATCTGAATGTGTATGTGGTGCTCTTTTTCTTTACCATCTTTTCCCTCTTTTATTATCATATCCATTGGGCTTCTGAAAAATCTCCAGATGTGTGTGTGTATTAATTTCACTAAGTTTAACCAGATTTACTTTTTTCGATATGTGAATATATTTGAATTACTCCAACATAGCAAGAAAGAAGAGAGTATTATATGTTTTGAACAATAAGAGAAGGCAGTATTTCACTAAATCTTGACGATCATTGGTTTTAGGGCTCATCACGTTTCCAAGTCTTTCCTTTGTTTCATTTTTAATGAAAGCAATCTGAAGGAAAGCCTTTTATAAGATGTTCTAAACTTCTGAATAGAACAAGTTGCATAGGGAGTTCCCATCATGGTTAAAGGGAAACAAATCCAGCTAGTATCCATGAGGATGTTGGTTTGATCCCTGGCCTCGCTCAGTGGGTTAAGGATTCAGTGTTGCCGTGAGCTGACATTGCTGTGGTTGTGGTATAGGCTGGCAGCTATAGCTTTGATCTGATCCCTAGCCTGGAAACTCCCATATATTGCGGGTGTGGCCCTAAAGAGCAAAAAAAAAAAAAAAAAAAAAAAGGAGCAAATTGCATAGAATAATAGAAACACACACTCTATGCCAGTATCATATTATGAGGTTCTAGGAGAAATTGTTTCTAGATTATCTTCCAGTAAGTGTTAGGAATATACAAAGTAATACTGCATTTAAGAATCAGCATAGAATTAAGCAATATTCCTCAAATATTTTATATTTCTCAAAATACTAATAACAGAACCAGATGGACAGAACCAGGGAGAAACTATTCCCAAAGAGTGAAAAAAATCAACACCGAGAAGAGAGACCATATAGTCTGGTGAATATTATATTGAACTAACAAAGCTGCTCCTTAGCAATTAAAGAAAAAAAATCACTGCTCAAACAGGAGATGCTAGGTGACTTGAAAAATGAAAACCATAGCTTCCTTTTAATATTTTAACATTATATGTTAAACATATTTGCATAGATTGCATATTCAGGCCAAATAAAGCTGAAATTATAGATCTGTGGA
Organism: Catagonus wagneri; assembly: GCA_004024745.2. Taxonomy (NCBI): domain Eukaryota; kingdom Metazoa; phylum Chordata; class Mammalia; order Artiodactyla; family Tayassuidae; genus Catagonus; species Catagonus wagneri. Next base: position 4,407,415 of record PVHT021183530.1, on the reverse strand, counting down.
CAAAAATTTGGTGGAATTAATGAAAAATTTCTGTGGATTTTTAGAAAAGAGGTTTATATTTTGGGGACATGAGCTTGACTTTTCTATTTTTATGGTAAAGAAGTCACATAATTTTCAGGTTAAAGGGTCATGAAATGAGAATTTTATTTGAAGAGAGGCAGCCCACAGAATGAGAGCATTACTTATATCTAAATCCATGATCTAACAAATTAATTCAGTAAGGATGTGGCCCAAGAGCAAATATGAGATGTACTGCAGCGCTTCAGGGCCACAACTTGGTATATAGCTGTTGGTAATTGCAGATGACTCAGAATTTGCTGTTTGTTATAATTTATGTATTAAAAACAAATTAGAATGATGCAATGCCTTATTGCAAATGGGCTACAACAGACTACACTGGGTTTATGTGTTAGTATTGTTTCTGAGTCTTTACCCAGGAAAAAATTTAGCAATTGGTTTAAGGTATGGTTGGAGACCAAGAATCAGGGCAGCGCTGTCTTTTTTTTTTTTTTTTTTGCTGCACCTGCAGAGTGCAGGTCCCTGGCCTGGCCAGGGATTGAACCCACACCAAAGCAGTGGCAATGCAGGATACTTAACCTGTTGAGGCACCAGGGAACTCTGGATATGCATATTTTAACATTTTTCCAGAGTTTATGAACTATTTTCAGCAATAATTTGGAGAGTATATTAATGTGTGTGATTCTGGCACATTCAAAATGTGATTACTGGAGAAATTACTTAGAAAAGTAAAAGGTGTAGGTATGATATGTGTACCTTGTATTTGCAGATTGTTTTAAACTACTTCTACTCAATAAAGCAAGATTCTAGATTCACTAGATTATAGATTCACCTAAGAATAGAAAATGATTAATGGCAAAACAAGATTACTATTAGGATACTGCTAAAGTACATAATGAAAATATGAAAAATATATTTTTTCCTATAGAAGCAGATTCTGATGCTCATGTTATTATCAAGCAAATAAAAAATGAAATCACCTAGAAAATGTTAGTGAATAATAACAATAATAAGTATTCTGTTATTATCAGTCATTGTGCAATGCCTTCAAAATCTTATTTCATTTTCACAACATCCCAGTGAGGAAGGAATTATAATTACGCCCAATTTCCACTTTAGGGAAATGAGCCTTAAAGAGCCTCATGATTTGTTTGTGTTTATGAAACTATGAAGTGTCAGACCTTTGATCTAAACTTGAGTTGACTGACGCTAAAACTAATGACTTTAAGTACATGTAGAAGTTGGCCAGATAGTAAATCTCCTAGGATTTACTGGCCGTATGGTCTAGATCACAACTGCTCTGTGGTTGTAGTGAGAAAGCATCCACAGACAATACACGAAGGGGTGACTTTACTACTTCAATATCTTATATGCAAAACTGTTATGGTTGGGGGAAGGGCAGGTTTGACCTGCATAGGTTAAATTTGGCGATAATTTGTCAACTTCTGCTATATGGGATCATTATTCTTTTTCTGGCTCTAAGTTATATTTGCCCATAATGAAATTTCTTTAATGCCTCTTCATAGGAAGTGAAATTTAACATTATCTATTGACATCAAAATACATAAAAAAGCAAACTTATTAATTTGAGGAAGAAGAAAGCTGACTTTGGATTTTAAAACAAATAAGAAAGAATACAAAAACTTGAGTTCAATTCTAGCTCAAGAGTTCCTTTCAGTTTATTTCAGTTTAGCAAGTCTGAACTTCCATATAAACTGGAGGTTACCTAACCTACTTTGGGAGATTGTTGTAAATACTAAATTATTCTATAAACTTTATTGTTTGTGCTAGTCAGTTGATAAAAATATGATACATAGATCCACCTAATGGGTTAATATAATAAATGATCATTATATTTGTTTCAAACATGTTCCAATTATCAGTATATGTAGTAATTTTTCATATTAAAATGTTTTCCATATTTCAGAAATATTAAACATTTTCCCACCTAGAATAAAAGAATATATTTCCGATGTTACACATCAGTTATTTTGTAAAGAAATACCTGTGATCAAGTGTAGGTTTGTAAATGTTTACACAGTATCAAACTTTTGATTCATTAAATTAAGTTCATTAGTTAAATTTATAAATTAAATATCAGGATTCAGAGATCAAATCATGAAATTCCATAACTGTATCATTATTATATATGAATAATAATACTCTTTACATAACTATGTATCATATCTAATATAGATGCACATTTTAGGCCACTTAGGAAATTAAAAAAATATAAAGTAAAATAATTCGCTAAAGGCTATATCTAGAAGTAACATTAATTTTTTGTGAAATTATTTTCTAAAATTTCATATATGCATGCATATATGTATATGTGTATGCATGTGTGTGTTTGTATGAGATGTATGAATATGTGTATTTGTATATTGCCAATCATATAATTATAGATCATGTTTTTGTATTATTTATTTATTTATTTTTGTGTTTTTTTGTCTTGTTAGGGCTGCACCCACGGCATATGGAGGTTCCCAGGCTAGGGGTCGAATCAGAACTGTAGCTGCCAGCCTACACCAAATCCAGAGCAATAGCAATGTGGGATCCAAGCCAAGTCTGTGACCTACACCACAGCTCAGGGCAACTGCAGATCCTTAACCCACTGAGCAAGGCCAGGGATCGAACCCACATCCTCATGAATGCTAGTCAGTTTCATTAACCACTGAGCCATGGCAGGAACTCAATTTTTGTGTAATTTTAATACAAATTATTAAAAGTTATAATTTTTTTCTGTTATAGCAACAGAGTTAATAAGATGTTTGGGCATCTAAATAATATGTAAACTACAGAAAAGATGAAAGATAATAGATACTTTCCCTTAAAGATCAAGGCTGCAAAATAATTAAACCCAGAGATAAGTAAGAAAGAATTTTAAAAGTAAATGACAAAAACAGCATCTGTATATGTTAAAGGTTCTTGCCCTGGGTGCCATGAAAAGAACATGTACATCTCTGACTAGGAAATGGAAAGGCACTGGGTTTCACTGACTTTAGTAATGTTTTGACTCAGTTGGAAATGAGATTAATGACTTTGTCAAATCAAAGCATGCAAGAGACTCCAGCTGGGACTGACTCAGCTGATTAACCATCAGGCCTAAGAAATGGATGTAGTTGAATTATGATTGCCTGCCATCACAGCCATGAAAAATTACAAGAAATGTTCAAACCCACACACCAATGAAGGGACTAGAGGTAAAAAAATAAAATGAATACCGTTTATGAATCAAGCTTAGAAAATATTAGACATCCATTTGTAAGACTGTGTGTGCACATGTGTGTATGTGTTTGAGAGAGAAAGAGTAGGGTCTTATGTATGTTTGAGTATTGGAATGTGAGTTGTGTACATAGAAATCAAAAATTTTCCTATGAAATAGGTTTTCCTCAATAGACAAACAATTTGCCCTAATCTATGGCTGAATGTTGAAATACATAGAGAAAAAAAATTCCAAAAAATCTATCACTCAGGTAGCATACTTTGGAGGTTAAAGCCTTTCGAAATCACATCACTTCTAATATAACCAAATCAGAATTACAGGAAAATTAAAAGTTTCAGGAATTCTTCACTTGATGAATAGAGTACATTTTATTTGACATGCTAATGATCTTTAATAGCTATTCCTATTATTTTTTACAAAGGACAACTTTGGTAATTGCAAAATCTAATAATCTATAGTCTATTCATTCTCTTCACTAGAACATTTGGGAAAGAAGGAGTGAGCTAGTCAAATTCTCTTATTCACGTTCTTGTAACCAGTCCTTTCGGTAAATACCCACATACTATTTGATACCAGAGGGACAATAGAGACTTTTTAATTGGTACAACGCTTGAGCTGTGTGTATGGATTTTTGCAGGTATAACCAGGTGAAGAGTATTCAGTAATCTCTGTAACTAATGACATATGAAATGGAGATATTCTATAAAATCACTGATTCTTTGTCATATATGCTCATATTTGCTCAACATAAAGCCACATGTTTAATCCTGATGGAGAAAGAGAAGAAAGGTTGTGGGGGGCTGCACTGATGAACTCAGATCACTCATTCCAACTCCCATGGAAGATACTTAGTCTCTGCCATACAATTGCCTGAATCCTTTAACTCACTGGTAAAATTTGTTACTAAACACAATTTGCAGTTTGTGTGAGTCTTATTTGATCACTATTTCTACCATAAAGTGGCACTATAAGCATGATTGCTTTTTACCTCACTAATCTTATCATTAAGGGTCCCTTTCTTTGTCACTTTTTGACAAAGACCTAAGGATGGAAAAATGTGATGAGGAATTTATGCCAGGATGGTATCTGACCCATCCTTGGTGTGAAGTGGTGAAAGCAGACAAGTCTTAACAAAAGAATGTGAAGAAAATTGACTTCAACCCTGAGAATTTGCAACATGGACAGACTGAGTGTGAGCAAAAGGACAAGGAGCCACCAGTCTCATCCCTAGGCTACTCCTGGCAGCCCAGCTAAAACCGCGATGCTTGACCTCTAAAGATGCAGCTGGGGTGATAAGAGACAAAAGAAGTAAGAAAACTTTTTCTAGTAGGTATAAAGAATTCTCGTGTATCCTTAGCCAACTCGGAAGACCATATATTCAGTTACAATATAGGTCAATTAAGATCACTCTATAGCATACGGAACTATTTCCAGTCTCTTGGGATAGAACATGATGGATGATAATATCATAAAAAGAATGTATATATATGTATGACTGGGTCACTATGCTGTACAGCAGAAATTGACATGAAAAAGTAAATCAGCCATAGTCTAATAATAATAATAATAATAATAATAATAATAATAATAAATCATTGATTACCTTAAAAAATCATACACCTAAGGGCTATGGCTAATTAACTACAATACAATGTAGTACAGTACAATACAATACACACAGACTAAAACCAGAGACTCATCTGTTAATAGCTAGAACATGTTACAGAGAAATGACATAAGAGTCTTGGTGATGATTTGCTACAAAGCATTGATCAAATATGCTCCAAATGTCAAATCTGAACCAGGAAATCCATATGTAAATATCACAAAAGAGAACATATGAAGAGGCTGTCCTTATCCTACAGACTTTTTCAACTGAAGGTAAAAATGCAAATTCTGTTTTTATCATGATTAACAAGTTGATGGAAAATCAACTTCAAGTGAATGTCTTAGTGCTGAACATTAAGTTGAACTTCAGTTTGCAGGACCTCAATACTTTCCCAGAAGAAGGGTGGGTAGGATACCCTCCAGAAAGTTCAAGGTCAGACTGAATATTTAGGAATAAAGGCATAGGTGATGAGGCTGGAAATATTCTGTGAGCTGAAGTCATGAAAAGCCGAAGAACTTTATAACTTCAGGGATAATATTGGAAAAGACTTTAGGGACAAGGGGAAGGTGATATTTTTAAGTTTTGCTTGAATTTTTTTTTTTTTACTTTCTTGTGTAAATGTTGAACAGAGGAATTTTTTGTTTTGTTTGTGTTTTTAGGAATTACTTACTACATTTTGTTCTTATCATCTCTTGCATGGGGGCCTAGAGAAAAGATAGGTATTCCCCTTGGGGTCAGTTGCCCCTTCCCAATCATCTCCACCACCCACCTAAATCCTCTACATCTCCTTTCTAAAACCACCAATACTTGAACCTTATATCATCAGATTTCATTAGCTACTACCCCTCACTGAAGTCATAATCCACTGACCCCTCATTTCTCAAAGAATTTCTCTTTTAGGTCATGGTCACTCTCTTCCATGTTACTATCTGCTAAATTCTTCTTCAACATTTAATTTTTTCTTCAAATATTTGCATCTTTGTCCCTTGAATTCCTTGCCTCTGATGATTTTGTCCTTATCCTCCATCCAGGTAATTCCTTCTACAATAAATGTCCTGGCCCTGGCTATAACTACCATGTACACCTTCTCACCATTGCCTGTCTTTTCAGCTCACTCTCTCTAGCACCCTGACTCCAAAATTTTTCAACCCCACTGAGAAAGATATTGCCATCTTTTCACTGCTCATTTTCTCTTTGGTAGACTGTTTTCCTCAGCTACCCAAATTTTACCTCTCTTATTTCAACATATGGGTTTGGGGGGGAAGGAGGACACAAAACAAGGAAACAACAACAAAAACCCATACCTGGTTAAATTAAACCACCTGTTTTACATGTGCAGTTCTGCAGTTGCATGTGATGGGAGATAAACTCACAACTCCACTAATTATTTTACTTAAAATTCAAGGTTAAAAAAAATCTCTGAGAAATCTTCAGTGCAGCCAGTAAATCATAATATAGTTGTTTAGACTATTCTTTACTCTTTACTCTGTAATATTCCTGGAGGTTGTCAAAGAAATATTGTACGGGAAAAGTTACACAGGCAAAATTGTCTTTGTTCAAGCCTCTTTCAGTAGGGGAGAGAAATTGAACTCAACTCCACCAAGACAAAAAAACAGAGAAGATTTTAAATAATGTGGTGAGCTAGTGGGAAAGTACTGGAGGACACTAGGAGGGAGGGAGACTAGTCAACCATCTGTGTTTGCTAATTGACACTTAAGTTAGATTCCTGCCTTCCTTAGAAGCTATGCTATAAGGGCATTGACTTTTTTGGTGATTGAAAGAATGGCTCCCAGATCCTTGAAAAAGACATTCATTCCTGTGTTGTACAATTGGCAAGAGGCAGAAACAAGATTTACATCTCAAAGGGAAAGAAAAAGAGTTTATAATTGCAAGTTTTCTAAAGTAAATGGTCCGAGCCAAAGGAGGTCAGAGGCTTACAGTCAGGAAGAAATTTGTCCAAAGTTTAATCAAGCCAGGGCAGGGTTGGAGGGAGGGGGAGGAGAGAAACATTCAATCCAATAGATTAGTGTCTATTTCACACCTTTTACCCTTAAGTGTTTAATATACTGTATACCTACCAAAATCTCTGCAGTTGACTTCCTATTTCACGTATTTTTTAAGGCCAGTAGAAAAAAGATAATTGTCTTGGATTCCTGCCACCACATGTATGCCTTAACAACATCTGCAACCCATATTTATAAATAAATTGTGCCCATTTTTATAAAAAATCTTTCCAAGTTCCTATTCAAAGATAATCCCTCCACTATGTATGGATCCCTAATCTCTCTCACCTATTCAAGAACATGGCAACATCAGTTTTTCTTTTTATCATACATCATTATTTTTCCCTCTCTACTTAATCATTTCCATCACTTTATACATATGTGGTAGAATTTCTCCTATCTTAAAAAAAAATGTTAAGGAGGAGTTCCCGTTGTTGCTTAGTGGTTAACGAATATGACTAGGAACCATGAGGTTGCAGATTCTATCCCTGGCCTTGCCCAGTGGGTTGAGGATCCAGCGTTGTCATGAGCTGTGGTGTAGGTTGCAGACGCAACTCGGATCCCACGTTGCTGTGGCTGTGGCGTAGGTCAGTGGCTACAGCTCCAGTTCGACCCCTAGCCTGGGAACCTCCATATGCCACGAGTGCAGTCCTAGAAAAAAGGCAAAAAAGACAAAAAAAAGTTAAAAACTCCTGGCATGATTTCCAGTGCCTTTAATTTCTCCCTTGCTCTTTCCTTTGCAGCAAAAGCCTTCAAAGAGAAATTTACTTTTGCTGCCTGTAATTTTTCTCTTCTGATTCCCTCTAAAATTTCCTTCCATAAGGCTTTTGTCTTCACACTTCACTGAAACTGTACCTGTTAAGTAAGCAATAACTTCTCAATTGCTAACACAAAAGTTCTTGCTTAATGCTATGCTAACTTAGCAGCAGCCTTTTAAGAAGCCAGTCAGTTTTTTTGTTGGTACACTCTCTTCATTGGGATTCCAGGTCATTGCATTCTCTTGTTCTTTCTCCTAACTTTCTAATTGCTCCTGTGTATCATTGGCTGATGGCTGTGGTTTTCTCATACACAGCTATTGAAATGGCACAAAGTCCATTTTCACTTTGCCATAAGCTGGCGCTCTCTGATTTTCTTACCTAGAGTAATGGTTTTAAATGCCACCTAAATGATGATGACTCCACCAAAAATAATTAGCACATATTGGAACTCCAGAATTGTTTATACAGTAGCCTTTCTGATATAATTTTAATGTAAATTATTTAAAATAAAAAATTTTATCTTCCTCCTCCAGTTGATTCCAGCTGCAGCATTCACCGTCATAGTCCATGGATACTTCATTTTTTCCAACATCACAGGGGCAGATTTTGAGATGTCATTAATTCCTCTCTTCCTTTTAACCAATACATCCTATACTTCAAGGTGGCATGTTGTTTCTGCCTTTGAATTATCTCCAATATCTGAACTTCTGATGAGAGTCTCAATTGTTAGCACTCTAATCTGAGCCACCATCAACTCTCACCTATCACGACCATGATCCAATCACTCACATTATTCTCATCTGTTAATTTCAGAGGCAGAGAATCAAATTAAAACACAGATCATTTGTCAAAACCCATAAGTGGCTCTCCATTTACCTCCTTATAACCCACTGCATAACTTATTTATTACATTTATTGTATGTCTGTCTTATCCTTATGGAAATATAAGCTTCAAGTTAGGGGATTTTAGTTTCTGTTGTTTTCTAATGTGTTTCAAATGTATCAAAGGACTCTTGGAACATAGTACTTATCCAACATTTACTGAATAAATGTATACATAAAAGCATGATAATTCTAGTTAAAGTGGTTAGAATGAATAAGAAAAGTATAACCAATAATAAAGAAACTATAGTATCCTTATGTACAGGTAAGTACAAACATGTACAGGCAAATTGTTCAGTCTTAAATTATTAAGCATTTGATAAGAATTTGAAAAAATATTCCGTATCTTGGCATATGTTTAACCATTTTTTACATATTAAAGATATTGATTATATCAAATAAAATTAAAATATGTATATTTTTGAATAATCATACTAAATTAGTAGTTAAATATTTAACATTTAATAGCATTTATTTTTTATTTTATTTATTTTTTGTCTTTTTGTCTTTTCTAGGGCTGCACCCGTGGCATTTGGAAGTTCCCAGGCTAGGGGTCTAATCAGAGATGTAACTGCCAGCCTACGCCACAGCCACAGCAACGCGGAATCCGAGCCGCGTCTGTGACCTAGACCACAGCTCACGGCAACTCTGGATCCTTAACCCACTGAACGATGCCAGGGATCAGACCCACAACCTCATGGCTCCTAGTCAGATTCGTTAACCACTGAGCCACGATGGGAACTCTTTAATAGCTTTTAAATAAGGAAAGTATAATAATATTCTCTGTACTTTAAATTATATCAATTGACTGACATGATGCAAATATGATTTGTAATTTATTTTTTAATTCTAATTACAACTCTCTAGGAATGATTTTGCAGTAGGTTTATACCAGAGGGTTATTTGTTTTCTCAGCAGCCTATATTAAATTTGAAGTTAATCATGATATGTCATACTGATTAATTTCATGTATGTCATACTGATTAATTTAAGAAAGAAATTCATAGATACAAATTGTCTTGAAATCCAGTGTATTTATCAGAGAGTTAATATACTCAGTATATTTTCTTTGACTGGAATTCTTTTATGGTCCATGGGGATGTATTAGTAGAAAACACTGAGAATACTTCATTTTAATCACCCCCTTTTAGAAGAACGTATCATAGTATTAGTTGTAAGAGTATCCCTCTTGTTGCATTGCCCTCTGTGACCACTTATTAAGTGGATGTTAAGAGCTGTACATTGCCACAGTGTGAGGTTAACATATGTAAGGTTAATGAAAAAAGACAGCAGATGGTGTGAATATATATCATGTCAGCCATATTCACTTCAAGGTTACATATTTTATGATAGACATTTAATAATTTATTCTGCTTAAAAATGTATGTCTAAACCAAAATTCCAGCCAGAGAAGAGAAAGAGATGGAACAGGAATTTTTGCAATTTAAAGTTTTTTTTGGTCACTTGCCTTTGAGGTTTTTGTAGTTATCCATCAGGAACTATCTTAATGCTTTTGCATAGCTTGTCTTTATTTGGTTTAATCTACTTAGAAATTATCGAGGTAACCAAAATTGCCATTCATTCACCCAATGTTATATTAGTCCATAAAAGGTCTTAGAAATGCCATTTAATTGGCATTACAGGACATGACAGTTTTTCTTGATATTAGAATTTCATCATAGAAATAACATTCAAAAATTTTCTTGGGAAGTATTATGTTCAGTACTAAGTAGAAGTGACTTCCAGCATTACTGTAGACCAAAATAACCTATCTTTATTATAATACAATGTTGTTCAATACTTAAGTTGATAGCATTGTAACCTTGAATATTTTGGGGAAAAATGATAACTTTATAAACCCAGTATACGGAATTTTTTCTTAATTATACAAAAGGAAAAACAAGGTTCAAAAGTAAAAACTTGCCAGAGGGCATCCAAATAATAGGTGCCAGAGCTGGGATTCAAATCCCAACTAAATAGCCTCAGAGCTGGAGTTTCTGGCACTATACTGCAGGGCCCCTCGTATGCCCATCCTCTGCTCACCCCTTTATGATAGGTACAAAAGCAGCAACAGGAAGTCATAGCAAAGTTCAGCTTCACTGGGGAGATGCACATCGAGCACCTCAAATTTTTCGCTGCTCTGAGCACATCCAGGAATATCTGTTGAGAGTTTTTGAGCATTGATTTTGGGGTACCAACTTTTAGCAAAAAGGCATATTCAAAAATACAGAGTCTATGAATAAGAAGGATGAATAACATATAGGTAGATGGATCCATATAGATAAATAGACATAGAAATTAGACAATATATTACTATGTATTTTCAAACAATATCATACCACTGTGTGTATAAATTAAACTAAATGCAACAGTGTGATCATTTCTATTGCCTTCAATGTATATGTTATCTTGTTTGCATAGTATATCCTACTTTCATGCATATTTGAGTGTGTTTCTTCTCTTTGACCAAATTATTATTATCTAACTGCCTGTAGATCGCACTGAGCTGGAGAGGTCACTCAAGTCATGGTAGTAAGTGGCTGAGCATTTCTACCTCCCAGGACTTGTTGGAAGCACTTTATCTGTATTTCAGAGGTACAACACAGTGACTCAGTTATATATCTTTCTATTGTTTATTTATATTCTTTGGTGTCTATTTCAAAACCACATGCAACAAATAAGGAAATGTAGAGTGTTATCTATGTGAACACTGGATTTTATCTTGTTTTTCATAATAGATATAAGTCTTTTAATCACAAAACAAGTAATATGGCTTATCAGTTCTATTTTCCATTTAATTTCTGAAGCCAAGATATGAGAAGAAATAAACACATATTGAGTCTTAGGAATTTTCATTAAATGGCTGTGTATATATAATGACTGAGAGGTACTTGCAAGGTTTCAAAGCTATTTGTCAACCATTAAAATGTCCCTGAGCTGTTAATTATTGAGGACAGTTATTTCACTAGCAAAAGTTACCTCATTAGCATGACAAGAGATGGATGTTCTCATTAGACACTTCCTTGTTTTGAGAGCTACCTGCCAACTTCCTCTTCTGAGCCAGACATATTAATAGCAAGGAGGCATTTTGCCCATTGAATAGTCTCTGTTATTTTATTTAGAATTTATGAAATCATAATTAAGAAATCAAAAATAATTTTTTTTGGCCATGCTGTGGTATGTGGAAGTTATTGGTCCAGGGGCTGAACCAGCACCGCAACAGCAATCTGGGGTGCTACAGTGATAATGCTGAGTCCTTAACCTACTGTACCACAAGGGAACTACTAGAAATCAATTTTATTTTTGGTGTTCCCGTCATGGCGCAGTGGTTAACGGATCCGACTAGGAACCATGAGGTTGCGGGTTTGATCCCTGGCCCTGCTTAGTGGGTTAACAATCTGGCATTGCCATGAGCTGTGGTGTAGGTTGCAGACGTGGCTCGGATCCCACGTTGCTGTGGCTGCGGCGTGGGCCAGTGACTACAGCTCCAATTAGACCCCTAGCCTGGGCTCCTCCACATGCCATGGGTGCGGCCCTAAAATGACAAAAGGCAAAAAATATATATATATTTTTATTTTATTTTATTTTATTTTATTTTTTTGTCTTTTTGCCTTATCTAGGGCTGAATCTGCGGGGTATGAAGGGCTATAGTCCCAATGGCAACCTCATTTTTACAGTATTTCTGGTGGTATTTTTGTCTGTTTGATTTTTCTCAAGCTATCTGGGCTCCCTGTTTCCTCCTGTGATGGTGGAGGGGGCACCACCTTGCCCTTACCATCCACTGCCCCGTATCTCTGAGTTGGGGTTGCAAATTCCAGACCGTATAAATGAAGGAACTTCAAGCCTTAAACACTTAGTGTAGCAAGATCTCCTATTCCAACGTGCTAACCCATACAGACCCCTAGTGATAAGAGAATTCTCAGAGCCCATGGTGATGGAGAACACCACCAAGGCGAGGTGATTTTGTGGTGGCATCCTTCTTGCTGGTTTCCCAGGCAGTGCCTGCCTCTTGATGAGGTTGTGAGGGGGTAGAGGAATCTTGCACCCCCTGGCCACTGATTGCCAGTGTTTTTTCCCCTTGCCTGTTCTATTGCCTAACTCGCAGTTTTAGCAGGACTCTTACTTGATCTAGGAGAGAACCAAGTTTACTTGGGAAGCCTTGTTTTGCTAAATTGGGATTCATAAAATACCTGGACTGGGTCACCTTCCTCTTGAGGGAAAGAAGGACCTGTAAGATGGCTTGTTAATATTCTGAGGTCATGAACCAGATCTTACTTTGCATTTCCATCTTTCACAGTCCTAGCTCTTTGTCCTAGAAATGAGTGGAAAACTTCTGTTTATACATAAATCTGAACACGAATGCTCATAGCAGCTTTATTCATAATCACCAAGAGCAAGAGTCACATATGATGCCCTTCAATAGGTGAATGGATAAATGAACTGGCAGAGCCATATAGTGAAATACCATCAGTCAGCAAAAAAAAGAAGCTATCAAGCCATGAAAAATTGTGGAAGCACCTTAAATGCACATTGCTAAGTGAAATAAGCTAGTTTTAAAAGAGTACATATTGTTTGATTCCAACTATTTGCATTCTGGAAAAAGTCAGTGGTTGCCAGAGGTTCAGAGGACCACACAGAAAGTGAACTCTAATGTAAATTGTGGACCTCTGTCAATAATAACATGTTAATATTCATTAGTCAAACATAAAAATATGGCACTAAAGTAAGATGTTAATAGTAGGAATGCTGGTGGAAAGAGAAGGAGTTATATGAAAACTCTACATTTTTACTGATCAATTGTCCTGCCAACCTAAAACTGCTCTAAAAATGTCCTACTCTAAGTTCGCCTCTGTGCACCAGAGGAGTGTCACCTCTCTGAGCACCGCCCCTGAGCTGTCAACAGACTGAACCGGCCGAAGCCCCATCTTCCCTTAGGTCTGGTCCATTTTCATGGAAGTAGAACACTCTGGACCTCGATGGCTACCTTTATTCACGTAAAGAAAGGACTTTTTCCATTTGGAGGTCAACACGTTGGTGGAGATTGGAATAAGATGGCAGAATAGAAGGACTAGAGCTCAATCTCTCTCCCAAATAACAGCAAAACTACAACCAAATGCTGAGCAACCTTCAACCAAATGGACTGTAAACTTCCAAAAAAGGCATTCGGCTCCAGAAGACAAAGCGGAGAACATATCAAGAGGTAGGAGGGGCGATTACGCGATAGAAGCAAACCCATACCTCCTGGGTGAGAAGCCCCACAGACTGGAAAGTAACTGCATCACAGAGACTCAGCTACAGGACTGAGAGTTCTGAGCCTCACGTCAAAACCCCACGCCTGGGGATCAGGCACAGGGAGAAAGAGCCCCTGGAGCATCTAGCATTGAAGGCCGGAAGGGCTTGTGTGCAGGAGCTCCACAGGACTGGGGGAAACAGAGACCCCATTCTTGAAAGGCACACACAGACTTTCACGTGCACTGGGTCCCACGGTAAAGCAGTCTCCATAGGAATCTGGGTGCAACTTGACTGCAATTCCTGAAGGATCTCCTGGGAAAACAGGGGTGACTGTGCCTTGTGGTGAGGGAAGGGCATTGGTGGTGAAGATCTCGGGGACATTCGGCAGCCTGCATTTCTCTGGAGGTGGCCATTTCTGGGAAAATCTGGTCCCTCCCATCAGCGCTGAGAAGCCCCAGGCCAAACAATAATCCAGGTGGGATTTCAGCCCCACCCATCAGTAAACAGGCTGCCTAAAGACCCCTCAGGCACACAGCCAGCCTCTCATTTCATCCAGAGACAAAGCCCCATCCAACAGAGGGAGAGGAATCAACCCCACCTACCAGTGAGCAGGCATCACTCTCTCCCATCAGGAAGCCTACAGCAAGCCCCCTCCACACCAACTTTAGCTACAGGGGAGGCAAACACCTGAGTTAAGAGAAGCTACAACTCTATTGTCAACACAAAGGTCACCACACCAAAAACCTATAAAAATGAAAAGACAGAAAACTAAAACTCAGATAAGCGAGAAAGAGAAAAGCCCAGAAAAACAGCTTAGTGATGAGGAGATTATCAGCCTCCCAGAAAGAGACTTTAGACTGTTGATGCTGAAGATGATGCAAAGCATTGGAAATAGACTGGAGGCCAAGACTGATAATTTACAGGAAACACTGAGCATACTCAGATAAGGGAGAAAGAGAAAAGCCCAGAAAAACAGCTCAGTGATGAGGAGATTATCAGCCTCCAAGAAAGAGACTTTAGACTGTTGATGCTGAAGATGATCAGATGATCGAGGCATTGAAAATAGACTGGAGGCAAAGATTGATAATTTACAGGAAACACTGAGCAAAGAAATACAAGCTGTAAAAATTATACAAGAGATGCAAAATACAATAACTGAAATAAAAAATTAATTACAAGCCGCCAACAGTAGAATATAGGAGGCAGAAGAACGAATCAGTGAGGTGGAGGACAGATTAGTGGAAATCACTAATGCAGAGGAGAAAAGAGATAAAAGATTGAAAGGAAATGAGCTGAGTCTCAGAGAACTCTGGGATACTGTTAAACACACCAGTATCCATATTATACGGGTACCAGAGGGAGAAGAGAGACAGAGAAGGGGACAGAAAAAATATTGGAGGAGATTATAGCCGAAAACTTTCCTAATATGGGAAAGGAACCACTCACTCAAATCCAGGAAGCGCAACGAGTACCATATAAAATAAACCCAAGGAGGAACACCCCGAGACACACGTTAATCAAAATGACCAAAATTAAAGACAAAGAGAAAACATTGAAAGCAGCTAGGGAAAAGAAACAAATGACATACAAGGGAACCCCAATGAGGTTATCAGCAGATTTTTCATCTGAAACTCTGCAGGCCAGAAGTGAGTGGCATGATATACTCAATGTGATGAAAGGGAAAAACTTCCAACCAAGATTGCTTTACCCTGCAAGGCTGTCCTTTTAGATTTGAAGGAGAGATCAAAACCTTTACAGATAAGCAAAAGCTAAGAGATTTCTGCAACACCAAACCAGCTTTACAACAAATCCTAAAGGAACTTATCTAGGCAGAAAAGAAAACGCCACACCAGAAACAAAAACACCACAAATGACAAGACTCACCAGTAAAGGCATATACAGTAAAGATACTATATCATCCATGCACAATTATACTACCAAAATCAGCAATCATGAGAAGAGAGCACAAATGCAGGTCACTGGAGTCACACGTGCAATTAAGAAACCAACAACTTAAAACAGTCGCATTTATATATAGACTTCTATATCAAAACTCCAGGGTAATTGCAAACCAAAAATCTACAACTGATACACAAACAAATAAGAAAAATCAACTCAAATACAACATTAAAGATAATCATCTTGTGAGAGGAAAGAATAAGAGAATAAGGGAAGAAAAAAAGAGCAACAAAAACACCAAACAGTTAATACAATGGCAATAAGAACATATGTATCAATAATTACCTTAAATGTCAATGGACTGAATGCCCCAACCAAAGACATAGACTAGCTGAATGGATACAAAAACAAGACCCATACATATGCTGTCCTCAAGAGACCCACTTCACTTCTAGAGACACATACAAATTGAAAGTGAGAGGATGGAAGAAAATATTCCATGCAAAAGAGCGTCAAAAGAAAGCCGAGTAACAATACTCCTATCAGACAAAATAGACTTTAAAATGAAGAACATTTTAAGAGACAAAGAAGGGCACTACATAATGATCAAAGGAACGATCCAAGAAGAAGATATAATAATTTTAAATATCTATGCAGCCAACATAGGATCACCACAATATATAAGGCAACTGCTAACAACCTTCAAAGGAGAAATCAACAATAACACCATCATAGTGGGGGACTTTAACACCCCACTTACAGCAATGGACAGGTCATCCAGGCAGAAAATCAATAAGGAAACACAGGCCCTGAATGAAGCATCAGATCAGATGGACTTAATAGATATTTATAGGACATTCCACCCAAAAGCAACAGAATACACATTCTTCTCAAGTGCGCATGGAACATTCTCTAAGATTGATCACATCCTGGGTTACAAATCAAGCCTCAGTAACTTTAAGAAAATTGAAGTCATTTCAAGCATCTTTTCTGACCACAATGCTATATGACTGGAAATTAACAACAAGAAAAAAATAGCCAAAAATACAAATACGTGGAGACTAAACAACACACTACTAAATAACCAATGGATCACTGAAGAAATCAAAGAGGAAATTAAAAAATACCTAGAAGCAAATGACAACAAAGG